>CM051348.1:32837683-33231003 GCA_028015215.1 Gynostemma pentaphyllum
TAAATTTCGAGTTTCAAACTTGAATAAGTGATTAAATGAACAGAATTTGTCTCAAATAACATAAATCTACATATTAATTATTAATGTTATAATTTTGTAAAAATTACTCAAATAGCATAATCATAAGTTAATAAATTATTGAACTATAGTTCAATAAATTATTAAACTATTTTTCATAAGTATTTTAATGAATTTGTATATATATATTTTATTTTTTAAGTTCAACATCAATAATTTATCGAGCTATTTGAATATTTTTTTTTATTATTATTCAATAAATTTATTTTTATTCTTTTTTTTTTTTTTACTTTTTTCATTTAATAAATTATTTAACAAAAAATTATTGAGCAGAATTCACTATACATCCCATGTTTTTTATGATAACCTTCACATCCGTTCTCAGCTCCCATTTAATAAAAATCACATTGGCTGATCTAAAAAATCAGCCTTTTTAGAGTAAAAAGAAAAAAAATGACATAAATACTTTAAAGAAAAAGGTTATTTCTAACATATAATATAAGAAAATCAATTTAAACTCTAAGCATCAACTTCCTGAAGCAGTTGCAGGCTGAGGAGATGAAGAGACTTCCATACTTCTTCTTTTACCTCTCATGAGTCATGTAACTTGTCAAAGATAGACTCTTTCATAGATTATAGCTTAAATTTTTTAAAATGGTCCTATTAGATTGATGCAAATAGGAATTTTGTGGCCCTATGAGTTTATCTTTAAGAAAATGTGAACCGTCAATAGAGAGAGAAACTCCCCAAATGTTAACCTAATAACTTCCCCTCCCTTCCCTTTGGCCGGCGTCACCTACGCAGGCGAAAATCTCCACCCCTCCTCACCCTCTCCTCCCCCCTTTCCCCATGGCTTATCAAACACAAAAAGGTTACATCGATAAGAAATACTTCACCAAAGGTCTCTGCCTAGCAACACAAACTGGAGTCCCATCTCCCCCGAAGAAAATACTTCTTTGATCAACCCTTTCTCAGAATTTGAAATCTTCACTGTAGTAAAAGACCTTGACTCCAATAAGGCTCCAGGGCCAGACGGTTACACAGGTGAATTCTATAAAAAATGCTAGAACACTATCAAGTCTGATATTTTGAAAGTGTTCCAGGATTTTTTTGAGAACAGATGCCTCAATGCTTGCCTTAAAGAGTCCTACATTTGTCTCATTCCCAAGAAAGCAAGGTCTTCCAGAGTAAATGACTTCAGGCCTATTAGTCTGATACATGGCCTTTATAAAATTATTGCCAAGGTTCTTGCTAATCGCCTAAAAAAAGTCATCCCCTCTACCATCTCCAACTCTCAATTTGCCTTCGTTCATAATAGGCAAATTACTGATGCAATCTTAATCGCAAACGAGGCTTTTGATGATTTCAAAGCCTCTGGTAGGCAGGTTTGGGTCCTTAAAGTTGATCTTGAGAAGGCTTTTGACCGGGTTGACTGGGGTTTTCTTCTAGCTACTATGGATTTGAAAGGTTTTGATCCAGTCTGGAGTAAGCCTCATCAATCAGGTAGGTCAGCCGGCCGGACCTTAAATGAATGGGCTTGGTAGGGCTGGCAGCCTGCTCTATAAATGGGCCGGGCCTGGCCCGGGCCTGACTTAAAAGGGTAAGCCCAAGCCCAAGGGCTTGGACCCATGAGATAAAATACGGTCGGGCCGTTTTTGAGGGCTTGGCCCAGCCCGTTCAAATTTTTATGCATTTAATTAAATTTCCATTAAATTATTAGTTGTATTTTTAAAAAATTATTTTTAACTTTTTAAACTTAAACTTAACTCTAAAATGATGAAAAAAAAGTTAATTTAAATTTTTACTATTAAATTATTTATTTATATTTGTTCTTATATGTTAATTAAACTTAAATTTAACTATAAAGTGATGAAGTTAATTTATTATTTTGTTATTATATATTTTTTTTATTTATACTTTATTTTATATGGAATTAAACTTTTTAAATTAAATTTATTTATCATTCTTTTAACTTAATTTGACTATATATATATTTTTTTAATTTAACTTAAAAAGAGACAAACTAAAATGGATAAATAATAATAATGAAGTATAATGATTTCACCAAGAAATAAGATTTACATAATTGTTTTTTCGAGAAATAATTTGCATCATTGCAATGTAAATACATCCCAACTAGGTTGGCACCTACTTATATGCATAAATCATGTGCATTTTTCTCAAATATAAAATTATATATATATATATATATATATATATATATTTTAATAATTTTTGAATGGGTTTTGAACCGGGCTTAGGGCCGGGCCTGATGGGGGCCCTATGGATAAAGCCCGCGGGCCGGGCTTGGGCTCAAATGCATGATCCATATCCAGCCCATTGATTTATATGCCGAGCCGGGCCTGGCCCGTCAACCGTTGACTTACGGGCTGGGCCAGGCTGGGCTTGGGCCGGCCCACGGGCTTTATCCATATGATGAGGCCTAGTTTGGAGGAGATGGATTTATAGTTGCATTTCAAATACTACCTTCCCAGTTTTCATTAATGGCCGGCCCAGAGGTAAAATTCTTGCCACCCGTGGTTTACGTCAAGGAGACCCTCTCTCCCCCTTCCTCTTTGTTCTGGTCATGGATGTTCTCATCCGGAATCTTGATAACTGTCTTACCAACTGCTCTCTTAAAGGTGTTAGGATTGGTAGAAATAATTACCAATTCAATCATATTCTGTTTGCTGATGACATCCTCATTTTTGGAGACCACATTGATAATGAAATCTGCAAAATCATTGATGTTCTCAAGCTTTTAGAAGCTATGTCTGGTGTGAAGATAAACCTTGCTAAAACTACCCTGAATGGTATTAACATTGATCCTGAAGAAGTTTCTGCCCAAGCTGCCTTACTTGGTTGTTCAGTGGGTCAATGGCCTATGACTTACCTTGGTATGCCTTTGGGAGGAAACCCCAACACTCTCCAGTTTTGGGACCCCGTTACCGAGAAGATATCAAAGCGGTTAGAAAAGTGGAAGAATGCTCTTTTCTCGAAAGGAGGTAGACTCACTATTATCCAATCGGTTTTAATGAACACCCCCACGTATCTGATGTCTCTCTTCAAGATGCCGAACAAAGTGATTCAGACTATTGAAAAAAAGATGCGAGACTTCCTTTGGGCTAAAGAGGGTACAACGGGTGGCAGTCATCTTATTAATTGGAAAATAGTGTCCAACCATAAGGTGGGAGGTGGTCTAGGCATTGGTAATTTGAAGGATAAAAACCTTGCCCTTGTTACCAAATGGTGCTGGCGATTTACAAATGAAAGAAACTCTATGTGGTTCAATATTATCATTGCTAAATATAGGATCTTGAAAAATGGCAGATTTACTTCGACTCATCCAACTAGAAACCACTGCCCCTGGCATTTCATCTCTGTTTGTAGAAAGAAGAGTGCTAAAATCTTCACCATCAAGCTGGGTAATGGCTGCTCAACTAGCTTCTGGAATGACAATTGGGCAAATAGTTCTTCTCTTAAAGACCAATTTCCAAGACTTTTCAAGATCTCTACTGCAAAATGGGCCAAAGTTGATTTTTTCTGGGATTCTCAATGTCGTGCCTGGGAGTTAAATTTTATCAGAATTCTTTATGATCGGGAGCTGGAGGATTTTGCTAATCTTTTATCCATCATCTACCCTTTCTCTCTTAACAATCATACTGATTTGCAGTCTTGGCCCTTGGAAAAAGATGGCTGTTACACAGTAAAATCTTTTTTCGCTCATCTCTCCAATAGAACTCAGGTAATGGACTCCAATCTTTTCAAAAGAATCTGGAAAAGAGGCTCTCCAAAAAAAATAAACTTTTTTGTCTAGAATTTAACTTTGGGTGGCCTCAATACTTCGGACATCTTGCAAAGAAGACGCCTAGATCTTGCCATCTCTCCAAATGCTTGCTGCCTCTGTTTTAGTCACGGTGAAAGCCACGATCATCTCTTCATTCACTGCTCCTTTGTAACAAGGTTATGGCACCTGCTCACCTCGACTTTCAATCTTGATTTCTACCTCCCTCAAAAAGCTTCCATGATAATGGAAAACATGCTAATTAATTGGCCATCCTTTTAAAAGAAAGGCAAAAGCTCTTTGGGAATCAGCGGTCAAATGCATCGTTTGGGAAACTTGGATGGAAAGAAATTATCGAATCTTCAACAACAAATCTAGAAATGACATGGATGTTTGGGAGGTTATTAAATTCAAAGTCTCTCAATGGAGCTCCCTAAATAGAAGTTTTTGTAATTACGATAGTTTTTTGATCAATGCCGATTGGAAGAACTTTTTGTAATCCTTTTGGCTTCTGGTGATTAACTAATCACCTCTTTTGTAACTTCTCCTTTTTATATATAAATATCTATGTTTCATATCAAAAAAAAAAAGTGAACCGTCAATATCTTTCAAACTAGAATGGCCACATATGGCCAGGCTCCTTCCACCTGTGTATATGTACATATACTCCCCCTCATACGTATCTAAAAGACAAGAAGAGTGACAAATTTATGGATCTGGTTAAAAAATAATAATTCAAACCTTCCAGAAGAAGAAATAAGTTGGTAAGTTCTAATGTATTTGGTCATTGTTTTAATGCAGAGCTGAACCAGAGCCTAAAATTAGTAACAGAAATTATTTACTTGCAATTATCCAACTACCAGGTCTTGTAATACTCATATTTGAACATCTCCTCATTGAGAAAATACTAAGGATCTTTAAAAATGCAACCAAATTACAAAGAAAGTAGACAAAAAAATGTTAGCATACCAGAAGAAAGTGCTTCAAATTTCCTTCACAAGCAATATCTTGAAGATAGCCCAGAGCTCGATTAACCTCAGCACCCAATGAGACAGCAATATTGACAAATAGATCCTCAGGAAGAATAATACGAGGAACATTGGATGATGATGACCTGCAAATACAAGAAACGTATTATGGAAAATGCATTATTTGTATAAGAAAAGGAATCAAAGTCAACCTAAAACAAAAGCATAAAACTTTCAATTTTTAATTACCTGTTCAGAAATCCTAAGGCATTTGTCCAAATAAACTGAGCCAACATACCAAGAACCAAAGCAAAGCAAACGAGAGTCAAGAAATGGTAATTAAGCCAATCAAATAGCACCCATATAATTGTTGCACCAGTTAAAACACTAGTTGAGATTTTCTTGTTCCTCCATAGCAGCACATCGCAGCTACAAAGAAATGGGCATCAGACTAAACAAACAAAGTAATATGAAATGTAACAAATAAAAAAATTATAGATGCAAAGAAAAAATATGTGTGTGTACCTTTTCCACCCCTGAAAAGATGATGAACAGGTTTTTGGCGTCCAAACAGCCGTTCGATCTGTCTAGGAACTAAACTTGATTTATCTTCCCCCAAAACTTAAATTCTGCTGGTGCTATTCCACAGAAACACTAGTATATCACAGATTTTCAATATTCTATTTCTAATTTGAAATCCTGTTTTCAGAAAGGAACCTAAGTGATGGAGAGATTAAAGAATTCACAATGTTTTTTTCAACCCACTTAAATTCTGCAAGCAGTTACTAAAAATTAAAATGTGACTATACCCACCTAACTAACTACATGATTTTATTTGTCCAATAAAATAAAGCGATAAGTGATAAAATAACCTGAAAAAGATGTCATATCATATTTCCAATTGGATGAATTGCATAAAAAGGAGATCTGGTCCAAAAAATTCTTCCTGTCAACACAAGATATAATGCTGTTAAAATTACATTTATGATAGAATGCTGCCAAAATAATGCCAACAAAATAATAAATTTTTAATTCTCTCAGGATCATATCTTAGTTCTTAATTCTTCTTCAAAGATACGTCATTACAATTACAACCTTTCAAAACTAAATTTAAGATATGCCAAATTCAATGTTTCAAGTGAATCATACATGGTTAGCATTCTCAACAGAATTCATAGTTGAATCCATCCCTACAAAAAAATCATATAGATAACTACCAGATGTAAAAACTCTAGTCCGGTGTTTGTAAAAACTCCATGTTTGATTCTAAATATAGCCACAATAATACCGAGGTCAAATATGAAAAAACAAGAAAGCTAATCATTTTGAAATAAGTCATTTACATTTCTTAATCTAGAGGAAGAAGCATTGATGCTTAAATGAAACAATAGGCATTTACTCCAGCCAATGTTGGGAATCCCCCTAATCTTTTCTTCCTCTGTATTTAAAAATAATATAGATAGACAAAAAAAAATCGAAGAAATCATAAATTACTTTCCTTTCAAATATACTTTTAATGATAGATAGTAAACTTGGATTTGGCTTTGGCCTTATAACCTCAACTCAGTCAAATCAATAAAACATCCCATGCTTTAAAAAAAAAAACATTGAAGGCATCAAACCAAAAATCCCATAATATTGAATGGAAGAGTGGCAAAAAAAAATCTGATCAATTTCTTTCTTTGTATTCTCACATAGGAAACATATCTAAGGATTAAGGTAAAGGTGTGGAAGAGTTTCTACTAAGACCACTTGTTGGTATTAATCTTCCTACAAGATACCGACATCATAAAGATTTGATCTTGGGAATTTTAGCAATAAGCAAATATCTAACAACATTAGCATGGTGAGATGAGTCAAAATGGATTTACAAGAGAAACCCCTTGTGTAAGCGCTGTTGTTAAAAAAAAATGCATGCAAACTTTTTGACACGTGGCAAAAAAAATTAAAAGCAAAACTCAGGATTTTGGTCTCAGACCCGTGATCAGGGGAGAAGGGAAAACGAAAGGCAAAGAAAAAGGAAGAAAAAAAAAGAAAAAAAAAGAAGGAAAATTTGTGAAATTGGCTTGGAATTGTCGAGTTTTGAGTCCAATTGGTGGTATAATTGCTTGTTGGTAAGTGATTTCTTCAACTCAATTCTTCATTTGGTGGATTTTGGCGGATTTTTGATAAGTTTCAGGGTTGATGTTTTTCGGTTTGAGAAATATATTGGAAGTGTGGTATTGAAGGAAAAGTGAAACTGTAGCCATTGGGATATTAACAGTTATGTTATGTGTTTTCAATATGTTTTTCGAATATATAAAAGTTTTAATAAATTATTAATAGGTATTTTTATCAAATATATATTTCAGGTGATACGGAGATTGGAACTGCTTACAACCCGGGATCGTAAACGAGATAATTTTTGTGAGTGTTTAGAACGTTATTTTTGAATTATCCCTAAACTATTTGTTTATAAATCTCAAGTTAGCTTACATTATGAATAGCCTATTATACACATGTTTTTATGAATTACCAATTACGTTTATGTGTTTTACGAGTACCTATGAAATATTCTTATAGAACTCAACCATATGTATTTATGTATAGAGTATTGCTTTTTTATGGTTTTAAGATAGATTGAAAGTTATATAATGATATTCGTAAACTATTTTCAAACAACTAAATTGTTGTACCCACTAGCTCATAGTCAATTACATTTATGAGCAAAACACTTTTCATACATAATAAAAACTCATTGCTAACAGGTTCTCAAAATAATATCGTATCATAATCATATAATAGCAAAACCGACACTAAACATATACCCACTACTAGTCATACTACACACAAGATAAATCAAGATATGTAGTAGAGCATTAGATATACTAAAACTGGTCATACGCGCACAGAGCTGCCCCCAAAGGGCTAAGCACCCTAACATACGATCCAAAGCCTATGTGTATGCTAAGACCCAGTTACAAGAGCTTTTATATGTGGGTTTTATACGCCCAAGTGTATCACTATGAGGTGGACCTGTTCTATTAGTGAAAAAGAATGATGGATCGATGAAGTTATGTATAGATTACCGTGAGCTTAACAAGATAACTATCAAGAACAAGTATCGCCTGCCTAGGATAGAAGAGTTGTTTGACCAGTTGAAAAGGGCCACAATGTTTTCAAAGATAGATTTGAGATCGATATTCCTAAGACAGCTTTCAAGACGAGGTATGGGCATTTCTAGTTTATAATCATGTCCTTTGGGTTGACTGATGCCCCCAACAACTTTTATGGATTTGATGCATATCTTTTTCTAAAAGTTCTTAGATACATTTGTAATAGTATTTATAGACAATATACTAGTGTACTTTAAGAATGAGAAAAAGCATGCCATGCACTTGAGGAAGGTTTTGTCTATTCTGAGAGATGAAAGACTGTATGTCAAGTTTAGCAAGTGTGAGTTTTGGTTGAAGAAAGTAGCCTTCTTGAGACATGTAGTATCAGTTCACATTTCTGTGGATCCTTCAAAGATCGAATCAGTTAGTGGGTGGGCACAACCTACTAATGTTGCTGAAATAAGGAGTTTCTTTGGTTTAGCTGGATACTATAGGAGGTTTGTGCAAGAATTTGCACGAATTGCTTCTCCTATGACTAAGTTGACTAGAAAATGAGTGTCTTTTAAGTGGAGTAAGGAATGTGAAGCCACTTTTAAGGAACTGAAAAGAAGATTGGTATATGCTCCAGTTTTAGTTACTCCAGATGGTTATGGTGGAATGAACATTTATAATGACACATTGAAAAGTGGGTTAGGTTGTGTCTAGATGCAACATGGTAAACTAGCTTATGCTTCTAGGCAGCTAAACGAGTATGAAAAGAAGTATCATAATCATGGCCTAGAACTTGCAGCGGTGGTTCATGCCTTAAAGATTTGGTGGCATTACTTGTATGGTGAGAAGATCTTAATCTTCACTGACCACAAGAGCCTAAAATATTTCTTTACCCATAAGGAATTAAATATGAGGCAAATGAGATGATTGGGGTTAGTGAAGGATTACAATTGTGATATCCAGTACCATCCTGGAAAGATGAATGTTGTAGTTGATGCACTTAGTACGAAAATAGTTCATTCAACAGTAATTTTGGTTACGCATCCTCGACTACAGTGGGAAATGGATAAGACTGATCTTATAGAGTTGACATCAGAGATGATAGTTAGCATGGCTAGACTGACAGTGAGATTGACCTTGAGACAGAGAATTATTGATGCATATAGGGCAGATGACATTTTAGTTGGTTGCTTCCTTGATGCCAAAACTGATATGTCTGGAGTATTTTCTTTTGCTATAGATAATACTCTTGTTTATAAAGGTCGATTATGTGTTCCCAAGGACGAAGCCTAGAGGAAGCAGTTGTTGGAGGAGGAACATATGGTTCTATATTTTATGTTCTCCCAGGTGGTATCAAAATGTATAGAGATCTGAAAATACAATATTGGTGGCTTGGAATGAAGAAGGACATATCTGAATTTGTGAGTAGATGCTTAGTGTGTCAGCAGGTGAAGACGTTGAGAAGGAGTCCTCATGATTATATTAAACCATTGAGTGTTCTTGAGTAGAAGTGGGAAGAAATTTCCATGCGTTTTATTAGCAGATTACCAAGAACAATTTGAGGTAATTCGGTGATTTTAGTGATTGTAGATAGATTGAAAAAGTCAGCGTATTTTTGTAACGTCCCGTTACTTTTAGAGGTAAATTTTTTTATTTTATTTTATTTTATTTATTAAAGCTTTTAAAGTTTAGTTTTAATTCAGTAACTTTTATTTTAGTAGCTATTTTCGTCCGAATTAGTTTTTAATCGTTTTAGTACTTTAATTATGTTTTGGTGACATTAATAATTATTAACGGGCCAATTAATAATTATTAATCACCTTTAGATTTATTTACAAGCTTCGGGATTCGTTTTTAAAGCAAAAACAAAAGAGGGACGTAGGCGTCATTACCCGATTTCTTAAATATCTAAAAATTCACTATTCATCATCTTTAAATATCAACACTTAGCCAAAAATTAGAAAAATCCTGCACTCTTCTCCTCCTTGCTGCCGTGGGAATCAAAGACCAAAAACCCTCCTTCCTTTTTTTTTTTATTTTCTTTATTACTCGGTGGATCGTCTCGATTCTACTACCGTTGGAAAGCCCTTGGCCCGTAGATCATTTCCAACCTACCGAACGTAATTTTCGCTCGTTTTCTCGAGGCTTAAAGGTATGTTAAAGTTTATTAATTTTGATGTGAATAGTGTTTTAATGGTGGATTTGAGTTGTAATCTTCGAATTCGTTCACCGGAGCTTTAAGATAGCAATCGGGAAAGTTGTTATAGTCATTTTTAGGAACTTTCCCTAAACCCTAAAACCAAGTTTGAGCCGGAAACCCGTTCCTTGTAGTTTTCCTTCTTTTGGCTTGATTTAGGATGTTTAGTTTATTATGTTTTTGCTATTTTCTAATTGTTTTGGAAATGGGTTAATGCTCAAAACCCTAAATTGCGAATACCCATTAAGGTTACCAATCTCCAAAGTACCCGAAACCAAACCAAAATGTCTTTAAAGTGCTTAAAATCCGGAAAACAAATTCCTTTTCTTCCTTTCCCTTGGGCCGTGGGCCTCTTGGCATAAGTTCCGGGTTGTTTTGTCTTTTATTTTAGTATCGTGACGATCGTTCTTCGATTCGGTTAATTAATATACTTTAGGTGTATTTAATTATAGGTTTCGTGCATAGATCGTGATTCTTGGTCAACCGGTGTTTCGGAGTTGACTTCGTTTACAAGGTGAGTTTAAAATGAAAGTTAGTTGTTTTATGAATTAAGTTTCATTATGTTATTGTTTATCGAAGTTAAGTGAGATTTAGCTTCTTAGAAGTTAAGTTTGGTTAGAGACTTTAATTCGGAAGTTAGTGGAGGAATTTTGGAACTATAATTAGTTCAATGAAAAGGAAACATCGGAGTGGTTTGAAAGTGTTACAAAGTGAATTGGAGATGATAGAGGAAAGTGGAATGAAAGTTGCTTTGATCGGTTTGGAAGTTAAAGTAGCTCAAAAGATACACTTGAGTGTTAACTCGTGTAATCTAGATAGTTAGGCTTCGTTTTAGCTTAGTAGGATTCTTGGAGATTAACTAACTTTTAGGAAGCTTAACAGTTTGTTGAAATGGTGAAAGTCCTGATATCTGAAATGGTGAAAGTCCTGATATCTGAAATGGTGAAATTCCTGATACCTGAAATGGTGAAAGTCCTGATATCTGAAATGGTGAAATTCCTGATACCAGAAATGGTGAAAGTCCTGATATCCGAAATGGTGAAATTCCTGATACCCAAATGGTGAAATTCCTGATACCTGAAATGGTGAAAGTCCTGATATCCGAAATGGTGAAATTCCTGATACCCGAAATGGTGAAAGTCCTGATATCCGATGATTGAGATATGGTACATGGTAGTACGTGGATTCGGATCCGTCGTACCATGGTATTATGATCTATTATACGGCACATGATAGTATGTTGATTCGGTTCCATACGTATCATGGTGCGATGGTTGTGATATGGTACGTGGTATGTTGATTTCGATCCATACAATAGCACGATACGATGAAACTTGTTTGGTAATAAGGATAGTTAATGTTATTTTTATCGATTCTTTAGAAACGTGTAGTGAGACTTAGTTGTGAATGTTAATTTTACTTTAAGTCTTTATTTTTCTATCTCATGGTATTGATTGACATGTATGGGTGGCATTCTACTATCGATTGATTGTATGGAAATTTGGAAGTGTGGATGTGAGTAGTATTGGGCATTATAGGCCTTTGGACACGATTTCGGTTATGAGATTTTGTTCATAGGATTACTTGCTTTCGTTTTACTCTCACTAGCATGTTATGCTAATGGTGCTACACTTAAAATTTTCAGGTAAACCTCGAGCTAAGAAGCGTGGTAGAGGAGGTGGAGCCGCGTGACTGATCGAGAGGGTGTATGGACAATACTAACAACTCATTTTGTTTAGCATTCATTGAAATGCTTGTAATTATTCCATCTTTACATAACTTGTGTCTTTTTGAGCCCGAAAGGGTATTTGTGTAAAATATGTCTATGTTTTATGGTCTAAATGTCTTTTGGAATGCGAAATTCTCGATTTATCGCTTTTTTCTGGAATTTGGGTTGTAAACAGGTTTTGGTTATTCGATTTTTAAACGAACCCATGCCGTTTTTCTTTAGAAATTGAGTCTTCCGCTGTGCATTTGAATTTAAAGAATTTAACGGAAAGCGGGTCGTTACAATTTTCTTCTTGGAAAATCAACTTATACAGTGGAGACTTGGGCTCAGATGTATTTGAGAGAGATAGTACATTTGCATGGAGTGCCAGTTTGTATTGTTTCTGATGGAGACACTTGGCTTTGTCTCTAAGTTTTGGCAAAGTCTTCAGAGAGTTATGGGTACTCGTTTAGACTTTAGTTCGCCTTTCACTCTCAGACGGATGGCCAAACTGAGCTGGTTAATCAGGTTTTAGAGGACATGCTTTGAGCTTGTGCCTTAGATTTTAAAGGAAGTTGGGACGATTAACTTTATTTGGTGGAATTTGTCTATAACAACAGCTATCAGTCTACTATTGAGATGGATCTTTTTTAGGCTTTTTAAATGAAGTTAGGTAGAGGAAATTGTAGGGGCCTGAGCTAGTTTAGTTGACGAGTCAGTCTATAATTGTGATTGGAAAGAGAATGAAGTCTAGTCAAAGTAGACAGAAGAGTTATGCAGACAAGAGGCGTACTGACCTTGAATTCTCAGTGGGTGATCATGTTTTTCTGAAGATAGCACCTAAGAAAGGTGTGATGAGATTTGAGAATAAAGGAAAGTTGAGTCCCTGATTCATCGATTCTTTAGAAATTCTTGAGAGGAATTAGGCCGCTTGCTTACAGGTTGGCTTTACCACTGGTAACTCTATAAAATAGAGTTATTTGGTTCTATTTTAATGCCTATCTGATAATTATTTGATTGAATTTTGCTCATATTTTGCACACTTAAAACTCATTTTTGCATCATTCTTTAATTAAGCTTACTTTGAGAAAACTTGAGTTTTTAACACTTTAAATAATATGTGGGAAGTGTTTTAGGCTTTCGATATTTTAATCTTGTCATTTTGAATGAATGAAAGCCCTAAAAAGTTGCAAATTTCATGTAGGCGCAAGAAAGAAAGTAGCAGATTTTGGCAGAGTACTGTAGTAGTACTACAACAAGATCTGCAACACACCTGGAGTAGATTTTACGACGAACAGAGTTACGTTTTTTAAGCCTTAAAAAGTCAAATTTTAGGCCCGATTCAGTAGATCCAATGAGACACAATAAGCTCACCATCGGGGTCCAACTTAGAACCAATTTTTAAAGAGATTAAAGGAAAGCCCAAGCCCAATAATCAAAGAGGAGGAAAATAAACCTAGATCTAAAAAGGATGAAACGTGAGAAAAATAAGAGGAGGCAGACTTGGAGAAAGGCCGAGAACGTGAAAACCAGGGGAGAGAAAGTCACTAACGAGCTTCTTCTAAGGGGAATTCGTTTGGATCTCTTTCTCTAATTGTTTATTCTTGATTTTAATTAGATTTCTTCTTCTTTCTCCAAACTCCATTATTAGGTTATGTTAGGATTAGTTTTATTTTTGTTAAACTTTTTTTTTTTAATTTAGGTTTTGCTATGAACTAAATTTCTTAGGTTGGAATTGATAGATGAACCCTAAGAGGAATTAGTTTTTATGGCTAGAATGAATTCAGTTTTTATGCTCAATCAATAGTTTCGATATTTTTGTCTCTTTGCTTATGCTTGATCAACTTAAATGAATTGTTTAGTTTATTTCTTCTAATTTCAACAGCAACTCCAGGATCTACTTTGATTAGCGGATCCAAGTTCAACAAAGAACTCCGGATCTAGAAGAATCTCCAAGTCCTGATGAAGCTCCAGTGTCTTGATAAAGGACCTTCAGAATCACCATGAATATGAGCACGTCCTCTTCTTGAACCTCTCTTTGAAGATCCTCTACCTCTTCAATATCCTCGCCCTTTACGATATTTGTTGCATCAGGAGGTCTAGAAGCAGAGTCGGTTTCACCAGCAACATGTTAAGAAGCAGACCCAACAGCCTGATCAGAAGCAGATCCATAAGTATGTCCAGAAGTAGATTGAGGTAGATCTTATGTAGGCATATTGGTATGAGTGATAACATTTAGGTGCATACTTGATTTTAAGTAAGATAGGTATGAACTTACATTTGTTATGTTGAACCCTATGAAGGTATGAACCCTTGGTGATTGAAATCTTGTTCGTATTGGCCACTTGCATGATCTTTGGTTATGGGCACTCAGTTTGCATCTGCTACAGGTCAGTGATCCAAACTGCCTCTTCAACTAGTTGGTTGAAGAAGATGCCTCACCCACAGTCTTCATTCTCTGTCTTTTTGGTCTTCCCGGGGACGCCTAATCAGAGGAGGTAAAACTGGTTCATAGGTTGATTTAGGCCACACATTTGGGCCACTTACAGGGTTCATAAAGCATGAATAGGTGTTGATCAATGTAGATTTGTGATAGTAGCTGGAAACGAGATCCTCTGGAACTAGTTTTAACCATAGTATGCATGGAATAGAGTGATCACATGGGATCCAGTCAAGTCCCATGATCTACAAGATTAGGTCCTTATCGCTACATCCACCGCATATTGTTCCTTCACCTTTTCAACCTCAAACTTCTTATCCCCACAAAGAAATGACCACCGAAAACCTAAACAACTTCTTGATTTCATCAATTTTTCTTTGATTCTTGGTCCCAGGAGGTCCACCCAAGGCAAGATATTGTGCTATTTTCATTGTTATCCTACTATTAACAAGCTTTCGAACAATTTCCAAGCATTGAATTATAGGTTTATCTCTTGCTTCCTTAATGACATCATTAAAACTTTCGGACAAATTATTCAAAGAACGTATCATAACATAAATCGGTTGTGAAAGCATGTTTAGACCAACACCTGGGAGGGATATTGTTAAGGTATTGAAATGCATTCACATCAACCTTTCGATCCTTTCCATCCATTGATAAAATTCAACCCTAGTAGTTGTCATAGCAGTGTCCAAAAGCGGTTTTTGAGTTGCAACCCCTTGTATTGTTTATGATAATTAGCACACAAATGTCTTGAACAGTACCTATGGTCAATATCCAGATATTCATCTTCAAAAGTATGAACATAACATTTCTGAAATTTCCCAAATCATCCTCTAACTACTTCGAAAACCAAGTCCAAGAGTCCTTTGTTTCTGCTTCAACAATAGCTGAAACGATAGGACAAATGCCATCATTTCCATCTACTCTCATAGCAGCCATTAGTTGACCTTGAAATGGCCCTATCCAGTGGAAAACATCCAACGCAATCAGAGGTCTGCAGTGGCGGAAACTATTTTACAACACTTCAAGCAAATACATATATACCCTTTTGAATACATGGGCTTTCTTCATTCACCCTGTCAGTTACAATCTTATAGTAGAGCCTTCATTTGTACGTAGAAGCTCTTCACAGTAATCTCTCAACCTCCAAAATTGTTATTCTAAAGTTCCATTCAATTTCTTCAAAGCCTTTCTTCGAGCACGATAAGCTTGTGATTTCGATATGGTAACAAAAAAAATCAGCTTTAACAGTCTGCTGAATTTCACTAAGTTTCCATCTTGGTTGTATCCGAAAACGATCCATGTACTTCCTCGCAATCCACGAGAAGTTCGATTCCTGTTATTAAATAATCTTGGGCGGTGTGTTCTTCAAAGTATGTTTTAATCGAAACGTCTCGCGCTCACCTTTCAACCGTGAGGCATGGAGTTTCCAACCACAATCACCAATACATACATGACGGACTCTCGTTTGTCATTCTTTACAATCTTCACATTGAATGCTCCATTCACGGCGTATTCCTTAATGGCGGTCTTCAAATTCTTTCTTGTTGAAAACCTCAATCCAACCTTCAACACCACATTGTTCATGTCGGTTCTCACATTAAAACATGGATAAGTCAGTCCTTGCTCACCATCCGAATTATGAGGTGTATTCGAGTCATCAGAAGCTGCATACATTGATTCAACATTCCCTTCAAAATCCAGAAACTCATTCAAGTCAACAACAGACTCAATTGAGTCATCTGAAACCACCTCGCCCTCATCGTGCAATTCATTCTCACACTCATCTGCTTCTTCATATGAGAAATCCCAAGTATACTCTTTTCCGACTTACATTTCCTTCATCTTGATGGTTGGAACCTCGTTACCATGAGAACATGATTCAGCTTCTCCATGTGAATGAGGTGGAAGATATGGTTCATTAAGGGGGGGAAATGTAATATTGATAGGGGGATATGGTGGCAAATGTGTTGGACGTGAATCCCATTCATTGTCATGTGTGGGAGGGAAGTCATTGTCGAATGTGGGTGGGAAATCATTGTCAGTCTGAGGATAATATGATTGGGTGTAAGGAGGTGACCAGGGTATGTTCTCATTTGTGTAAGGAGGTGGGGAGCATGGTTGTTTTCATTTGTCATAATAAGGGGAACAATGGGTAGGGATTGGGTTCGGGGCATAGTCTGGCCACTCCAATGAAAGTACTTCAAACTCATGGGTATGAGCATCAGCATCTACCTTTTGACCCTCATTATCATCGACCTCAATCTCATCATCACCATATGCATTCTCGTCCTCCTCAATGTCATGCCATCCGAGGAGAGGTAAATCACGATACGTAGTGATCAGGTTAGCTACTTCATACTCCTCTATATCCAGGTTGTGTTCAACATAAATATGTATGATTATGTCCTCCTGGAATCAACTCAATCATCTCAGGAATGTCTTCATCGATCAAAATACGGTGTAGTCCAACACCGATGTCGGCCCGGGTTTCACGTAATGAAACCATACATGATTTTAGACGTCCAACCTAACCATAATCATTCCCAACTCCATTACAGACAGACTATCAACCTCGTATGTCACAACTTCTTCTAAACCCCTAACATGTGCAAGCTGAGGTGTATATACCAATCTTCCATTGTAATGTATCACCAGGTGATAGTAATCTCATAGATCTACCATATTTCCTGCAAATATACCCAAACAAAAATCAGTTTGAGAGGTTAAAAAGGGTTAGGGTTTGTATAAAACAAGAAAGTTAGGGCTTTTCGAATCGAATGTAAAAATTAAAGCTTTTAAACATATACAGTGAAGAAATGTGCGATTTTGAAAAAGAATCATACAAAATGAGTCGCGATTTTCCTACCACTTTGCAAATCTTCAGGGAAATTTGCGAATCTTGAAGGAACTCCTTCGTTTCTCTTCTTCGTTACTTTGCTTCTCAACACTTTGTTTCTCCTTCTTTTCTCTTCTTCGTTTAGCTTCTTCACGAATCTTCTTCTTCGTTCTGTCAAAGTGTTCTTGGAGAGAGAGAGAAGTTAACTCAAATGTCTTGTTTAAGGTCTTGTAAAGTCAGATATTTAAGGAAAGACATCATTTCAATTTGAGGAATGGATGGTTGAGATCTAGTGTTTTATTAGTGGCTATGATTTTGTCATTTAAGCAAGATATGCCACATCATATAAGTTATGCCAAGTCATATACAGACACATCAGAAATTAAATGCCAGGTAAGCGGTCCGTTAATGCCCTAGACGGAAAAGTTGACGGAAGGATTAAAATGAAGCGTTTTTTAAACTACAGGGACTCAAATCGTCACTTTTGAAAGTGCAGGGACCAAATCGGTATTGTACCCAAATATATATTTTATCTATTACAAAGAGCAAAGCTTCAAGATGCAAATCCAATTTCCACACGAATGATCAGTGGCTCACTCATGTCTGCTCATAATGGAACTTCCTGTGATGATCCTCAATTATACATAATTATAGTGGGTACTCTTCAGTATGCCACAATCACGAGAGTAGAACTTGCTTTTCCTGTCAATAAAGCAGTCAAGTAAATAACCATTATTTATTTTATTTTGTAAAACAAAAAAGCACAATACAAAATTATAATAAAGTGTCAGAACTTTTTAAAATTACCCAAATAACAATTCAATAAATTATGTGAAATTTCATCGGGTAGCAAATTTTGATGCAATATTTGTAAATATATAATTGCTTAAAATTATTTGTAAATATAGTAATTTTTAATACGTTTATTGGTGATTAACATTGATTATTGTGTGAATCATTGATTAACTTATTGCAAAAATATGTAATTCATTGTTGATCACCGATTAACCCACTTAAAATTTGCTATAATTACAATAATTTTTAAGAGTAGAAATATATACAAATATTACTTAAAAATTTGCTAGATTTGCAATCATCCCATAAATTATTGTACTAAAAAGATTAAAAGAAACAAAAAACAAATTCATTGAAAAATAACAAAATAATGAAGCTATTTGGGTATTTTTTTAAAAAAAATTAGACATTTCACTAATGAATACATGAAATATGTTATTTGAAAACAATTTATGAATAGTTTAAAACTAAATTTATTGTTGGTTGCCAAATGCCTAAAAAAAATGGAATTAATAATATTTTTCCTCGGCCTATAAATAGGCCTCATTTGCATGTAATTCATAGTTTATAAAAATTCTTTTCATACGATACGAAGAGTGAAGAATGACCAGAACAAGAAACCAACTCAGGCGGCGGATTGCTTTCCCGCCGCCGCCACCTCCGCCGCAACCCCCTCTGCAAGATGAACAGCCGCCGTCGCCTCCGCCGCCACCTCCGCCACCGGAGAGGGCTATCCCCGATTTTGAGCGGGGTTGTAACCTTTGCGCCAAGAAATGTATCGGTAAAAAACTTCTTCAGCATCAATCTGCTGTCCACAAGAACGCTCGACACCAATGTCGACGTTGCCTGTTGCGCTTCTTTAACAACTCGGAAGTCTCGACGCACAACTGTCGGAGATAAACCGATTTCTTGCTACCTGCCATTATTGAATTTCGAGTTTTTAGTTTTTTGCAGACGCTTCTAAACGCCTCGGAGGTCTGACTGACAATTCTTGAAGATAAACTGATTTCTTGCTCCCTTCCATATATTGAATTTCTAGTAGTTGTTCTTTGTATTTTTTGTTCATGTAGTTTCTGTCTCAGAGATTCAGTGATAATCTTTTGTATTTTTTTGTTCACATGTACTTTCTATCCCAGAGATTCATAAATGATATTAATACATCTTGATCTTTTCCTCAATTTGTTTTTGTTTTTTCATTTTTCATTTTCCTTTTTGTTTTTTTTTTTTTTCAATAAGAAAAGCAAAGACTGTTCAATAAAATAACAGATTTGAATTTTTAAGTTAATACATAACACTGAATTTTTTTACTAATTGATACTAATTTTAAAAAATGCTTTTTTTTTTTTCAGTTATAAAATTAGTAATCACAACTTTAGTTTTAACCAATTTCAAATATGTCCATTTTTTTAAAAATAATCAAACAAATGAATTTTACGTAAAATTTAGAATTGTTAATAAAATAAACGGATGGCCAGGGTCGCTCTAGGGTTCAAAATAAAATTCCAAACATGAATAAGTGAATAAATTCATAACTTTTCAAAAATGTACAAAAATCCATTGATATATCATTAACTAAAAATAGTCACATATTTCTGAAAGATGCAACACGACGGCTAAAATAGTCACATATTTCACCAATTTCTGATTGTGTCAATTCCTCTTGAGCTGCAGTGGAGTTCTGCTGCTATTGTTGTTGAGTATCCTCCATGTTTTGGTATGGAAGAGAGAGCTGCAGCTATGCCAGGAAGCGTTGAAACAGGACCAGCTCGTGCAGGACGGGTTGCTGCTGCAAGAGCATGTAATGGTCGAGCAGTAAGACGAATACAAAACTTCAGCTCCATTGATAAAATCTTCCAGAAACTGTAAAGACCAGAAATCTAATCACATTGATGTATCTATAAAAATTGAAAGAAAAAAACAAATTTTAAACTTAAGAGTCCTAATGACTCAGAAAAAAAACATGACCAAGTTGCATACTCAAATTATCAATGAATTCAACTTGTACTGAATTTAAATCTTCCAGAGCAACAATTGTAAGTGGCATGAGAACAAACCTTTGTATGAGGCCAAAGTTGATCAGGAGAAACATGCATCGTACAACCCTCTTTACCTGATTCCCACTCTTACAACAAAACGTGCCAGCACTCCAGAACCAAAACTAAACCACAAACTCATTAATCCAACTGCCTCAATTCTAAATGCCCTCATCTGTTCTGATAATTTATCCACTGTCTCTACTCCACCTTTGGTAACTGTTGCCTTAACATCTGAGTTCATACCACATTCTTCTGGCTTCTCATCTGTTCTCACCCCAAGCAGTTTCTGCATCCCAATGGCAAACATTCTTGCATTGGAGAGCCTTCTTATATCAGCCACCAACTTGTCTATACTATCAACCTCTACCGATTGATAACTGAGAACAACGCCTTCTGGATCATAATGGATATGAGAATCTTTGTCAGATGTATTTGCAATTCGCACATCGAGGCCCGCTATGTTGAGACGGAGATAATATTCGAGATGACCTATTCCCATACATCCCATCCTTTGACATATCATTTCGCATACTTACATGATGATCGTCCAATGCAGTGTAAGAACCCACCTCAACAGCATTGGGGAATCTAAGAGAGGCCAAATCCTGTTCAGATTTTGAATTTGACAGTCGTCTGGTAGTGGCACCCCTTCCAGGACCAGAAGAAAGTGAACCAAGAGATGTGGAATGCACTGGACCCTTCAAACTGCTAGATGGATACAGGGAACCATTGCCGTGCGAAGGAATGTTTGCAACTTTGCTACTCTGAGATGGCTGCATACCCGCCTCCCACTTGGGAGAGGCAACTCCTTTTACATTATGAAGATTAATAGAGACAGAACCAAAATGAGATGTAGGATTGTTGAAAGGCTGAGTTAAATTTGAAACAGAGAAAGCAGATACAGTCGGCCCCTTCTCAAATTCAAAGACTTCATCAACAGATGAAAAACTGGATGGAGAATATCCAGTAATCTGCATTGCACCATCAAGGCTGATATCAGAAAGAATATTTTCAGAAGTTTTTATTTCAATTTTTATTTCAATTTATAATACCCATGCTTGATATCACAATCAGCATATATAAGTAATAGCAATTAAAAAAATGTCACAACAGCCACAACCTTACCTCAAGGCCCAAAAAACCTACTTATGGATGCAAATAAATGCAGAATGCTCCTGCTTCTCAATCTAATAAAACAATCAGCTGCAATCATATTTGCTTGATTTAAAGCCTCTTCACATTCTGTCAGTGCTTTAGAGGCAATTATATTGTGCGATGACTGAAGGAAAATAAAATTTAAGGGCATGGAAATTAAGAAAGAAAAGTTATACCAGAATGAAAATTACTATGATCAAATAATTCACTTCGCACACAATCAACAAAATCGTAATCTGTAGACTGGCCTCAATAAAAAATTAGAAATAAAAGGAAAATTGTGTAGCAAACTTCACAATGATAACAAGAATGTAAATAACACAAACATCAATATCATCACAACAACCCAATGCAAATCCTTCCCATTTCTTCCTCAACTCTGTTATTCTCACTTTTTAAAACAAATTAACATTCATCCTTGAATTATCAATAGACCCGAGCCTCATTTCAAACAGATTTCAAATGCCTCATACAAAATTGATGGGGGGAGGGGAGTATTATTCTAGGCACCCAACAAAAATAAGTGGGAGAGTAGAGTAGTAAACCAGATGGGCAAATAAGTCTCTTCCTTTTTAACTTTTCTACACTTAGCAAAGTAAATCACTCCTCTCCCCCACTTATTTTGAAATATGAAGAAAAAAATCATTATAAAACTATAGAAACCTTTTTATGGTCAATATCAGGCTCATCGGCATGGTGTTGAAGAACAACATCATCAGCCGTTCGACAAATTTGTACATTTTTCTTCAATTCTTTTTGAATTTCAAGAAGCCGAGTATATTTATTACAACATATAGCTCTCAGCAGCAACTTTTCAACATCCATGCAACTTTGATCAAGAGAAAATTCTGCTTCCCTGCTTGTTAATGGATCTATGACAAATGTACTGTGGATGCACTTTATCTGCATATCTGATCCAGGTTCAATTTTTATGAAGGGACATGATCCTGTATATCAGAAGTACCAGCATTTTTATCAAAATCCAACCAGTACATGATTTTCAACCCAGGGGTTCGTAGACCAGATATGTCAGCTTCTCCATCTTGATTCATTTGTGCAGAGCCACTGCCACTTCCATGGTTTGTACAGCTATCAGATATGAGCTCAAACCGAATAGCATCTCGCCATTTCCTTGTCTGAGAAATTGTACTTGCTTTAAGACAGTGTCCATAACAAGTGAGATGCAAAGTTCATGCATAATTGTGTACAATGTCATGAACGGATTTTCAGCTGCGGCCATTCTGCGTTCTAAATCATCTCCAAGAGCATGCCGATGCAATTCTTCCAGTTTCACAAGCCTCCTTCTCTCCCCAACTAGAAACTCCATATGTAATATTCTCCACAACGATAAGTGTCCTCTATAACCTAGAGTAACTAAGACCTTAAATTCCCCTTCTACGCGAAGAAATGCTGTACCATCATTGACTTTAACTTCAGATATTTCTTTTGGAAGTGAAACTTCAAGTAACTTAGACCGAACTAGCATCTCCAACTTTTTCAATGCATTCTTTTGTTGATCTTCAGTCAATGTTCCCTGAATGCTGATGTCTTCAATACATTTTGGAAGACGCTCATAGGATCCTGTAAGGAGAATTTCAGTAGCAGATGGAACATCATAGACAGGTGCACGAGCTTGCTGTAGCCCCTCGTGCATGAAGAATAATGAGTCTGCAGCTTGTGTGAAACATGTATCATGATTCGACAAAGTTGATGCAAGTTGCTGACAGTATTACATTAATGGAACCTACAGGCAAAGAGTACAAAGATAAACAAGAGAAATACAACTTTAAATAAACAGAAAACTAGTAACCAGATTATCAACTGGGGCCTCCTTTTTAACTTCAAGTGATGATTGATGGGGGGGGGGGGGGGGGGGGCATTGAAATCTAATGCAATTGCTAATTAGAAATCCCTTGCATCAAAAATAATGAAACAAGGAAAGCATGAACATACAAAAAAGAAGGGTCAAGGCCAACAAAGAGAACAAGAAAAAAAAAAGCTGATTATGAGTATGCATACCCCAATTATAATCAATAAAAAAAGGAAAAGTAGTGGAGGGACCCGAAAATATTTGGGCAGATGCCCAAAGTGCTCAGCAATCCACACCACTCCTAAGACACACCACAATCCTCAAACATCATCTAGTTCCTCTCAATTCAAATATACGATAATATAAGCAATTTCTGATTGTGTCAATTCCTCTTGAGCTGCAGTGGAGTTCTGCTGCTGTTGTTGCTGCTGATGGAAACGCTTCACACTAAGCACTTAAAGAAGGAGCTGAACTCGATGGACACTTACGGCAAATACATAACCCCTATATATAAGCCAAAGCATCACAGTAAACAGATGAAGCAAGTGAATATGATTGCTATTTTCCTACATGACAATACCAGAAGTAAAAAAGTAGAATTTGAACTTACCCCACAAAGAAACGGAAGGCAGGCTGCTCGGGATCCAAATTCAGCAGTGCACCTTCATTGTCCCTAAAATCGAACCTAGGATCTCTTTCGGAAGATCAGGAAGCTGGGCAAACAGTCAAAGGACTCCGAGATATTTGAGAATACCTCTCAAAACCTTCTTAAGAGCGACAAGAGGAACCCAACAACCTCCGTACCCCCCATCATCCCCAAGACCAATAATAGCCGTATTCAGTTCACCTCTAACATGTGCGGGGACACCTGTTCCCGGTGATCTACTTACTGACAATCCCGAGGTCATTGAAGCTAAATTTGAAGATCCAGAGAGAGCATTTCCTACACGATAATAACAGAGTGGTTGGACTGGATAAAGCCCGTTCCACCCATATCAGCAGCCAGGTTAAAGACATGGTCAACTTCCTTAGTCACCTTCAAACAATTATCCATCACTCGGAGATCGACAATATGAAATTCATGACAGAACATATCCTCAATCTGTTCATTCTTCTTCGGTTCTTCCAATGCGAAGCAATAATGTAATGTCCCTCGCTCTTCAAACGTTGAGCAATGTGGGAGGCAATAAAACCACCTTCCCCAGTGATATAAATCCTCAATTTATCTGATGGCCAATAAGGTTCTCCTTCAAGTTCCTGATAAGTGTTTGAGCCATACTTGGATTGGCCTGTGCTTCCCATTCTGTATTCATATAAAGGAAAGTTAGCTTTACAACGTACGCTATCTGGGACTACAGATCAAACAACGACATAGTGATGTTCAGACCAAATCTCCAACACAAGGAAAATTTCTTCATGAATACGAAATTACATACGAGGACATTGTTCATGGAGAGAGACAATATATTAAAGAGAATTGCTGATAAAAAAGATAAGGAACAACACAAGTTAGATTATGTAGCAAAGAAAGTTTTCATTTTTCAAACAATCATCATTTATATAATCACATTAAAGAATATTCCCAGGAAAAGTAACAAAGAAATCATGTTCCTGAATATAAACATTAATAATGATGTTAAATTATTTTACAAATGAAAACAATTAAAGAGAATTTCTAATAAAAGAACAGGAACAAACAATACAAAGTTAAATTCTTCCTCTGAGAGAGAGATATTATATCACAAACCTTCTGAAAACTGTACAGACAAAAAAAAAATCCCAATTTTCAAACAAACATGAATTTCAATATCACACAGAAAGAATATTCACAGGTTCTGTGCTACAAAAAACAACATTGTTCCTGAATCAAAACATTAACAATGCTAAATTATTTACAGCAAAACAAGTAAAGAAACAAACAACCCACCAATCAAAACCCTAAATCTGAAAGAAAAAACCAAAAACTAATAGATATAAATCAAAAACAAGAAGTACCCAGAAAAAAACAAGAGGAACCCAGAAAACTCAGTTGGATTTTTTACCTGAAAAAAAAAGGTTGTGTTTTTTTATCAAAGCTAGAGAAGGGATAATGAAGATGAAGTAAGAACGAAAAATGGGTAGAAGTGAGAAACAGGGTCTAATGGTGAAATACCCAGATTATTAGTTACTTGCTATAAATACAGAAGAGACTCTGAGTAAGCAAATGCAAATCAAACTAAGACAATTCATTTAAATCGAAGTTCAAACCGAAAAAGTTATACTAACAAAATGTTAACGATTATTAGTAGGGAGAGGTCAAATTGTATGAATTTAGAAAGGGTATAGATTTTATTTTTTTTAACTATATACGGTGTGTTTGTATTTGACTAAAATCACAGAGTGTTAAGAATTTTACGTCGAAAAGATAAAAGCACCTAACAACATTTATAAAATCTAAAAGTCAGGTTTTGAGAGAGATGCCCACGTCATTAATACAAAGGTTTAATTTACATTTTTACCCTAAAAAAACAGTAAATGATACCTCTATAGTTGGTTTAATTTGCAACTCTAGTTTGAAAATAATTTTAAATATTTTTGTGGTTTTTAAAATTATCATTATACCCTCATCTAATGAATTTCAGACACCTCTATTTGTGAAGAAAAAATCGAATACTATTATTAAAAAAAAAGACATTTCCAATGCCAACACATACATATAAGATGAGAAACTGTTAAGGAACCTTTGTCTTTGAGGTGTATATTAAGAATTTATTCTGTATAATTTTTCATCTTATTAGTTCAATAGTTTTTATGAGTATTTAGGCAAGTAATTGAATTTTATGACTGCCTGATTATATATATATATATATATATATATATATATATATATATATATAACTATTTTATATCTGCTGTTTTTTTCAACCAATAAGATGAAAGATTATAGAGAAAATATAAAATATTAATCGATACTTCAAAAAAATAAATCACACGTATATAATTTAGTTATTTTATAAATCATATCTCTCATATATATATTTTTTTGTTTGCAAAAGATCTCTCGTATTTTAAGGTTTGTGTTTATTAGATTTTTTATTCAATTTGTATCTTTCGTCCTCAAGTTTTAAGAAATAGGTTTATTTGGTTTCCAACATTTTAATTTGTGTCTATTTCATCTCCCGGTTTTGAGAAATAAGGTTTATTTAGTCCTTGAAATTAGTTTTCTAATCATTTTGTAAACAGCTTTCATGAAAAAAAGTAATACCAGTGACCAAATTGACATATTTCTCAAAACTCAGGAGGAAATATGATACAAATCTTTTGCAAAAAAAAAAATATGATACAAATTGAAAACTTAAAAACCAAATAGACACAAACCTCGAAACTAAGTGACAAAAAAATAGTTTACCCTAGGTATAATAAACATTAGTAAATTCATGAATCATATGCTTTTTCAATATAAAAATTTAATATAATCGAAACACGTGATATATATAAATAAAATAATACATAAAAATAATAAGATAAAATTTATCTAGAATATCATACTTTAGAGGTATATTTACTATGATATTATTAAATTATGAAATTTACTTAAATAACAACCTTCACGTTTAAGAGATTTAAAATTTCAACGGGTTGTTATCTCTCAATTTGGTCTTCCAAATTTTTTGGAATTAAATACTGCTATTTGAGTAATTTTTATACTCAAATGCGATATTTCAGTAATAAGTTAGGGAAAATTCATTGAGTAATTTTTATTGAATATATCATTGCTTAAAACTATTTCGAAGTTTTGAAGTGACCATAATGTAGAGGTTAAAACAAGGATTCCAAAATATTTTAAAAGATCTAAATCAGAGTTCAAATGAAAAAGTCATGACTAAAAGAAGATTAACAACCGTTGAAGGAGAGAGGTCTCATTAGCATATTTTGGGACTACATGTGTGTAATTTGTCATTTTTTTAACTACATGGGATGTTCATACATTTAACCAAAACCATACCGGTCTTATTTACAATTTACCTTATTGAAAAACCTATTGTTTTTAGGTGGAGATTTAACCATAATTATTAACCCTAGCTACGACAAATAATAAAATGAGGGTTGAATAATGTGGCTTCTCACTCAAAATTTGCTGGGTATTTTTTTTAATTAGAGACCTATAATATAGTGGCTACCTTAAAAAATGTTAGTTTTTTTAACTAGTCGGGTCAAGTGCATTGCATGTGTTTTATAAATTTAAAAAATAATCATTAACGGATAATTATAAATGGGTTAATTTCAGTATTGGACAAATTAATGTTGTTTATTTCAAAAAAAACACAATCTTTTATATATATATCAAAACTACCCAAAACCACCACCAGGAAAATTAAATTACATTGTGAAAAGACGAAACATACCCGATAAATTTTCCTTAATTAAATGATATGTAATTAATGAGATATAGTTATTAGGAGAGATAAAAGGGTAATACGGTAAACACTGAAATCGGAATCCACCAGAATCGTCACCATAAATGGTGTTTTATGGGTAAATCTGATATTGATATGAAACAACCATTAAAACTGAAATTAGGTGAATTAAAGTGGTTATTAGTGTAATTAATTCATTATAAATAGAGGTAGTTTAAATAATGTCATTTTTGTAATAATTTTTAAAAAAAAATATTAATAAAAGAAAATTAGCAATTAATTAATTTATCAAAATAGTAAAAACTATATAAAAATAATAATAACTAAATTTAAATTAAAACATCTCAATAAATTTTATAGAAAACAAGAATGAGATTTGTCATTCGACAATATAAAGAAAAAAAACCAATGAAAAAAACTCATTAATCTAATGAAAACAATTAAAAAATAATAGATGATTACTATGATTATATTGTAAACCCATATCTTTATCAATCACCAATTATGTAAATAAATAATCAATGCGTGAATTGATTGTCATTATTAAAATAAAGGGTAAACTGCAAATAACACCCCTGTAGTTTCGGTCAAATTTAGTCCTTATAGTTTTAAAATGGAAAATCACACTTATATACTTCCAAATTATGCTAATAAAGCCTCTCTATTCTAACGTTGTAAACTTTTTTTTAGCCATAACTTTTTCGTTTGAACTCCGATTTTGTACCCTAACTCCGATTTTGTACCCTAAATCCTAAAAAAACTACCTAAAATATATATAAGATTTATGTAAAAAATTCCATAGGTAGCAAAGTTAAATTTAATATTTATAAATACACCCTCTTTAAAAAGTATCCTTAAATATATTATTTTCTTTAAATGAAATAAGTCAATCATTGATTGACTATGATAAATAAAATAGGGACAATTAGGGCCCGTTTGGTAACCTTCCTCGTTTCTATTTCTTGTTTCTTATTTCTATTTCTTGTTTCTTTTTCCTGTTTTTTTTAAAAGAGAAACAAAAACATATTTGGTAATTGTTTCTTATTTCTTGTTTCTGGAAGAAAAAAGAAACAGAAATGTGTTTGGTAACTATTTCTTATTTCTGTTTCTCATTTAAAAAAATTTAAAAATTTTACAATTTTAAATGATATATTTTAAAATATTATATTAATATAATTTTTGGATATTTATAATATGTTTTATAAGTCAAAACGAGTCAACGTAATAATTTATCAATGCGTTGAAAACTTTAGAAATGAGAAAGAGAAATAAGAAATAAGAAATTGTTGTTTCCAAAATTTCTACATAATTTTGAGAAAAGTGTTTATAAAAAAAAGAGAAACAAGAAACAAACAGAGTTACCAAACAACTATATTTCTTAGAAAAGAGAAATAGAAACAAGAAACGGAAATTGGGAAGGTTACCAAAAGAGTCCTTACTGAAATAGCAGATTTTTATATATTAATTAATGAAATGTTAGAACTTTTGAAAAATTACTAAAATAGCATAATTATAGTTCAATAATATATTGAACTAACAAAATCAACAAATTCATTGAAAATAATAATGAATAATAATAGTTCAATGAGGTTATTGAACTAAAACTTTAAAAAGCAAAAAATAAATAAATTCATTGAAAATACCCTTAAAAAATAATAAAGTATAGTTCAATAATTTATTGAAGTATAATTATTCAAGTTGAGTCATTTTTAAAAAAATATGACATTTTGGTAATTAGTATATAAATTTATGCTATTTGAGATAAATTTTAAATAATTTAACTATGATTATATTCGTTGAATATAATTGATGATTGATATATTCAATAAAAATATATTCATATATATTACATCTATTGTAATTATTGTTATACTTGTTATAAGTTAGTTAGATACTTTTTTTTTAAGATATTACATCAAATTGGGGGAGGGGGGACTCAAACCTTCGACTTCAAGGGAAGGGAGTAAGTGCCTAACCGATTGAGCTATGCTCTCGTTGGCTAGTTAGGTACTTGTTACTTGGTTGATTAGTTGTTAGCTATTACTCACATGTATATATACTCTCTTGGACACTTCATATTAAGGTAATATACATTTTCTATTAATTTTTCTCTCTCTCTCGAAGCAGAATATGGTATCAGAGCAAAGTCAATGGGAAATGGATTTTTCTTTTCACCACTTTGCATGCATCGTTTTCATTAATTCTTCTTTCTGATTACATGACATTTGTCATGATTGATTGATTCCTGAAATTCTTCATTGAGTTCATTGAATTCATCGATTTTTCACGATCTCTCTATCATTTTCTCTTTCTTTTCTCTTATGAGATTTTGATGGCTACTAAATTGGGTCAAAGTTCGAGTTCGATTCCTGCAAAAACTCAAGAAACTGAGAATTCGTCAAATCCTTTTCATCTTCATCACGCTGAATCTCCTAATACAACTCTTGTTTATCAGGTTCTAAATGGTGATAATTATAATTCTTGGAGTACATCTATGTTGATTGCTCTATCTACCAAAAATAAACTCTGTTTCATCAATGGAACTCTTTCTCGTTCTGCTGCAACTGATTCTCTTTATAATCCATGGATTAGAAACAATGATATTTTTTTTTCATGGATTGTTATTTCATGATTAAGGAAATTTCAGGTAGTGTTTTGTATTCTCAATATGCTAGGGATGTGTGGCTAGATTTGAAGGAGAGGTATTCTCTACAAAATACATCGAGGATTTTCTAACTTCGTCGTGATCTAGTCAATTTATCTCAAGCTTAGCTCTCTGTTAATGTTTATTATAATAAGATGAAGACAATTTAGGATGAGCTAGCTGATTATCGTCCTGGATGGTCTTGTGGTTCCTGTAATTGTGAAGGAATCAAAGCTTTAACTGATTATCATCAAATGGAGTATATCATGGCTTTTCTCATGGGATTGAATGAGAGTTATGGACAAATTCGTGCACAAATTTTGCTTACTGATCCCCTTCCTCCAGTTAATAAAGTTTTCTCTATTATTCTACAAGAGGAACAACAACGTTTAATCACTCAGATCTCTGTTTCTGATTCTGGTTCAGGAACTAAATCCATGGCTTTTGATACACAGACTCGTTATCAGTATTGACAGAGTCTCAGAGGAAGGAAAAACTTGTCTGCACTCACTGTAATTACACGGGACATACTATAGAGAGATGTTATAAGCTTCATGGTAAACCTAAAGCTCGTTTGAATGATAGAATTCAATCTTCTACACCTTATGCCAATCAAAATTCTAATCCTAATTCTTCACAACACCATATGACTCATTATGCTCATCAGAATGCTATGCCTTTTGGTCAGTCACATTCTGCTAGATCTTCTTCATTTCCTAAATTGAACGATGTTTTTGCTCCTGCTGTTGTGAATCATATTTAATCTCAGTTCTCTGAATCAACACCTGCTACCACTAGTTTTGTTCAAACTTTAAATCCGGCTCAGTGACATCAGTTGATTGGTGTAAAGTTCCAAGCCTTCTACTTCTGATGATATCTTTCCTTATTCAGGTATATTGTTGAACTGTTATGATGATTATGTTCCTAATTCCATGTCTGGTTGGATAATAGACTCTAGGAAATCTAGTCATATTTTTGTTTTGTTACTCTACCACATATGGATAGAATCCATGTTCATTTTATAGGAGCTGTTCAATTAAGTTCACATCTTTGCTGAGGAATGTTCTCTATGTTCCTACATTCAATTTTAATCTGCTATCTCTCAGTTCTCTTCTCACGCATTCCAATATGACTGTTATGTTCTATAGAACTTTCTATGAAATTCAGGATCTTTCCACTTTCAGAAAAATTGTCAGGGGTGAAAAGCAGTCTGGTTTGTACATTCTTTGCAATGATTTTCAGCCTTCATGTCTGCCCTCATGTAATGGTATAATAAATAATGTGAGTGCACATATATGACATTATAGGCTAGGCCATTTATCTATGATGTTTTGAATTCCTTGAAGATTCAGTTGTCTCTTTCTGATCTTACTGTCAATAATGATGTTTGTTCTTTGGTAAAAAAAAGAAGGTTGTCCTTTATTTCCAAAAACAACATGTCTTCTAATATTTTTGATCTTGTGCATTGTGACATTTGGGGTCCATATCATTTGCCAACTAATAAAGGACATAGATATTTTTTTATCTCTTGTGGATGATCATACTAGATATACTTGAGTTTTTTCTGTTGAAACACAAGTCAGAAGTTCTTTCCATAATACCAAAGTTTTTTTTGCCTTCATTGAGACTCAATTTGGAAAGATCATTAAGGTTTTTTAGATCCGATAATGCTCTTGAGTTGAAGTTTAAGGATTTCTTTTGAGAATAAAGGAGCACTTCACCAATTTTCTTGTGTACAAAGGCCACAATATAATTCAGTTGTAGAAAGAAAGCATCAACATCTCCTAAATGTTTCCCGAGCTTTATTTTTCCAATCAAGAGTTCCATTAGCTTTTTGGGGACATTATTTACTCATTGCCACTTTCATCATAAATAGAACTCCTTCTAAACTTCTTAGGAATTTCACTTATTTTCAACTTCTTTTCAAAAAGGATGTTGATTATTCCTTTTTAAAAGTCTTTGGTTGTCTTTGTTTTTCCTCTACTCTTTCTTTACACAAACACAAATTTCAACCTAGAGCTAGAATTTGTGTTTTTATTGGTTATACACCTGGAATTAAAGGTTACCTTTTGTATGATGTTACTACAATGACCCCTTTTGTTTCAAGAGATGTTATCTTTCATGAAACAATTTTTCCTTTTAATTCTCTTCCTGTTTCTTCTTCTTCTTCTATAGATCCCTTTTCTGATCTTGTTTTTCCTCATTCTTTTGATCCTAACATTTCAAGTGATCATTTATATCTTGAAACATTTCCACTAAATCCACTTTTATAATCTGCACCAAATATTGTTCTTCTGGATTCTTCTTTTTCTACTGAATCAGATCCTACCTCTTCTACTCCTTCTGCTATTCTAAAGTTTTCTACACTAGAACCACCAATTGCTACTATTAATCCTTCTGTTTCTGTTCTAAATCTTAGGAAGAGCACCAGACACACTTAACTACCCTCTTATTTGCAGGATTTTCATTGCAATTTAATCAATCATTCTCTTTCATCTTTTAAAACCATCTATCCTTTACAGTCTTCTCTTTCTTATACTAAACTTTCTCCTTCTCATGCACATTTTCTCATGAATGTTTCCTAACATTATGAGCCATAATTTTTCCATCAAGTGAAATTTAGTCATTGGAGAGAAGCAATGAAGGTTGAATTGGATGTTATGGCGGCTACAAATACTTGGTTTATTGTGTCTCTTCCAAATGATAAACATTTCATTTGTACCAAATGGGTTTATAAGATCAAATTCAAGGCTGATAGTAGTATTGAAAGATATAAGATTCGTTTAGTAGCCAAAGATTATACTCAATAAGAGGGCTTAGATTTTTTTGATACATTTTCCCCCATTGCATAACTTGTTACTGTTAATACTCTCTTGGCCCTTGCAGCTATTCATCACTGGTCATTGGTGCAATTAGATATAAATAATGTCTTTTTGAATGGAGATTTGATTGAGGAAGTGTATATAGATTTACCTATGGGTTATACACATTTCACTTCTCCTAAAACTGGTGAGAAGCTTGTTTGTAGGCTGCACAAGTCCATTTATGGCTTACACACTGCTATTATTAGATGATTCAGGTCTTTTGGCTGCTAAACCATTAGTTTTTCCCATGGATCCTTCTTTAAAGTTCTATAAGGATGATGGTGCCTTGTTACCTGATGCTTCAATCTATAGAAGATTGATTGGTCATTTACTTTACTTGATCACATTAGACTGACATCACTTATGATGTTCATCATTTAAGCCAGTTTGTCTCACAACCTAGACTGCCACACATGGATGAAGCTCTCACACTTCTCAGATACTTAAAATTTTCTCCAGGCTAAGGTCTTTTCTTTTCTGCCCAATCCTCTTTACACATTCGTGGTTTTTTTGCACATTGGGGTACTTGTCTTAATATTAGAAGGTCCATTCTTGGTTTTTGTGTCTTCTTTGGAGATTCTTTAATCTCTTGGAAATCCAAGAAGCAACAGACATTTTCTAGGTCTCATATGCTCCTATTGTTTTATTTTGTGATAATCAGGCGCTGCTATTCACATAGCTACGAATCCATCATTTCATGAACGTACCATAGAGATTGTTTGTCATTTCGTTCGTGATCGGATTAATGATTCTACACTCAAGTTACTCCCTATTCGTTCAACAAATCAATTGGCTGATGCTTTTACTAAGTCTCTATCTGTTGTTCAGCTCAACCATTTGTTATATAAGATAGGTATCCTAGATTTACACACTCCATCTTAAGGGGGAGTATTACATCTATTGTATTTATGTTTTACTTGTTATAAGTCAATTAGATACTTGTTAGTTGGTTGATTATGACCCGTTTGGTAACCTTCCTCGTTTCCATTTCTTGTTTCTTATTTCTATTTCTTGTTTCTGTTTTTTATTTAAAGAAAAACAAAAACATGTTTGGTAACTGTTTCTTAATTCTTGTTTCTCAAAGAAAAAGTACTCACATGTATATATACTCTCTTGGACACTTCATATTAAAGTAATATACATTTTCTATCAATTTTTCTCTTCCTCTCTCTAAATAGAATAATATATGTTATAGAGATTTATAGTTATTTAAAAAAAAACTTTATTTTTAATTAATATAAAAAAAATGCTAGATTTATAATCACCCTCAACGTAACACGTGAAGCTGAATTAGGGATCTCAATTTATCAAATGTACAATTATCGAGGTCTCCTTTCCTCTAGGCCTAAGAAATGGATGGTACATTACAATAAAACTTTTTGCAAAAATCATGGCCTCAAATGCCAAAAAAAAATAAATAAACAAACTCTTTTATGTTAGGCTTTTCTTAAGGTTGAGACCACCATGTGAAGCAGTTCTTTTGTACATATAGAGAGGACGAGCTAAACTAGCCCCATTATTTTTCTTTTTGTTTGGAATGTGGGTACATAACTCAATCTCATTCGGATCAATTTTAAACTATGGATGGGGAAAAAATATAACCATTTGATTTTTCAATTGTGGTTTAAATATGGTTATAATTCTTTTAGTTTAGACCAGGCCATTTGTACATTATTTTAGTCTCAACTTTCCATATTTGAGCAACTTTCCTTATTTTAGTCTTTTCTTATTTTATGCATTTAGGGTTTGTGTAATGTTTCTAACGACCAAAAGGACATGTTTTAGGTAATTTATATTCAGTTTCTTGAAAAGAATTTGGAAAGATATTATTCTCTAGGAAAGATTTTCCACAAAATTTGCCAATTTCATATAAGGCAAGTTTTGGGGGCGATTTTATTCTCCTTGTAATTTTGAATTTCCTAGCTGATTTTAGGGTTTTATTTTGCCTATTTAAAAGCTCATTTGTAACCCTAAATACTAAAAATACTTATGATAATAATATTGTTTTTTCTTTGGCCAAATTTGCTTTGTTTTGTAGTCTTGTTCTAGATTGTATGCTTTAAGAACATTCAAGCAAACATTGATCTAGTTTGTTTGTGAATTGCTTCAATTTTGAAATAAGAACTAGTTCTCTTATTTCAAGGTCTTAGATCATTGGAATATTTTTCTTCTTCTTGTTTTCCAAGCGTTTTACCTTATTGTTATTTGGGGTTTAGGGATTTACACTTAGGGTTTCTACTTCAATTTCTAGGGTTTCATATCATTTAGTATTAGAACTTAGGCTCAAGAGAAGATTTCTATCTTACTTGCTTTCTTGTTATTTGAATTTTTCATGCCTTGTTCTTCGTTCATCGAAAATCCAGAAAAATAAATTAATTAAAGTTCCATAATTTATTTAGCCTACTATTTTTACCTTTTTTTTTTCCGTGTAGTTGCAAATTGATTCTCAGAAAATTACCAACGGTAATTTTTTTTAATCTTTTTGTCTAGTTTATTTTGTATTGAGCGAGATTTGTCAAAAAAAAATGAAAAGCCAAGGAAAAAGCATATCTTTCCAGACCGTCGGATTGTGAAGAAATTGAAGAAAAAAAGTTTTAGAATTTCCTTATTATTTTTGCCTATTTTTTTTCATGTCACTACAAATATCTTTATTTTTCTGTTTAGTTTATTTATTATTCAGAAAAGTTTGTCAAAAAAAAAAAATGGAAGGTTGAGAAAAAAAAACAGATCTTCCCCAATTGTTTGATTGTGTAGAAATAAAAAAAAAAGGTTTTTGCTTGATTTGTTGAAATTCCTGGAAAAAGTTGTTTGAGTTCGTATTGTTCTTGAAGAGTTCATCTTAAACTCATCATTTATACATCTTGAATCTGAAAATTGCAGAGGAATTGTTCTAGAATTGTTTGTTTCCTCAAAAGTTAGAACTTACCAAAAATAGTCCAAAATGTTTTTGGAAAGTATCAAATATGTCTCATATTTGATTATTTGCTTCTCCTGCTTTAGGAAAGTCTTATTTTATGATTCAAATCATTTTAGGAAGTCTTAACTCAAATTTTTCTCTCTTAGAAAAGTTTATTCTTGGTTATTTTCTTTCTTATTCTTTCCTTGTTACTAAAATACACCATTTGCAAAATCATCTTATTTTTTCTTTAGCCACCCAAGCTGATTGTTTCTTATTTGTTGATTGTTACTTTTTACAAATTTCATTATTATCTTTTTTGTTTGATAGTTGTTAAAGTGTGCTAAAAGTTAGGTTACATTTAGGCCCTAAAATCTGTTTTGAGTGCAAACACAAGTGAAATAACATATTTGAGTATAAACACTTTGGGAGTGATTTCAAAGGTCCTATTTTTACATTACTAACTTGTTTCTCTTGCATCTATGACTAATGAAGGTGATTGTTCTAATATGAAGGAGGAGATTAAGAAAACCCGAAACAATGGAGGGTTACTTCTTAAAATTACAAAGAGATGTTGATAGGCAGATGGAGGTTGAAACAAGGGAGATTGCAAACCTAAGTGCTCAAATACAAAATTTGCTCTTAAACCAAGCTAGAGCCCATCCAAATGTAGCTCCAAATGAGGCTAGGGAGCAACAAATTGTGCAATGGGCAAAGGCACATAATGAATAACAAGAGTTGGATCCTTATGCTTATGATGAAGATCATTGAAATCAAATGATAGCACATCAAGAAGGAGGTAAAGGCGAGGCCGAGGGTTCCAAGTTCAAAGACCAAATAGAGAGTTTCCTCTTGCTAGATATGATGACTTAAAGAGAATCAATTTCAAAATTCCACCAGTCCAAGGCAAGACTGATCCAGAGGAGTACTTGTAATGGGAGGCACAAACTCAGTACATATTTGATTGCAACAACTTTAGTGAGCAAAGGAAGGTACTTTTAGCCATTACTGAATTTACTAATTATGCTTTTGTTTGGTGGCTTTAGTTAAAAGCTAAGCTTAGAAAGGAGAGACAACCACAAATAGAAACATGGGTTGAGCTTAAGGGCATGATGAGGAAGAGCTTCATTCCAACCACTTATGAAAGAGATATAGTGTTTGTAACGTCCCGTTACAATGTAATTTAAAATTCCAGGTTAAAATTGATTTTTCATTTAATAATACCGAGTTTTGAATTTTTGATATAAAAATTTCTTATTTGCATCCATAGACTTGATGGGAGAAAAATTGCGATGGGAGGACTCTTTAACAATTTGTTTGGAAGGAAGGATGCATGATCAATTTTATGAAATTAAGGATGGAAGAGGCTAAGGTTTGACTCACATATCGGAAAAAGAATAAAAATAGAAAGTTCCACACTCTCTTCTCTTCTCTCTCACGCCGCCCTATTGGTGTAGCTCGGAGGAATTCGTTCGTTTTTTTACCGATGTATCATCGTCTCTCATTTCGATCTTGGATTTGGAGTAGTTGAGAACCATCTTTGTAATCAAGAAGGTAATTTTTCTCTTCCCTTATTTCCTCTGTAGACCCCTAATTTTGTCCGGTATTATTTAAAAATTAAATTTTTTTTAATTGAAAAATAAAATAAAATAGACCTTTTTTTATATCATAGTTATTTGAGATGAATATATCTTTTAATTATTCTAATCTAAAGTTATTAAAATAAGAGGTGGTTTTTTTATAAGAATGAAAAAGTAGAGAAGATAGGGAAAATGAGTTAGAAATTTAAGCAAAATATTTTTATTAAAAAAAGAGAGGATAGTTTTGAAAAATTAGATGAAAAGTGAGCAATAAAAGTGGAAAAGAGTGAAAAAAAAATCTTAATAAAATAGGGAAAATTAGGGATGAGAATTTGGATAAACTAAAAAAATGAAAGAGTAGAAAATAAGTCTTGCTAGAATAGGGAAATTTATGGATAAAAATTGGTTAAACTAAAAGATGATTTTAAAATTAAAATGAAAATGGACATTAAAAAAAAGGAAAAAAGAAAAAAAAAGAGGATAGTTTTGAAAATTGGATGAAAAGTGAATAATGAGAGAAATGGAAAATAGTGTAAAAAAAGTTTTGCCAAAATAGAAAAAGTTATGGTTAAAAATTTAGTTAAGCTAAAAAGGGACTTAAAATTAAAATGAGAATAAGTATTAAATTTTTATTCTATTTTGAGAAGAAAAAGTGAGAAATTTTGAATTTATAGACAAAAGAGGTAGGAAAAAAAAAGAGGGGGAAAGAGGATAGGAAAATATTTTCAAAAAAATAGCTAAAAATGGAAAACAGAAAAATAAAAGAGAAAATAGAAAACCCTAACTCACATTTATAAATCTTATTCTCAAATTTTTAAAGAAAAGAAAAAGGAAGAGAAGGAGGAGGCCTCCAAAATTCATACAAAAAAACATAATCTTCAACTTTCCAATTCCTCCATATTTCTCCATTCATCATTCATCTCTTTTTTGTCTCCCTCTCTTCACACCTTTGAAAAAATAAAATCATCTCCCAACTCTCCATCTTTACCATCCATAACTTAATCATCCTTCACAAAAGAACCTTAAGTTTTCAAAAGCTACCATCTCCCCACCATTCTCATATCATCTAATTTTATTCACACTCCATTAAATCATTTCCTATGACTCTATCCTCTCACTTTCACACACAAAAGGGACTCCAAGAGGAAATAGAGATGTTCGTGATAAATTTTATTTTTTATATGAGTATGCTTATTTATTTTCTCTAGTTACATGATTAGTGTTGAGTTATTTTCATCTTGAAACAAAATAAGTGTCATCTTTTAAAAACTGTTTTTTTTATGTTAAGTCTTTTATGTTCAAATAAATTTTGAGATTTATATATATTTATTTATTCTATGTGATAATTTTTTCATAAAACTAGACTTGAATTTGAATACATAGGAGAAAGAATCAACTAATTCCGATATGTGGTTTGAAAGTTATGATTTTTTAAAGTTGTTGATCAAATGAATTTGTAGGCTACGGGAATTTATGAGCATGTTCTACTTCATGATTTTTCTGTACTTATTTGTTTAGTTTAATTATTTATGACTATTTTTATTTGAAACTAGACTCATAAAGGAAACTGTAGAAACAAGAATTACTTCATTTCGTTAAGTATAAAAAAATATGTGATTTTTCAAAGTTGGTACAAAATTCTGCATGTCTTTTTCTTCGTAAAACAGAAAATGAAGCATTTTTCTTTCATAAAAATTTCATTTTTTTGTCTATAGAACATGAATGTTTTTTTTGGATGATATTTTCATTTGATTATTATATTTTTGTGTATCATGTTTATGTTTAGAATTTATTTTATTACCTTAAATTAATTGACATCTACTATTTGTTAAGTTTATTGTTTTTTTTATAATGTAAAAAACCAATTTGTTTTAAAATGTACTTTTTTTCCTTCAAAATTCATCTTTTCAAAAAATTTCTATTGTTAAATTTTTTGGAGTACAAAGATACTTTAATCCCAAAGTTTATAAAATAAGAAATTTTATGGTATGATTTTAAAACCAAGTTGAAATAACATATTCAAAACTTTTACATTCCAAAAAACTTCTTAGTAATTGAAATTTGCGATTGCAAGGATACTTTCATCCCAAATTCCATGAATTTAGAAGTTTTATGGCATGATTTTTTAAACCAATTTAAATGATTTCTTCAAAAGTTTTTCATCCCAAAAAACTTCCCACAATTTAAAATTTGGGATTACAAGGATACTTTGATCCCAAATTTCATGAATCAAGATGTTTTATGGCTTGACATATAAATAAAATTAAAGGACATTTTTCCAAAAAACTTTCATTCCAAAAAACTTCCCACAATTTGAAATTTGGGATTACAAGGATACTTTGATCTTAAATTTCATAAAATGGAAAGTTTTATGGTTTGATATTTTTATCATTTATTTTCAAAAAAATATTTTCTAATGGCGTAACGCCACTCATAGTAATTTAATGATATCATTATAATGATTAATGATATGATCAAATTAACATGGGACATTTCAAAATAATCTAAAAAAAATTGTTTTTCTAATGGCTTAATGCCACGCACAATTATTAACAATATCATTAAAATAATTAGTGATATTGACTAATAAATGTGGGACATTCTAAAATAACAAAAAAATCACTTTGTTTTAGTGAAGGTGCTTAATGACATATTTGAGATAAACCAAAACGATGTCGTTTTTTTAAAACGAATGTTTTAGGGTGCTAATACCTTCCCTAAACATGAATAAACTCCCGAACCCATTTTTATTTTTAAAATCGCGGACCATTTTTATTTTCGTTTTTCTCGGGTGACCAATCACACCTTTTTAAAACCAATGATTGGTGGCGACTCCTGTTGTTTTTCTTGTTCTTTTCTTTTATCCTTTTTCTAGGTTAGAAAAGGACTTGTGTGTGTTTTTTTAAGAGTTGGCGGCTCCGCGTCGTTCGAGGGGTGGCGACATCCTCCATGGTGCCACCGCCCCTAGGGTTCATAAAATTGATGTTCTTCTTCAATTTTTATGATTAGAGGCTCTATCGTGATCGTGGATGATCGTTGGGGGAATATTGAAGGCTTTTCCCATGAATTCCTAATCTTTATTTCCGGTTCGTAGAGGAAATTAGAGTTAAAGTTTGGAATTAGTGAATTTCAATGTGAGTTAACCTGGTTTGATCATTGGTGGAGTTTTAAAGAAATATAAGGCTCTTACCATAGCTAAATCTATTCTATATATTCAATCATGATATTCCGAAATTTTAGGATGAGAAATATTATATTGGGAGAATTAACTTTTGGGTTAGAATTAGTTTAGACATTTTTCAGTAATTTGATGTTTTTAGATTCGAAATGATTTTGAATGTTTATTAATTCAATTATGGAATTTTTGGGAGTTATTTATGATCATTTTCCACGAATTTTGGGTTAGGAAGTGTAAAAGTGCATTTTTCGATATTTCGTAGGTTTTCGTTTTGAGAATTGAATGTTATAACTTGGGTTGCTGTATTTTTATGTTCATATCTAAATATTATTGAATATTATCATGTGTATTATGTTGTGGTTTATGAGATTGATGGCCTGTCAGGATATACTTACTAGTGTCGAGGCAACGAGCTTAACACTTAGTCAATTTAGTAGTGAGAGTCCATAACCGAGTACTAATGATCATTGTTTCTACGAATGAATCATTAGGGGATTTTCAGTTATAGTTGCGGCTACAACCAGGTACTAGGAAGTGTTAGTAGTCCTAATGGACTGCCTACTTAGTGTTGTTTGTTAAATTAGAATTATCTAGTTATCCAAAAAAATTAAGTATCGATGATAGGAGTTTGTGAATGAGATGCCTTGGGTATGAAACTAGTGAGAGTTGTCTATCCATGTAAATTGAGATTATCGAAAAGCCTTGAATATGAAATGTGAGATAATTGCCTATTCATGTATCAGATTGAGATTGAGTTTAAGTGACGCTTTGAGCGTAAGAGTTTTGGAGAGTGATGAGTGCTTTTGACTCGATTTGAATTGTTAGAGACTATTTAAGACTTTACATTTGATTAAGTCGTTTTCTCGGTGGCTTTAGCCTCACGGTGTAATAATGTTGTTTTTTAGGTAACAATGGACCGAGAGGTGGCAGTTAATGAAGTGGAAGAGATTAGGGTTCATGTCATGGAGGCCACCTATCACCAAGCACTTATTGCTTAGTTATTTATTCATTTTATTGATGAGTAAACTATTGAATATTGTCGGTTTGAGTTGATTTATGGAGTTTTGAGACTTTTTTAGTCTTTAACACTTTAATTGTTTGAGAACATGATTTAGTTTGTTGATATTTATTTTAAAGTTTATAACTCCGAAGTTATTGTTGAAATAAATGTTCACTGATTTAAGTGAAATTTTCACATTTTCAATAAATATTATCTATTGAGTCTTCCACTGAAAAGGTTGAGTCTTTACGATGTTCAAGTTACAAAGGTTTGATCAAGGCTAAAAAAGTGTAGAAGACTATTACAAGGAGCTTGATACCTTGATGACAAGGGGTGGAGTTGAGGAGATCAATTAGCTACCATGGGATGGTTTATGGGAGGCTTGAATAGAGAATTAAAGCACAAAGTTGATGCTCACTCTTGCTATGACAAGGAGGAAATGTTACACATTGCAATCAAATTTGAGTTACACATGCAAGAAATTCTAAGTCTAAACCTTATTCATCCAAGCCTATTTCATCTAAACCCACTTCTAGCCAACCTTGTGGAAAAGACACCAAAAACACCAATTCTTGCCGAGGAGACCAATTTTTAAAAGACAAACTTGTTTTTGATAAAGAGAGGGAAGGTGAGAGTTCTTTCAAGGGTAAGGGTAAAATAGAAGAAGCTAGGAGTAGGGACATTAAAGATTAGAAGTGTCAAGGGTTAGGGCATGTTATGAAAGTTTGTCCAAAAAAAAAACCATATTTATTGAGAATGGGGAGTATATATCTGGGGATGATGAGAGTGAACATGAAAATGTGGAGTTTGAGGAGAAAAGGGATGGGAGTGTTGAGGAGGGAAACAAAGTTGCTCTAGTACTTAGGAGGGTACTTAGTGCACAAGTGAAAGAGAATGACCAAGACCAAAGAGAGAACTTATTCTATATTAGGTGTTATGTAGAATGAGTTCCTTGTAGTGTCATCATAGATAGTGGGAGTTGCACAAATGTTGTGAGTGTTGGGATTGAGGCCTCTAAAAGAGTTCTCAAACGGAAGTCCCAAGGATCTTTCCTTGCAGTATAATATAATCAAAATTTAAATGCATAAACAGAATACTAACCCTTGTCGAGAAGTGTCTGGCTCTTCCTTGTTCTTCGATGGTTACGATCCTGGGACCACCAAAAAGTACTTCCTCACTAAGCACAAAAGAGAATCGGTGCGTGGGCACTATCTGTAACGCCCCGTCACCAGAAAGTTAAAAATCAATATTATTTGGTTAAATAATATTAATCAGCTTGATCGATTAATTAGAACAGAAATATCGTGTTATTTCAAAAAGGGTATTATGGTAATTTTTCCCGAAAAACCTCGAAATTTGAAACTTATGATTTGATTAATATTTTGACTAATTGTTTGATTATGTGTGTTAAATTAGAATGGGCTTATGTATCGGATTGGGATGTGTATTGGAAAGAGGATTATGAATGTGGATCTTGGATATGGAATTTAGATAATAATTGCTTATTCATGTAAAGAGATTGAATGTGAGGTCTAAGGGAAGTTTTGTATGAAAGAGACATTGGAGTGTGTTGAGTGTTGGGACTCGGTTTAAGTTGTTAGAGACTATTTAAAGCTTTACCTTCGTTTAGATCGCTTTTCTCACTGGCTTTAGCCTCACAGTGCTATTTGTGGTTTCTTTTCAGGTAATAATGGACCGAGAGGTGGCGGTTGATGAAGTGGAAAAGATGAGAGGTTCATGTCACAGTGGCTAGCCAATGCAACATTTGTTTTCATTGAGTTTAAGAATAAAGTACTTGAACTTTATTGACTGTATTTGTTTTGTGAGATTTGACTTTATGATAGTTTGAAACATTTCGTTATGTGATTTAGTACATCGTTTCTTTTGTTTTAAAATTTATAACTCCAGCATTGTTGATTTTATTCAAATGACTATTTGATTGAGGATTTTTCATATTTTTCAATAAATATCGTTTATTGAGTCTTATGCTGTATTTATTATGTTTGATTTAAACTCTGAAAAGTCGGGTCTTTACACTATCTCCTTTGGAAAAAGGAAAAGTGGGAAGAAGAATTTTTCTTCCCAATCACCCCTATGGGCGGCGGCTAAGAGAGAGGGAGGAGAGGAATTTCCTGAGCCTTTTCTTTTGTTCTCTTAGTTGTGTGTTTTGGGGTCACCCCAAGGTTCCTATTTATAAGAAAACTAAGGCATCAGAAAATCTTTTGATTATCTTTTAATTAATAAATAAGATATTCTAAAATATATTTGAATAATAAAGATATTATATTTTATTCCATAATATCTCATATCTTTTATTTAAATTAATCAATATTAATTTAAATATTTATTATTCCATATCTTCCATTTAAATTAACCTCATTAATTTAAAATAAGATATTCATATATTTTAAATAATAAAATGCAAAACCCTTAGTCAACTTTTGACCTTGGGTCACACGCCATATCATCATCTCATGACAATATTGGGCATTTTATTTTCTATTTATTTAATGGAACAATTAGTTAAATAATTAAATAAATAAAACTCCTTTTATTTATTTCCTCTTTAATTTGACAATCTCAAAGTAAATATTTAAATAAACTTCTCTATTTAAATTTCACCATTAATTAAATAATTAAATAAACTCCTCTATTTAATTTCTTTTAATTAATCAAATAGACTCCTCTATTTAATTCCATTTTTCCAAAGAAATTAATCATATTAATTTATGTTCTCAATTACATGCGTTAGCTCCAGGAGGACTTAATGGACCTATAGGACTAAGCTCCAATGATCCAGATTACCTTTGATTAAAACTCCTTTTAGTCAATTAATTCTCATTCATTAACTCCTAGATAACTCCACTAAATATCTAGAGTTGAACTCTTAGTACTATAGACATAGTTATGTCCATTGGCTATAATCATTAACTACACTTTGATCATTCACAAGTTAGTTCGTATCCATGGCTAGGTATTTACACCGTATTAACCTCCTGATACATCTTGTTCCTTAGCCCAATTGATTCTCCAATGAACAACCTTACATAATCTCCATTATCGTCTTTAACCTTTTCCTTAATCGGAGGAATATGGGGACCCACTGTTCAAGACCGAATCAGTCCATAAGGGAACTACTTTTCTATTTTCCTATAGGGAACTACTTTTCTATTTTCCTATATGGAAAAGAGTGAATTCCAATTCTTGTGTAATTACGTTCCCGGCTATAAGCAAGATGCAATCCCCAAAGTGGGAGGCATATTGAGCGAACTATATCGAGTCACTCTCACCTATGAAAATCAAAGGCTCGTCTCCTGCGAACAGGAGTTAGTAATCCACCCAGGATTAAGATCAATTGTACATGATCAACCGGGTTGATAAACGAAGTGTCTTTTCTGTAACGGCTTTCCCAAGAAGGCGATAAGTTTATCTTAGTCCATCTACTACAATCTCTATTGCAGCAACACCCCCACTCACATGTCTCTACATGAGCGATCCAGATGAGATCACTTGTGCCAATTCACAAGTGGGCCGTGTTAGTGGTGTTACCAGAAATAAGGCACCCAACCTTTATTCATATACCACGGACTATTTGAGTTACACTTAAGTGAATCTTCCCGCATCATATGCTCACTTTAAGTTATCATAAGTAACTCTGGATCTTATGATGGATTATATTTATTAAACTAACAATAAATTATAATGTAAATATTACTAATTAATAATTCCTTTATTTATTTATAGTTTAATTGGATTACATAAGATTTAGGGCAGAAACCCCAGCAGTGAGTTCTACCGTTGTCACTAGATTAAACCTAACAACCAAACCCCATAAAAAACCTTACAAACTAAAATGGCTTACAGATTGTAGAGAGTTGAAAGTGAACAAAAAGACACTTATTTCTATGACTCTTGGAAGTATAAAGATGAAGTGGAGTGTGATGTAGTTCCAATGCATCTTTGGGGATATCTTACTTGGAAGGTCTTGGCGGTTTGATAAAAGTGTAATCAATGATGGTTATTTAAATAGGTACTCGTTTAACATCGAGGATTTTCTAACTTCGTCGTGATCTAGTCAATTTATCTCAAGCTAGTCTTAATGTTTATTATAATAAGATGAAGACAATTTAGGATGAGCTAGGCGATTACGTCTGGATGGTCTTGTGGTTCCCTGTAATTGTGAAGGAATCAAAGCTTTAGCCCGATTATCATCAAATGGAGTATATCATGGCTTTTCTGCCCGGGATTGAATGAGAGTTATGGACAAATTCGCACAAATTTTGCTTATCGATCCCCTTCCTCGGTTAATAAAGTTTTCTCTATTATTCTACAAGAGGAACAACAACGTTTAATCACTCGGATCTGTTTCGATTCTGGTTCAGAACTAAATCCATGGCTTTTGATACGGATCGTTATCGTATTGGGACAGAGTCTCGAGAGGAAGAAAAACTTGTCCGCACTCATTGTAATTACACGACATACTATAGAGAGATGTTATAAGCTTCATGGTAAACCTAAAGCTCGTTTGAATGATAGAATTCAATCTTCTACACCTTATGCCAATCAAAATTCTAATCCTAATTCTTCACAACACCATATGACTCATTATGCTCATCGAATGCTATGCCTTTTGGTCAGTCACATTCGCTAGATCTTCTTCATTTCCTAAATTGAACGATGTTTTTGCTCCGTTGCTGTGAATCATATTAATCTCAGTCTGCGAATCAACACTGCTACCACTAGTTTTGTTCAAACTTTAAACCATGTCGGTGACATCGGTTGATTGGTGTAAAGTTCCAAGCCTTCTACTTCGATGATATCTTTCCTTATTCAGGTATATTGTTGAACTATTATGATGATTATGTTCCTAATTCCATGTCCCGTTGGATAATAGACTCTAGGAAATCTAGTCATATTTTTGTTTTGTTACTCTACCACATATGGATAGAATCCATGTTCATTTTATAGGAGCTGTCAATTAAGTTCACATCTTTGCCGAGGAATGTTCTCTATGTTCCTACATTCAATTTTAATCTGCTATCTCTCGATTCTCTCACGCATTCCAATATGACTTGTTATGTTCTATAGAACTTTCTATGAAATTCAGGATCTTTCCACTTTCAAAAAAATTGTCGGGGTGAAAAGCATCTGTTTGTACATTCTTTGCAATGATTTTCGGCCTTCATGTCTCGCCTTCATGTAATGGTATAATAAATAATGTGAGTGCACATATATGACATTATAGGCTAGGCCATTTATCTATGATGTTTTGAATTCCTTGAAGATTCAGCTTGTCTCTTTCACGATCTTACTTACAATAATGATGTTTGTTCTTTGGTAAAAAAAAAGAAGGTTGTCCTTTATTTCCAAAAACAACATGTCTTAATATTTTTGATCTTGTGCATTGTGACATTTGGGGTCCATATCATTTGCCAACTAATAAAAGGACATAGATATTTTTTATCTCTTGTGGATGATCATACTAGATATACTTGAGTTTTTCCATTTGAAACACAAGTCGAAGTTCTTTCCATAATACCAAAGTTTTTTTGCCTTCATTGAGACTCAATTTGGAAAGATCATTAAGGTTTTTTAGATCCGATAATGCTCTTGGGAGTTGAAGTTTAAGGATTTCTTTTGAGAATAAAGGAGCACTTCACCAATTTTCTTGTGTACAAAGGCCACAATATAATTCATTGTAGAAAGAAAGCATCAACATCTCCTAAATGTTTCCCGAGCTTTATTTTTCCAATCAAGAGTTCCATTAGCTTTTTGGGGACATTATTTACTCATTGCCACTTTCATCATAAATAGAACTCCTTCTAAACTTCTTAGGAATTTCACTTATTTTCAACTTCTTTTCAAAAAGGATGTTGATTATTCCTTTTAAAAGTCTTTGGTTGTCTTTGTTTTTCCTCTACTCTTTTCTTTACACAAACACAAATTTCAACCTAGAGCTAGAATTTGTGTTTTTATTGGTTATACACCGGGAATTAAAGGTTACCTTTTGTATGATGTTACTACATGACCCTTTTGTTTCAAGAGATGTTATCTTTCATGAAACAATTTTTCCTTTTAATTCTCTTCCTGTTTCTTCTTCTTCTTCTATAGATCCCTTTTCCGATCTTGTTTTTCCTCATTCTTTTGATCCTAACATTTCAAGTGATCATTTATATCTTGAAACATTTCCACTAAATCCACTTTTTATAATCCACCAAATATTGTTCTTCCGGATTCTTCTTTTTCTCTTGAATCGGATCCTACCTCTTCTACTCCTTCTGCTATTCTAAAGTTTTCTACACTAGAACCACCAATTGCTACTATTAATCCTTCATTTCGCTTCTAAATCTTAGGAAGAGCACCAGGACACACTTAACTACCCTCTTATTTGCAGGATTTTCATTGCAATTTAATCAATCATTCTCCTTCTTCCACCAATTCTGTCTATCCTTTACAGTCTACTCTTTCTTATTCTAAACTTTCTCCTTCTCATGCTAATTTTCTTATGAATGTTTCCTCTCACTATGAGCCACAATTTTTCCATCAAGCTGTGAAACTTAGTCATTGGAGAGATGCAATGAAGGCTGAATTAGATGCTATGACAGCTACAAATACTTGGTCCATTGTGTCTCTTCCACATGATAAGCATTCCATTGGTTCCAAGTGGGTTTATAAGATCAAATTTAAGGCTGATGGTAGTATTGAGAGATATAAGGCTCGTTTAGTGGCCAAAGGTTATACTCAACAAGAAGGTTTAGATTTTTTTGATACATTTTCCCCATTGCATAACTTGTTACCGTTAATACTCTCTTGGCCTTTGCAGTTATTCATCAATGGTCATTGGTGCAATTAGATATAAATAATGTCTTTTTAAATGGTGATTTGTTTGAGGAAGTGTATATAGATTTACCTATGGGTTATACACATTTCACTTCTCCTAAAACTGGTGAGAAGCTTGTTTGTAGGCTGCACAAGTCCATTTATGGCTTACACACTGCTATTATTAGATGATTCAGGTCTTTTGGCTGCTAAACCATTAGTTTTTCCCATGGATCCTTCTTTAAAGTTCTATAAGGATGATGGTGCCTTGTTACCTGATGCTTCAATCTATAGAAGATTGATTGGTCATTTACTTTACTTGACTGTTACTAGACCTGACATCACTTATGATGTTCATCATTTAAGCCAGTTTGTCTCACAACCTAGACTGCCACACATGGATGAAGCTCTCACACTTCTCAGATACTTAAAATTTTCTCCAGGCTAAGGTCTTTTCTTTTCTGCCCAATCCTCTTTACACATTCGTGGTTTTTTTGCACATTGGGGTACTTGTCTTAATATTAGAAGGTCCATTACTGGTTTTTGTGTCTTCTTTGGAGATTCTTTAATCTCTTGGAAATCCAAGAAGCAACAGACATTTTCTAGGTCTCATATGCTCCTATTGTTTTATTTTGTGATAATCAGGCTGCTATTCACATAGCTACGAATCCATCATTTCATGAACGTACCATAGAGATTGTTTGTCATTTCGTTCGTGATCGGATTAATGATTCTACACTCAAGTTACTCCCTATTCGTTCAACAAATCAATTGGCTGATGCTTTTACTAAGTCTCTATCTGTTGTTCAGCTCAACCATTTGTTATATAAGATAGGTATCCTAGATTTACACACTCCATCTTAAGGGGGAGTATTACATCTATTGTATTTATGTTTTACTTGTTATAAGTCAATTAGATACTTGTTAGTTGGTTGATTATGACCCGTTTGGTAACCTTCCTCGTTTCCATTTCTTGTTTCTTATTTCTATTTCTTGTTTCTGTTTTTTATTTAAAGAAAAACAAAAACATGTTTGGTAACTGTTTAATTCTTGTTTTTCAAAGAAAAAGTACTCACATGTATATATACTCTCTTGGACACTTCATATTAAAGTAATATACATTTTCTATCAATTTTTCTCTTCCTCTCTCTAAATAGAATAATATATGTTATAGAGATTTATAGTTATTTAAAAAAAAACTTTATTTTTAATTAATATAAAAAAATGCTAGATTTATAATCACCCTCAACGTAACACGTGAAGCTGAATTAGGGATCTCAATTTATCAAATGTACAATTATCGAGGTCTCCTTTCCTCTAGGCCTAAGAAATGGATGGTACATTACAATAAAACTTTTTGCAAAAATCATGGCCTCAAATGCCAAAAAAAAAAAAATAAACAAACTCTTTTATGTTAGGCTTTTCTTAAGGTTGAGACCACCATGTGAAGCAGTTCTTTTGTACATATAGAGAGGACGAGCTAAACTAGCCCCATTATTTTTCTTTTTGTTTGGAATGTGGGTACATAACTCAATCTCATTCGGATCAATTTTAAACTATGGATGGGGAAAAAATATAACCATTTGATTTTTCAATTGTGGTTTAAATATGGTTATAATTCTTTTAGTTTAGACCGACCATTTGTACATTATTTTAGTCTCAACTTTCCATATTTGAGCAACTTTCCTTATTTTAGTCTTTTCTTATTTTATGCATTTAGGGTTTGTGTAATGTTTCTAACGACCAAAAGGACATGTTTTAGGTAATTTATATTCAGTTTCTTGAAAAGAATTTGGAAAGATATTATTCTCTAGGAAAGATTTTCCACAAAATTTGCCAATTTCATATAAGGCAAGTTTTGGGCAGATTTTATTCTCCTTGTAATTTTGAATTTCCTAGCTGATTTTAGGGTTTTATTTTGCCTATTTAAAAGCTCATTTGTAACCCTAAATACTAAAAATACTTATGATAATAATATTGTTTTTTCTTTGGCCAAATTTGCTTTGTTTTGTAGTCTTGTTCTAGATTGTATGCTTTAAGAACATTCAAGCAAACATTGATCTAGTTTGTTTGTGAATTGCTTCAATTTTGAAATAAGAACTAGTTCTCTTATTTCAAGGTCTTAGATCATTGGAATATTTTTCTTCTTCTTGTTTTCCAAGCGTTTTACCTTATTGTTATTTGGGGTTTAGGGATTTACACTTAGGGTTTCTACTTCAATTTCTAGGGTTTCATATCATTTAGTATTAGAACTTAGGCTCAAGAGAAGATTTCTATCTTACTTGCTTTCTTGTTATTTGAATTTTTCATGCCTTGTTCTTCGTTCATCGAAAATCCAGAAAAAATAAATTAATTAAAGTTCCATAATTTATTTAGCCTACTATTTTTACCTTTTTTTTTCCGTAGTTGCAAATTGATTCTCGGAAAATTACCAACGGTAATTTTTTTAATCTTTTTGTCTAGTTTATTTTGTATTGAGCGAGATTTGTCAAAAAAAAATGAAAAGCCAAGGAAAAAGCATATCTTTCCGCATCAGTTGGATTGTGAAGAAATTGAAGAAAAAAAGTTTTAGAATTTCCTTATTATTTTTGCCTATTTTTTTTCATGTCACTACAAATATCTTTATTTTTCTGTTTAGTTTATTTATTATTCAGAAAAGTTTGTCAAAAAAAAAAAATGGAAGGTTGAGAAAAAAAAACAGATCTTCCCCAATTGTTTGATTGTGTAGAAATAAAAAAAAAAGGTTTTTGCTTGATTTGTTGAAATTCCTGGAAAAAGTTGTTTGAGTTCGTATTGTTCTTGAAGAGTTCATCTTAAACTCATCATTTATACATCTTGAATCTGAAAATTGCAGAGGAATTGTTCTAGAATTGTTTGTTTCCTCAAAAGTTAGAACTTACCAAAAATAGTCCAAAACTGTTTTTGGAAAGTATCAAATATGTCTCATATTTGATTATTTGCTTCTCCTGCTTTAGGAAAGTCTTATTTTATGATTCAAATCATTTTAGGAAGTCTTAACTCAAATTTTTCTCTCTTAGAAAAGTTTATTCTTGGTTATTTTCTTTCTTATTCTTTCCTTGTTACTAAAATACACCATTTGCAAAATCTGTCTTATTTTTTCTTTAGCCACCCAAGCTGATTGTTTCTTATTTGTTGATTGTTACTTTTTACAAATTTCATTATTATCTTTTTTGTTTGATAGTTGTTAAAGTGTGCTAAAAGTTAGGTTACATTTAGGCCCTAAAATCTGTTTTGAGTGCAAACACAAGTGAAATAACATATTTGAGTATAAACACTTTGGGAGTGATTTCAAAGGTCCTATTTTTACATTACTAACTTGTTTCTCTTGCATCTATGACTAATGAAGGTGATTGTTCTAATATGAAGGAGGAGATTAAGAAAACCGAAACAATGGAGGGTTACTTCTTAAAATTACAAAGAGATGTTGATAGGCGGATGGAGGTTGAAACAAGGAGATTGCAAACCTAAGTGCTCAAATACAAAATTTGCTCTTAAACCAAGCTAGAGCCCATCCAAATGTAGCTCCAAATGAGGCTAGGGAGCAACAAATTGTGCAATGGGCAAAGGCACATAATGAATAACAAGAGTTGGATCCTTATGCTTATGATGAAGATCATTGAAATCAAATGATAGCACATCAAGAAGGAGGTAAAGGCAGAGGCTGAGGGTTCCAAGTTCAAAGACCAAATAGAGAGTTTCCTCTTGCTAGATATGATGACTTAAAGAGAATCAATTTCAAAATTCCACCAGTCAAGGCAAGACTGATCCGGAGGAGTACTTGTAATGGGAGGCACAAACTCAGACATATTTGATTGCAACAACTTTAGTGAGCAAAGGAAGGTACTTTTAGCCATTACTGAATTTACTAATTATGCTTTTGTTTGGTGGCTTTAGTTAAAAGCTAAGCTTAGAAAGGAGAGACAACCACAAATAGAAACATGGGTTGAGCTTAAGGGCATGATGAGGAAGAGCTTCATTCCAACCACTTATGAAAGAGATATAGTGTTTGTAACGTCCCGTTACAATGTAATTTAAAATTCCAGGTTAAAATTGATTTTTCATTTAATAATACCGAGTTTTGAATTTTTGATATAAAAATTTCTTATTTGCATCCATAGACTTGATGGGAGAAAAATTGCGATGGGAGGACTCTTTAACAATTTGTTTGGAAGGAAGGATGCATGATCAATTTTATGAAATTAAGGATGGAAGAGGCTAAGGTTTGACTCACATATCGAAAAAGAATAAAAATAGAAAGTTCCACACTCTCTTCTCTTCTCTCTCACGCCGCCGCCCTATTGGTGTAGCTCGGAGGAATTGGTTCGTTTTTTACCGATGTATCATCGTCTCTCATTTCGATCTTGGATTTGGAGTAGTTGAGAACCATCTTTGTAATCAAGAAGGTAATTTTTCTCTTCCCTTATTTCCTCTGTAGACCCCTAATTTTGTCCGTATTATTTAAAAATTAAATTTTTTTTAATTGAAAAATAAAATAAAATAGACCTTTTTTATATCATAGTTATTTGAGATGAATATATCTTTTAATTATTCTAATCTAAAGTTATTAAAATAAGAGGTGGTTTTTTTTATAAGAATGAAAAAGTAGAGAAGATAGGGAAAATGAGTTAGAAATTTAAGCAAAATATTTTTATTAAAAAAAGAGAGGATAGTTTTGAAAAATTAGATGAAAAGTGAGCAATAAAAGTGGAAAAGAGTGAAAAAAAAATCTTAATAAAATAGGGAAAATTAGGGATGAGAATTTGGATAAACTAAAAAAATGAAAGAGTAGAAAATAAGTCTTGCTAGAATAGGGAAATTTATGGATAAAAATTGGTTAAACTAAAAGATGATTTTAAAATTAAAATGAAAATGGACATTAAAAAAAAGAAAAAAGAAAAAAAGAGGATAGTTTTGAAAATTGGATGAAAAGTGAATAATGAGAGAAATGGAAAATAGTGTAAAAAAAGTTTTGCCAAAATAGAAAAAGTTATGGTTAAAAATTTAGTTAAGCTAAAAAGGGACTTAAAATTAAAATGAGAATAAGTATTAAATTTTTATTCTATTTTGAGAAGAAAAAGTGAGAAATTTTGAATTTATAGACAAAAGAGGTAGGAAAAAAAAAGAGGGGGAAAGAGGATAGGAAAATATTTTCAAAAAAATAGCTAAAAATGGAAAACAGAAAAATAAAAGAGAAAATAGAAAACCCTAACTCACATTTATAAATCTTATTCTCAAATTTTTAAAGAAAAGAAAAAGGAAGAGAAGGAGGAGGCCTCCAAAATTCATACAAAAAAAACATAATCTTCAACTTTCCAATTCCTCCATATTTCTCCATTCATCATTCATCTCTTTTTTGTCTCCCTCTCTTCACACCTTTGAAAAAATAAAATCATCTCCCAACTCTCCATCTTTACCATCCATAACTTAATCATCCTTCACAAAAGAACCTTAAGTTTTCAAAAGCTACCATCTCCCCACCATTCTCATATCATCTAATTTTATTCACACTCCATTAAATCATTTCCTATGACTCTATCCTCTCACTTTCACACACAAAAGGGACTCCAAGAGGAAATAGAGATGTTCGTGATAAATTTTATTTTTTATATGAGTATGCTTATTTATTTTCTCTAGTTACATGATTAGTGTTGAGTTATTTTCATCTTGAAACAAAATAAGTGTCATCTTTTAAAAACTGTTTTTTTTATGTTAAGTCTTTTATGTTCAAATAAATTTTGAGATTTATATATATTTATTTATTCTATGTGATAATTTTTTCATAAAACTAGACTTGAATTTGAATACATAGGAGAAAGAATCAACTAATTCCGATATGTGGTTTGAAAGTTATGATTTTTTAAAGTTGTTGATCAAATGAATTTGTAGGCTACGGGAATTTATGAGCATGTTCTACTTCATGATTTTTCTGTACTTATTTGTTTAGTTTAATTATTTATGACTATTTTTATTTGAAACTAGACTCATAAAGGAAACTGTAGAAACAAGAATTACTTCATTTCGTTAAGTATAAAAAAATATGTGATTTTTCAAAGTTGGTACAAAATTCTGCATGTCTTTTTCTTCGGAAAACAGAAAATGAAGCATTTTTCTTTCATAAAAATTTCATTTTTTTGTCTATAGAACATGAATGTTTTTTTTGGATGATATTTTCATTTGATTATTATATTTTTGTGTATCATGTTTATGTTTAGAATTTATTTTATTACCTTAAATTAATTGACATCTACTATTTGTTAAGTTTATTGTTTTTTTTATAATGTAAAAAACCAATTTGTTTTAAAATGTACTTTTTTTCCTTCAAAATTCATCTTTTCAAAAAATTTCTATTGTTAAATTTTTGGAGTACAAAGATACTTTAATCCCAAAGTTTATAAAATAAGAAATTTTATGGTATGATTTTAAAACCAAGTTGAAATAACATATTCAAAACTTTTACATTCCAAAAAACTTCTTAGTAATTGAAATTTGCGATTGCAAGGATACTTTCATCCCAAATTCCATGAATTTAGAAGTTTTATGGCATGATTTTTTAAACCAATTTAAATGATTTCTTCAAAAGTTTTTCATCCCAAAAAACTTCCCACAATTTAAAATTTGGGATTACAAGGATACTTTGATCCCAAATTTCATGAATCAAGAAGTTTTATGGCTTGACATATAAATAAAATTAAAGGACATTTTTCCAAAAAACTTTCATTCCAAAAAACTTCCCACAATTTGAAATTTGGGATTACAAGGATACTTTGATCTTAAATTTCATAAAATGGAAAGTTTTATGGTTTGATATTTTTATCATTTATTTTCAAAAAAATATTTTCTAATGGCGTAACGCCACTCATAGTAATTTAATGATATCATTATAATGATTAATGATATGATCAAATTAACATGGGACATTTCAAAATAATCTAAAAAAAATTGTTTTTCTAATGGCTTAATGCCACGCACAATTATTAACAATATCATTAAAATAATTAGTGATATTGACTAATAAATGTGGGACATTCTAAAATAACAAAAAAATCACTTTGTTTTAGTGAAGGTGCTTAATGACATATTTGAGATAAACCAAAACAGTAATCGTTTTTTTTAAACGAATGTTTTAGGGTGCTAATACCTTTCCTAAACATGAATAAACTCCCAAACCCAATTTTTTTAAATCGCAGACCATTTTTATTTTCGTTTTTCTCGGGTGACCAATCACACCTTTTAAAACCAATGATTGGTGGCGACTCCTTTTTTTTTGTTCTTTTCTTTTATCCTTTTTCTAGGTTAGAAAAGGACTTGTGTGTGTTTTTTTAAGAGTTGGCGACTCCGCGTCGTTCGAGGGGGTGGCGACATCCTCCATGGTGCCACCGCCCCTAGGGTTCATAAAATTGATGTTCTTCTTCAATTTTTATGATTAGAGGCTCTATCGTGATCGTGGATGATCGTTGGGGGAATATTGAAGGCTTTTCCCATGAATTCCTAATCTTTATTTCTGGTTCGTAGAGGAAATTAGAGTTAAAGTTTGGAATTAGTGAATTTCAATGTGAGTTAACGGTTTGATCATTGGTGGAGTTTTAAAGAAATATAAGGCTCTTACCATAGCTAAATCTATTCTATATATTCAATCATGATATTCTGAAATTTTAGGATGAGAAATATTATATTGGGAGAATTAACTTTTGGGTTAGAATTAGTTTAGACATTTTTCGGCGGAATTTGATGTTTTTAGATTCAAATGATTTTGAATGTTTATTAATTCAATTATGGAATTTTTGGGAGTTATTTATGATCATTTTCCACGAATTTTGGGTTAGGAAGTGTAAAAGTGCATTTTTCGATATTTCAGTTTTTCCGTTTTGAGAATTGAATGTTATAACTTGGGTTGCTGTATTTTTATGTTCATATCTAAATATTATTGAATATTATCATGTGTATTATGTTGTGGTTTATGAGATTGATGGCCTGTCAGGATATACTTACTAGTGTCGAGGCAACGAGCTTAACACTTAGTCAATTTAGTAGTGAGAGTCCATAATCGAGTACTAATGATCATTGTTTCTACGAATGAATCATTAGGGGATTTTCAGTTATAGTTGCGGCTACAACCAGGTACTAGGAAGTGTTAGTAGTCCTAATGGACTGCCTACTTAGTGTTGTTTGTTAAATTAGAATTATCTAGTTATCCAAAAAAATTAAGTATCGATGATAGGAGTTTGTGAATGAGATGCCTTGGGTATGAAACTAGTGAGAGTTGTCTATCCATGTAAATTGAGATTATCGAAAAGCCTTGAATATGAAATGTGAGATAATTGCCTATTCATGTATCAGATTGAGATTGAGTTTAAGTGACGCTTTGAGCGTAAGAGTTTTGGAGAGTGATGAGTGCTTTTGACTCGATTTGAATTGTTAGAGACTATTTAAGACTTTACATTTGATTAAGTCGTTTTCTCAGTGGCTTTAGCCTCACAGTGTAATAATGTTGTTTTTTAGGTAACAATGGACCGAGAGGTGGCAGTTAATGAAGTGGAAGAGATTAGGGTTCATGTCATGGAGGCCACCTATCACCAAGCACTTATTGCTTAGTTATTTATTCATTTTATTGATGAGTAAACTATTGAATATTGTCGGTTTGAGTTGATTTATGGAGTTTTGAGACTTTTTTAGTCTTTAACACTTTAATTGTTTGAGAACATGATTTAGTTTGTTGATATTTATTTTAAAGTTTATAACTCCGAAGTTATTGTTGAAATAAATGTTCACTGATTTAAGTGAAATTTTCACATTTTCAATAAATATTATCTATTGAGTCTTCCACTGAAAAGGTTGAGTCTTTACAGTGTTCAAGTTACAAAGGTTTGATCAAGGCTAAAAAAGTGTAGAAGACTATTACAAGGAGCTTGATACCTTGATGACAAGGGGTGGAGTTGAGGAGACTGAATTAGCTACCATGGGATGGTTTATGGGAGGCTTGAATAGAGAATTAAAGCACAAAGTTGATGCTCACTCTTGCTATGACAAGGAGGAAATGTTACACATTGCAATCAAATTTGAGTTACACATGCAAGAAATTCTAAGTCTAAACCTTATTCATCCAAGCCTATTTCATCTAAACCCACTTCTAGCCAACCTTGTGGAAAAGACACCAAAAACACCAATTCTTGCCGAGGAGACCAATTTTTAAAAGACAAACTTGTTTTTGATAAAGAGAGGGAAGGTGAGAGTTCTTTCAAGGGTAAGGGTAAAATAGAAGAAGCTAGGAGTAGGGACATTAAAGATTAGAAGTGTCAAGGGTTAGGGCATGTTATGAAAGTTTGTCCAAAAAAAAACCATATTTATTGAGAATGGGAGTATATATCTGGGGATGATGAGAGTGAACATGAAAATGTGGAGTTTGAGGAGAAAAGGGATGGGAGTGTTGAGGAGGGAAACAAAGTTGCTCTAGTACTTAGGAGGGTACTTAGTGCACAAGTGAAAGAGAATGACCAAGACCAAAGAGAGAACTTATTCTATATTAGGTGTTATGTAGAATGAGTTCCTTGTAGTGTCATCATAGATAGTGGGAGTTGCACAAATGTTGTGAGTGTTGGGATTGAGGCCTCTAAAAGAGTTCTCAAACGGAAGTCCCAAGGATCTTTCCTTGCGGATAATATAATCAAAATTTAAATGCATAAACGGAATACTAACCCTTGTCGAAAATGTCCGCTCTTCCTTGTTCTTCGATGGTTACGATCCTGGGACCACCAAAAAGTACTTCCTCACTAAGCACAAAAGAGAATCGGTGCGTGGGCACTATCTGTAACGCCCCGTCACCAGAAAGTTAAAAATCAATATTATTTGGTTAAATAATATTAATCAGCTTGATCGATTAATTAGAACAGAAATATCGTGTTATTTCAAAAAGGGTATTATGGTAATTTTTCCCGAAAAACCTCGAAATTTGAAACTTATGATTTGATTAATATTTTGACTAATTGTTTGATTATGTGTGTTAAATTAGAATGGGCTTATGTATCGGATTGGGATGTGTATTGGAAAGAGGATTATGAATGTGGATCTTGGATATGGAATTTAGATAATAATTGCTTATTCATGTAAAGAGATTGAATGTGAGGTCTAAGGGAAGTTTTGTATGAAAGAGACATTGGAGTGTGTTGAGTGTTGGGACTCGGTTTAAGTTGTTAGAGACTATTTAAAGCTTTACCTTCGTTTAGATCGCTTTCTCACTGGCTTTAGCCTCACAGTGCTATTTGTGGTTTCTTTTCAGGTAATAATGGACCGAGAGGTGGCGGTTGATGAAGTGGAAAAGATGAGAGGTTCATGTCACAGTGGCTAGCCAATGCAACATTTGTTTTCATTGAGTTTAAGAATAAAGTACTTGAACTTTATTGACTGTATTTGTTTTGTGAGATTTGACTTTATGATAGTTTGAAACATTTCGTTATGTGATTTAGTACATCGTTTCTTTTGTTTTAAAATTTATAACTCCAGATTGTTGATTTTATTCAAATGACTATTTGATTGAGGATTTTTCATATTTTTCAATAAATATCGTTTATTGAGTCTTATGCTGTATTTATTATGTTTGATTTAAACTCTGAAAAGTCGGGTCTTTACACTATCTCCTTTGGAAAAAAGGAAAAGTGGGAAGAAGAATTTTTCTTCCCAATCACCCCTATGGGCGGCGGCTAAGAGAGAGGGAGGAGAGGAATTTCCTGAGCCTTTTCTTTTGTTCTCTTAGTTGTGTGTTTTGGGGTCACCCCAAGGTTCCTATTTATAAGAAAACTAAGGCATCAGAAAATCTTTTGATTATCTTTTAATTAATAAATAAGATATTCTAAAATATATTTGAATAATAAAGATATTATATTTTATTCCATAATATCTCATATCTTTTATTTAAATTAATCAATATTAATTTAAATATTTATTATTCCATATCTTCCATTTAAATTAACCTCATTAATTTAAAATAAGATATTCATATATTTTAAATAATAAAATGCAAAACCCTTAGTCAACTTTTGACCTTGGGTCACACGCCATATCATCATCTCATGACAATATTGGGCATTTTATTTTCTATTTATTTAATGGAACAATTCCGTTAAATAATTAAATAAATAAAACTCCTTTTATTTATTTCCTCTTTAATTTGACAATCTCAAAGTAAATATTTAAATAAACTTCTCTATTTAAATTTCACCATTAATTAAATAATTAAATAAACTCCTCTATTTAATTTCTTTTAATTAATCAAATAGACTCCTCTATTTAATTCCATTTTTCCAAAGAAATTAATCATATTAATTTATGTTCTCAATTACATGCGTTAGCTCGGAGGACTTAATGGACCTATAGGACTAAGCTCCAATGATCCAGAATTACCTTTGATTAAAACTCCTTTTAGTCAATTAATTCTCATTCATTAACTCCTAGATAACTCCACTAAATATCTAGAGTTGAACTCTTAGTACTATAGACATAGTTATGTCCATTGGCTATAATCATTAACTACACTTTGATCATTCACAAGTTAGTTCGTATCCATGGCTAGGTATTTACACCGTATTAACCTCCTGATACATCTTGTTCCTTAGCCCAATTGATTCTCCAATGAACAACCTTACATAATCTCCATTATGCGTCTTTAACCTTTTCCTTAATCAGAGGAATATGGGGACCCACTGTTCAAGACCGAATCAGTCCATAAGGGAACTACTTTTCTATTTTCCTATAGGGAACTACTTTTCTATTTTCCTATATGGAAAAGAGTGAATTCCAATTCTTGTGTAATTACGTTCCCAGCTATAAGCAAGATGCAATCCCCAAAGTGGGAGGCATATTGAGCGAACTATATCGAGTCACTCTCACCTATGAAAATCAAAGGCTCGTCTCCTGCGAACAGGAGTTCGTAATCCACCCAGGATTAAGATCAATTGTACATGATCAACCGGTTGATAAACGAAGTGTCTTTCTGTAACGGCTTTCCCAGAAGACAGTAAGTTTATCTTAGTCCAGCTACTACAATCTCTATTGCGAAGCACACCCCCACTCACATGTCTCTACATGAGCGATCCAGGATGAGATCACTTGTGCCAATTCACAAGTGGGCCGTGTTAGTGGTGTTACCAGAAATAAGGCACCCAACCTTTATTCATATACCACGGACTATTTGAGTTACACTTAAGTGAATCTTCCCGCATCATATGCTCACTTTAAGTTATCATAAGTAACTCTGGATCTTATGATGGATTATATTTATTAAACTAACAATAAATTATAATGTAAATATTACTAATTAATAATTCCTTTATTTATTTATAGTTTAATTGGATTACATAAGATTTAGGCGAAAACCCCAGAGATGAGTTCTACCGTTGTCACTAGATTAAACCTAACAACCAAACCCCATAAAAAACCTTACAAACTAAAATGGCTTACAGATTGTAGAGAGTTGAAAGTGAACAAAAAGACACTTATTTCTATGACTCTTGGAAGTATAAAGATGAAGTGGAGTGTGATGTAGTTCCAATGCATGCTGGGGATATCTTACTTGGAAGGTCTTGGCAGTTTGATAAAAGTGTAATCAATGATGGTTATTTAAATAGGTACTCGTTTACATTGAATGGAAGAAAGACCACACTTACACCATTAACTAGCTCTGAAGTATACATTAATCAATGTAAGTTAGAAAAGAGAAGAAAAGAGATTGATAGTGAGAAAAAGAAATTGAGTGAGTCAAAAGAATTGAGTGACAAAAAGAAATTGAGTAATTCAAAAGAAGTGAGTGACAAAAAGAAATTGAGTGATACAAAAGAATTGAGTGACAAAAAGAAACTGAGTGAATAAAAGATTGAAAAAAGAGAGAAAAAAAAGGAGTGAGCTTGTTTGCAAGAACTAGTGAGGTTAAGAGAGCTTTGTTTTTAAATAAAATAATCTTTGTACTTTTGTGCCAAGGATCTTGCTTTATCACTAACCAACTTAACCAAAATTTTCATAGTGTCTTTGTTGATCTTTTGCAGCAATATGAAGATGTCTTTCCCGAGTAGATGCCCAATGAATTACCACCAATTAGAGGCATTGAGCATAAGATTGACTTCATTCCAGGAGCTTTAATTCAAAATAGACGAGCATATAGATCAAATCCAACCGAAGCAAATGAGATTCAAAAGCAAGTGGAAGAGTTGCTTGCTATAGGTTATGTAAGAGAAAATTTTTCTCCTTGCTCTGTCCCTGTTTTGATAGTTTCTAAAAAGGATGGTACTTGACGTATGTGTGTTGATTGTAGGGTCATTAATAAGATCACCATTAAGTATAGACATCTTATCCCTAGATTAGATGACATGCTTGATGAATTACATGGTCGCACAATCTTTACAAAAATTGATCTAAAATCAGGTTACCATCAAATTAGAATGGAATTAGGAGATGAATGGAAAATAGATTTTAAAACAAAGTTTGGATTGTATTAATGGTTAGTAATGCTTTTTGGATTAACTAATTTCCCTAGCACATTCATGAGATTAATGAATCATATTCTTAGAGACTTTTTAGGTAAATTTGTGGTAGTTTACTTTGATGATATTCTCTTTTATTCTAGATCATTTCATGAGCATGTAGAGCATGTAAGGGCTGTTTGTGAAACACTTAGGAAATAAAAGTTGTATGCTAATCTTAAATAGTGTTCTTTTTTCTTTGAAAGAGTAATGTTCTTAGGATTCATTGTATCTAATAAAGGGGTAGAAGTGGATGAGGAATAAATTAAAGCCATCCAAGAGTGGCCAACTCCTACAAATGTGAGTGAAGTGAGAAGCTTTCATGTGTTGGTTTCTATAGGAGATTTATAAAATACTTTAGCACCATTGTTTCTCCTTTAAATGAATTGGTTAAAAAGAATGTTGTGTTTGCATGAGGAGTAGCACAAGAATCTGCCTTTCAAACTCTAAAGGATAAATTGTGTAATACACCACTACTTGTATTGCCTAACTTTGATTTGACCTTGGAGATAAAGTGTGATGCAAGTGGCATAGGCATAGGGGCTGTTTTGATGCAAAATGGGAAGTCAGTGATGTATGTGAAGGAGCTATTTACTAAATTAGCGGAAATTCTTTAGTAAATTAATTAACATTTAATTACGGATCCGTTAATAACATGCAACTGTGATCAAACCTTAAACTAGAATTATAAGGTTTTTCGAAAAACCTACATTATAGATTTAATGAAGAATTAGTTGAGGTTTTCTTTACAGTATCAATCCACTTTCACCAAGTATTCTATGCTATATCCCGATCACAAACCAACCCGACTTATGGGAATCGAACCGAAAGAACAGAAGAAGAAGAACAATTCTTTTTATTTTGGGATGCAAAAATGGGCAAAGGGGAGAGCTTTTATGAGAATTTTCAAATTATGTTTATAATGAAACCCTAATGGTCCTATTTATAGAAAAAGATTAGGTATATTAATCCCACTAATATTCCTATTTATCTTTATCTTAATAAATAGAAAATTGAAAAATCCTATCTCCCTTTTAAGACCATGTTGTTGATTTTACAAAGTAAAATAGGGAAGATAATTCTTCAATTTTATCTTTTACCATTTAGATATTTATCTCATTATTTAATACATTTATAAATAGGAAAAATACAAATTATCTTTTCTAATTACTTGTATATTGCTGAAAATAATATTAAAATTGAATCAAATTCACTACTTAATTATTTTAGGCAAAATACTAATTTGTTTCACAAAAACAAATATTTAATTCTCTCTCCTTTTATTATTTAATTAAATAAACTCATTATTTAATTAATAATATTAATGATTAATTTCCATTTAAAAAAACTCGTTATTTAAACAATTAATAATATTAATATTAATTTCCATTTAAATAAAATTTTATTTAAACAATTAATATTTCCCTTTTATTTAAGTAATTAAATTACTTAAATATAATTCTTTCTTCCTAGTTAAATTAATAACTTGGTTAGTTAAAATGATATATTGGCTAGCATAGGGACCTGATGGCCCTATAGATCATGAGCTCCAATAATTAATTATTTATCAATTAAACTCATGAATTAATTAATCATAATTATTAATTTAGAGTAATTCCACTATAAACTCTAAGTTGAACTCCCCTCACTATAGATGGGTTATGTCCATTTGTTATTAAGTTCTTTTTGACATCCTTCATGTGGTAATCTCATAATTACAACTGAATCAAAAATTACCGTTTTATACCTTTGTAATTATCTCTTTTATCCTTGTGTACCCGATGATTCTCTAATGAATATTTTTCTATAGTTTTCAAGTATAGAGCGATCATTCTCGGGCCAGTGAGAAGGTGAGGCATCATGTTCAAGTACCGAATCATTACAACAAGGGAGATACCTAAAATTCTTACGTTAGAATAGTGTCGCACTAACACTTTCGGTTGTTTTAGGAAAGATATGAATGTCATCTTGTATAGAAATGTTCCTAAGCACCAATTTAGTCATTTCCCCAAACAGGAGTTTATCGAGTGTATCAACAGTTCACCCTCAACCATGTGAATGAAAGGAAAAGACTTCATTAATGTGAGTTCACAACATACTCAAGATTGAGACGTATCAATCTTAATAATGTAAATTTGATATTATAAATAATTTCATATCAACGTTGTTATTTAAGAATCGACTTATTATTTTAGTCCAGTCTTATATAAACTCATTATATATGATGTTTTCACTTGTATTTACATCATGCTAATTATTTGAATCAAATCAGTGAATTACATCAACAATGTTACTAAAATAAGGTTTCCTAACCGTATTCGTTTACTGTAGACTATTTAAGTTACTATCTTGGACTAGATCCACTTTATATCTATCTCATAGTAGTCAAGATTACAATATTAGTAACTCTGGAATTTTCTAATAATATTTGAATATTAATCGAATATCAACATATAATAAATTGCACAAAATTCACTAAAATATTACTTTTATTTATTTATTCATAAAATATTCTATTACAAATTACAAATTATAGGGCATAAATCCCAATAGTATTTTAGTGAACAGTTGAGTGGAGCTTCATTGAATTATCCAACTTATGATAAAGAGTTGTATGCGTTGCTGAGGGCATTGCAAACATGGCAACACTACCTATGGCCAAGAGAGTTTGTCATCCATACGGATCATGTGAGCTTGAAGCATTTGAAAAGACAAGACAAGCTCAACAAAAGGCATGTCAAATGGGTAGAGTTCATTGAAATATTTCCTTATGTTATTAAGTACAAGAAAGGTAAGGATAATGTTGTGGCTGATGCATTGTCATGGAGGTATGCACTTTTCAATTCTCTTAATGCTAAGTTCTTAGGTTTTGAGTATTATAAGATACTTTATGCACTTGATGATGATTTTGGAGAAATTTTTCCTTCCATTGGCCGATGGACTTCTTTTGATGACTATGTGACGTGTAATGATTTTTTTTAAGAAAGGTAAACTTTGTATTCCTAAATATTATATTAGGGAGCTTTTGACTAGAGAGGCTCAAGGTGGAGGTTTAATGGGATATTTTGGGTAGCTAAGACATATGACATATTGTATAAATATTTTTATTGGCCTAAGATGAAGCATGATGTAGTTAAAGTGTATTCTCATTGCATTACATGTAAGGCAGCCAAGTCTATGGTTAAACCACATGGATTGTATTCTCCTTTACCTATTCTTTTAGCACCTTGGTTAGATGTTTCTATGGATTTTTTGCTAGTCTTGCTGAGAACAAAAAGGGGAAAGGATAACATTTTTGTTGTTGTTGATAGATTTAGAAAAATGGCTCATTTCATTGCATGTACAAAAACCGATGATGCTAAACACATTGCCTGACTTGTTCTTTAGAGAAGTTGTTAGGTTGCATGACATTCCCCAAAGCATTGTGAGTGATAGGGATGTTAACTTCCTAAGTCATTTTTGGAGTGGGGTAAGCTTGAGACTAAGTTAATGTACTCTACTACTTGTCATCCCCAAACTGATGGTCAAACTGAGGTTGTCAATAGGACTATGGTTACATTGCTTAGACTGTAATTGATTTAATTATACTTATGGTCTATTTTCTTCTTAGTTTGTGTCAATTCTATCCCTAAGCTTTCAAAATTTTCAAAAACGCCCCTATTGATTGAAATTGTAAATCTAGATCGTCCTCGTTGTTGAATGTAACGTAACCTACCACAAACCGGAAAAGATGACATATATATTTTAGCCTCTTATTTATAAATTGAAAGACTCTTTTACAATTGACACGCTGGCTTTTGACTCTCCAACAATTTAGCCTACATGTTATAAAAAATGGAGATTAAGCCCACCTCTGTGGTGTTGTAAATGGTCGATAGATCAATTAAGAAACCTCTAATTGAGGATGTGTTAGTTCAAGTTGAAAAATTCTATTACCCCGTTGATTTTTTTATCCTGGACACTCAGTCCGTGGTTAATATGGAGTCCAAAGTTCCTATCATCCCAGGTAGACCTTTCCTTGCTACTGCAAATGCTTTGATCAATTGTAGGAATGGTCTAATAAAAATTTCATTTGGAAATATGACTCTAGAAATCAATGTCTTTCACATTGGTAAACAAGCACGTGACGATGATGAATGTCATGAAACCTTCTTGATAGACACACTTGTTTAGAAGGAGATTACTTTTGATGATTTTGATAATTTTCTCTCTGATCTTGAAAATTCCAATGCTATTGAGTCGGTTAGTGTTCCTGTCAGGACTAGATCTTGGCAACCCCGCTTTGAAGAGCTACCCCAAGAAAGAGAAAAGCCTAAACAATTTGCTGAAAACTTTTCCTGCCATCATTTCGTCCAAACTCGACGTTTCACAAGAACAATTGTTGATAAATATATTGCGTGAGCACAAATCTGCCTTAGGCTGGATGATTGCCTACATTAAAGGGATTAGTCCTCTTATTTTCTCCCACCGAATTAATTTAGATGATAAGGCCATTCCTAGGAGAGACCCTCAAAGGAGACTGAACCATAATATGAAGGAGGTTGTTAAGAATGAAGTTTTAAAGCTTCTAGATGCTGGTATCATCTATCCAGTAGCTGATAGTAAATGGGTAAGTCCCACTCAAGTTGTGCCCAATAAATGAGTCGCTATGGTAGAGAATGAGAAAGGAGCTCTTGTTCCTACCCGAATCGTGACAGGTTGGCAGATGTGCATTGATTATAGGAAATTAAATATCGTCACTCGTAAAGACCATTTTCCACTCCATTTCATTGACCAAATCCTTGAGCATGTAGCTGGTCATCCTTTCTATTGTTTTCTCGACGGTTATTCAGGATATTATCAAATAGAGATTGCTTTAGAAGATCAAGATAATACCACATTTACTTGTCCCTTTGGTACTTATGTCTTTCTTCGTATGTATTTTGGACTTTGTAATGCGCCAGCTACCTTACAAAGATGTATGATGAGCATTTTCAGTGATATGATTGGTCAATCGATGGAACTTTTTATGGACGATTTGACAGTTTTTGGATATTCTTTCAATTCATGTCTTCTGAACTTAGAGAATATTCTTAAGAGATGTGAGGAGAAGAATCTAGTTCTTAATTAGGAGAAATGTCGTTTTATGGTGTCTTCGGGCATTGTATTAGGTCATATAGTTTTTGAGAGAGGAATTGAGGTTGATCCTGCTAAGGTAGAACTCATTTTCCATTTACCCACTCCTAAAACTTTTAAAAACATTCGTTCATTTCTTGGCCATACTGGTTTCTACAGAAGGTTCATTGAGAGCTTTTATGCTAAATCTTTCCCTCTTTATAGTCTCCTAGCAAAAGATTCTGTGTTTACTTGGACTCTCGAGTGTGAAACTGCCTTCCGCACACTTGTGGAAAAATTGACCTCCACTCCTATTATTCAGTCACCTGATTGAACATTGCCTTCTGAGATTATGTGTGACGCGAGTAATTATGATGTTGGAGCAGTCTTAGGTCAAAGAAGGGAAGGAAAATCCTCTGTTGTCAACTATGCAAGTAGAACTCTCAATAGTGCTCAAATGAATTACACTATTACCTGGAAAAAAGTTGTTTGCGCTTGTATTTTCCTTGGACAAATTCCGTGCTTATTTGATTGGTTCATCTATCTAGATTTTCACTGATCATTCTACCCTTAAGTATCTCTTATCCAAAAAGGATGCTAAGACTCATTTAATTAGGTGAATCCTTCTTTTACAGGAACTTGATATTATCATTAAAGATAAAAAGGGTGTTGAGAATGTTGTAGCAGACCATTGGTCTCACTTGCAATTCCATGATTCTCCTTACATTCCTCATATTAGGGATGAGTTCCCTGATGACCATCTTTTCGCTGTCACTAAGTTACCTTGGTATGCTCATATTGTGAATTACTTAGTGTGCAATGAGATTCCTTCTGATTGGAGTTCTCAAGATAAGCGAAAGTTTTTGGCGAGGTGTAATTTTTATTGGGACGATCCTTATTTTTTTAAGTACTGCCCCGATGAAATTTTGAGGAGATGTATTCCTAATGATGAGATCGAGAGTGTTCTTACGTTCTTTCATAGTGAAGCTTGTGGTGACCATTTTTATATGAAGAAGATTGCTGCTAAGATTTTACAATGTGGTCTTTATTGGCCAATAGCTTTTAAGGATACTAATGAGTTTTGCCGATCTTGTGTGAGGTGTCAGAAGTTAGGTTCTTTGTCCCGTCGTTACATGATGCCCTTGAACCCAATTCTTGTTATTGAGGTATTCGATTGTTGGGGAATAGATTTTATAAGACCATTTCCGCCTTCTTCTGGTTACCATTACATCCTGCTTGCTGTGTATTATGTGTCTAAGTGGGTAGAAGCTGTTCCGTGTAGGACCAATGATAATGCTACGATTGTTAAGTTCTTGAAAGAAAATGTGTTATCTACGTTTGGTACGCCTCATGCTATCATTAGTGATCAAGACACTCATTTTTGCAACCGTTCTTTTGAGACTCTTATGAGTAAGTATGATGTCATCCATAAAGTTGCAAATGCCTATCATTCACAAACCAATGGTCAAGCTGAGTTAGCCAATAGGGAAATTAAACAAATTTTGAAAAAACTGTAATCTGGATCGTAAAGATTGGTCTTCTCGACTTCTCGATCCGCTTTGGGCTTGTCTCCCCTTGGGATGTCTCCTTATCGGCTTGTTTTTAGAAAAGATTGTCATTTACCTATTGATCTTAGTGTTGTAGGTGTTCAAAGAAAGCTCCAACTATCTGAACTTGAGGAACTTCGCAATGATGCTTATGACAACTCACAGATTTACAAAGCCCGAATGAAAGTAGCTCATGATAGACAAATTTTGAGACGGACGTTTGAGCCTGGCCAAAGAGTTCATCTTTATGATTTCCATCTCCATCTTCATCCTGGAAATCTGAGGTCGCGTTGAACTGGTCCATTCTTGATTAAGCAAGTGTTTCCCAATGGTTCTGTTGAGATTGATGACCTAACTGATGAGAGAGTTTTTAGAGTTAATGGCCAGAGACTGAAGCATTATATTGAGCGAGTTGGTCAGGTAGAGGAGATCCATTTGGAGTCTCCTATTTATTCGCTTTGATTTCTTTTAGTTTTAGTTTTAGTTTTTGCTTTATTTTATTTTAGTTTTCTTTGTGTGTTTTTATTTGTTTGCTATTTTTGTAAGTTTTTTAGCTTAATTAACTGTAGAGTTAGCTTTGGAGTTGCGCCATCTTCATCATCCAGGTCATCTCTTTCCTTGTCTACGTGATGTGTAATGATTTTCTATGGATTTTGTGCTAGGCTTACCGAGAACAAAAAGCGAAAAGGATAGCATTTTTGTTGTTGTTGATATGTTTAGAAAAATGGCTCATTTCATTGCATGTACAAAAACTGATGATGCTAAAAACATTATTGACTTGTTCTTTTGAAAAGTTGTTAGGTTGCATGGCATTTCTGAAAGCATTGTGATTGATAGGGATGTTAAGTTCCTAAGTCATTTTTGGAGTGGGGTAAGCTTGGGACTAAGTTAATGTAATCTACTACTTGTCACCCCCAAACTAATGGTCAAACTGAGGTTGTCAATAGGACTATGGTTACATTGCTTAGGGATATAATTGATAAAAAACCATAAAACTTGGGAAGATTGCTTGCGATTCATATAGTTTGCGTATAATTAGGCTGTCCATAGTACTACTAAATGCACTCCTTTTGAATTTGTTTATTGTTTTAATCCAACTACTCCTATTAATCTATTACCTATTTTACCTACTGAAATTTGATGAGTTTTGATGCTATAGTATTATGGTTGACAGGATTCAAAAGCTACACAAGGAGGTTCGAGAAAGAATTGAGAAGCAAAACACCAAAGTTGCTTAAAGAAACAATAAAGGCCGAACTAGACTTATTTTTCAACCCGAAGATTGGGTTTGGGTTCATTTTAAAAAAAGATGTTTTCATTGAAAAGGAAATCCAAGCTTAATCCAAGAGGAGATGGTCCATTTCAAGTGCTAGAAAGGATCAACAATAATGCTTACAAGATTGTTCTTCCATGTGAGTATAATGTGAGTGCTTTTTTTAATGTTTCTAACTTAGGTCCTTTTGATGTAGGAGGTGAATCATATTTGAGGATAAATCCTTTTTAAGAGGGAGTGGATGATATGAATTATGGTGCACAAGACAAGCTTAGGATGGTTCAAGGGCAATGATAAGATCCAAGACCAAGAAGTTGCAACAAGTTTTAAACATCCATTGTCAAGCATACATGAGCAAACTCAAGGAGACCTTTGAAGATTGGAGCATTGAAGCTAAATAATAAGACTTAAAACACTTTAACTTGTGGCATGTGCAATTGGAAGATGAGCTTGACCAAGTTGTGATATCAGAATTAAAGAACGGAGCTTGAAGAGAAAGTTGCAAACTTTCCATATTTGAGCAATTTTTCTTATTTTAGTCTTTCCTTTATTTTATGCATTTAGGGTTTTTTATAATTATTTCAACAACCAAAAGGAAAGTTTTTGGTCGTTAATATTAAATTTCTTGGAAAGAATTAGGAAAAATATTATTCTCTAGGAAAGATTTTCCACAAAATCTGCCAATGTCATATAAGGTAAGTTTTTGGCAGATTTTATTCTCCTTGTAATTTCAAATTTCCTACCTGATTTTTGGGTTTTCTTTTGCCTAGTTATAGGATCATTTGTAACCTTAAATACTCGGAATACTTATGATAATAATATTGCTTTTTCTTTGTAGTCTTGTTTTAGATTGCATGCTTTAGGAACATTCAAGCAAACATTGATCTAGTTTGTTTATGAATTGTTTCAATTTTGAAATAAGAACTAGTTATCTTATTTCAAGATCTTAGATCATTGGAATATTCTTATTCTTCATGTTTTCCAAAGGTTTTACCTTATTGTTATTTGGGGTTTTAGGGATTTACATTTAGGGCTTCTACTTCGATTCCTAGGGTTTCCTATCACGACATGTGATTTGTTTTATAACACTTGTTATATCTAATTATTTAGATTTAGATTTTTATTATTATCAACGTAATTTTTGAAAAACAACATAAACCCTAACTTTAGATTTTTATTATATTATGTATGATATTAAAGAGATCCGTTTAAATTAATATCAATTAAAATGTTTAATTAATTTAATAATTACTTCTGACATGTATGATACTTCTTTCACTTACATATATAATTTCATCAAAAAAACTCGACATCAAAATAGCCGGCCAATCCAATTATGAAAAATGTTCATACAATAAACATAAAAATTAGTATATATAAAAAATGGCTTTATCCAACCATAAAACTATATAATTATAAGTAAAATTAATAAATAGTATTAATTGAACGAACCTATTAAAGTTGAAGGTTTAAATAGGGTATTTGACAAAAAGACTAAAATTATAAAAAGGTTTTTGACTTTTGACCTCCTTTTTTAGAAAAAAGAAAAAGAATAAAAAAAGAAAGATAATTTTTTCAATGTGAATGATATATTGTTACTTACCCTTACATTTGAAAGTCATTGCATTCATATACTTTTGAGACGATGAATATGCATTTTAATTGAGATTGTGACGAACATGCAACAATTTTGACATAGACGAGACCAAGATTGCAATAAATAAGCAACAATTATGACCGATATTGTGATGAACATGCAACAATTTTAAGATGAATTCTACGTTTTGAATGAGATTTATGAACATGCAAGATTTTTTTTAGTAATATTCAATCGAGAATATGCATTTTTAACTAAGCTTGCGATAATATGTTTTGATTTTTACCAAGATGAATTCCGAGATTGCACCAAGAATATAAATTTCTATTGAGATCAAACTGTTTTTATTCTCAACTTGCAATTGAGCCCCATTTTGCAATTTAGAGCTGCCTTCTTCTTTATAAACATCCAAATAATTATGGGTTCCATCTCAAAAGCAATTGATAATCATAGAGGTGATCCTTAAACTTTATAAATATTTTTAGGTTCTTTCATCTTTTAAATATGGGATCCTTAATAGTACAATCATCAAATCTCTTTGTGGGATGAGTGGATCTTCATTTTAAAATCTAAGGATTAAATTGTAAGCTTGGGTGATGGTACAACCCCCCATAATCTCTTTTCAGGAGACTGTCAAAAGTCCATAGTTCATCATCATCATCTTCTTCAAAAATAATAAAATCTGTTTGTTGCCTAAAAATGGAGAGCTTCCATGTAAGCAACGAACTTAGAGAATGAAACGGGTCAGAGGTAGTGCACTGCACTTGAGGTGCTGCATAGACGATATGCTAAGTAGTTGATGGCACTGTATGTACCTGCACAGAAAACAAAGAGAGCACCGGTGTGGTGCCAGCCTAATACCCTCCGATGCTAAAGTCAGAGCAAGTAGAGCTAGTGTGCCAGAGAGAATTGTAATAGAAATTAGTTACCTAATGAATGAATTTATTCTCCTATTTATATGAGAGTAGGTTGTTGACATTATCGTGCCACGTGCGCATCGGGATTGGACCACATGCTGCTTCCCAATGACGCGTCGCTTGTTGGATATGTCACGTGTCATCTTTTGATTGGATACTTGTATAATTTACTTTCCTTGGTCTTAGATACGTAGCCTTATTAGATGACGTAGACGCAACCTCCAAGACGACGTAGACGTGGCCTCCTAGGCGACATAGACCTACCCTCTTAGATGACGTTGCTTTATCCTTTCAGGTGACGTAGACATGTCGATTGTTCGTTCTTTGAACCAGTTGATGAATTCCATGTGTATTGACATTTCACCCCACAACAGAGGCCCCCTGTAACGACCCGATTTTCCGTTAAATTCTTTAAATTCAAATGCACAGCGGAAGACTTAATTTTTAAAGAAAAACGGCATGGGTTCGTTTAAAAGTCGAATAACCAAAACCTGTTTTACAACCCAAAGTCCAGAGAAAGCTATAAATCGGGAATGCACATTCCAAAGTAAAGTTTAATCATAAAAACATCAAAATACTTTACACATACACCCTTCACGGGCTCAAAATGACACAAGTATGTAAAAAGTATATGATTTACAAGCTTTACTACTAATGCTTCAAAAGTGTTTAATATTGTCCTTACACCACCTCAGCCAGTCAAGCGACACCATTTCCTCTACGTTGCTTCTTAGGACGGGGTTCACCTGAAAATATTGTGGTGTAGTACCATTAGCAAACAATGCTAGTGAGAGTAAAATGAAAGCAAGTAATCCTATGAACTAAATCTCATACCAGAAATCGTGTCCAAAGGCCTAAATGTTCATTTCTACCAATAACCACATTCCAATTTCCATGTAAACATAAGATAGTATCATACTACCCGTATTCGTCATTCAAAACCATGAGATGGAAATAAAGACTTAAAGTAAAATTAACATTCACAACTAAGTCTCACTACGCGTTTCTAAAGAATAGGTAAAAATAACATTGACTATCTTTATTACCAAACAAGTTTCATCGTATCGTGCTATTGTATGGATCGAAATCAACATACCACGTACGGTCATACCATGTCACAACCATCGCACCATGATACGTATGGATCCGAATCAACATACTATCATGTGCCGTATCATAGATCATAATACCATGGTACGATCGGATCCGAATCCACGTACTACCATGTACCATATCACAACCATCGTCATCGGGTATACCATATGGATAAATATCGCATACTAAGCCCATACGGTATTACCATATCACAACCATCGTCACGGGTATACCATATGGATAAATATCGCATACTAAGCCCGATGCGGTATTACCATATCACAACCATCGCATCGGGTATACCATATGGATAAATATCGCATACTAAGCCCGTACGGTATTACCATATCACAACCATCGTACCGGGTATACCATATGGATAAATATCGCATACTAAGCCCGTACGGTATTACCATATCACAACCATTGCATATCAGGAGTTTCACCATATCGGATATCAGGAATTTCACCATAGGTATCAGGAATTTCACCATAGGTATCAGGAATTTCACCATAGGTATCAGGAATTTCACCATAGGTATCAGGAATTTCACCATATAACAATTCATCGCACCATGATACCGTATGGAGCGTGTCACATACTATCATGTGCCGTATCACAAACTATAGTACCATGGTTACATATGGATCAAAACAACATACTACCATGTGTGAATCATTGTGCCCTAGGTCTCCAATAAGTTAGCTAAACTCCGAAAAAGTCTACTAAGTTAATTAGAAACCTAACTAACTAGAATACACGAGTTACTACTCAAGTGCATCTTCTAATTACTTTACTTCCAAATCCATCCAAGTAACTTTCAAATCAATCAAAGTAACTTCCATTTCCACTTTCATCTAACATCTCCAAATCACATTACCATACTTCCAAACCTCCCCGATGATCTCTAATCATCAAACTAACCAAAAGTCCAACTTTCTCCACACACACTTCCGAATTAAAGTCTCCAACCAAACTATAATTCTAAGAAGCTAATTCCCTCTTAACATCGATAAACAATATCATATCGAAACGTAATTCATAAAATCACTAACTTCCCTTTTAAACTCACCTTAGCCAAATAACTCCAAATCACCACTTTTCACGAAACAACAACCGAGCAATCGCACCTACAATTCACCAATTGCACAACATATTACAACTCATAACTAATATGCGAACAAGTGTGCAATTTCGGGTGAATAGTGATTTCGGATGAATAGTGTTTTCGGGTGAATAGTGTTTTTCGAAAATCCGGGTTCAAAATCGTCAATTTCCATGATAGAAATTCATGATTTCAACTTCAAAACTCATTTATAATCAAAAACGAACAAAACCATATAAAAAGTTTTGAAAACTTACTTTTTGGGACTTCCCTTAGAGAACGGGAAACTTCGAAAAGGTAGGTTGGATAGGTAGCCCTCGTCCCTACCAATCCAACGCAACCGAAAACACGACGATCGGTAGAAACGAATGAGAAACGAAGAAAAGAAATTCTCATCCATGGCTTGAAGTTGCTCACGGCAATGGCAAGGAAAAATGACAAGTTTTGGTCAATTTTGTGACTTTTAAAGATGATGGAATAGTGAATTTAGATATTTTGGTAGTTTGGAAATTACGGTTTTGCCCTTTTTGACCTTTTGCTTATAAAACGAAAACCGACGGTCTTAAATAAATCTAAAGGTGTCTAATAATTATTAATTGGCCCGTTAATAATTATTAGAGTCACCAAACGAATTAAAACGATAAAAAGGATTTTCGACGGAAATAACTAATAAAACTCGAAATTACTAATTTTAACTAATTTTAAAAGCTTTAAATAAATAAAAATAATAAATTAATAAAATAAAAAAAAATTTACCTCTAAAAGTAACGGGACGTTACACCCCCTACTCCCAAGTTAAATTGAGATGTGAGTTTAATGCTACTTAGGAGTATTCTTTCAAAGTGAAATTTTGCCTCGGTGATATATCCGAAAATATTCTAAGTGTCAAAGTTTATAGCGTGAATTTTCCAGTCATTACGATCATCAAAATTTTGAAAGTTTGTAGCTTGAATTTTTCTCTTTTTGTAACTTTTCCGCCATTCAAAATTTTGAGAAAATACTAAGTATTGGAGCTTGGTAGTTTGAATTTTTTGTCCTGGTCGTTTTGGAGTTGGGTTATATATCCAAATTGTCCGGTTCAATCATCACGTATTCTTGTCCGGCTCAATCATCACGTATTTCGAGCCCTATAATTTTAGGAGTAAAATTTACTCTTCAAATCATAAAATAAATGTAAGTCTCTATGTTTTGATAAAAATAAAAATATAAAGATTTTTTTTCTCTTTCTTGGCGTTTAGCCAAGCTTTTTTTTCTCTCCTGCATGACTTGGACTCTGTCTTGCCTTGTCGATTTGTAGCTTGTAATGAGACTTCCTCATTCGCGAGTTGCCATCAGGTCTTTGTCATCGGGTCTATGTCAAATAGGGCTCTGTCATCAGGGCTATGTAAAATAGGGCTTTTTCATCAGGGCTATGTCAACTGAGCTATGTCAAATAGGGTTATGTCAATAGGGCTATGTCAAATAAGACTTTTAAAAAATTGTAGACCCCGTCCTTTGACCAGTTGACCGTTGACTTTTTGACATTTGACTGTTGACTTTTTTTTCCCCTCATGACTTGGACTTTGTCTTGCCTTATCGATTCGTAGCTTGTAATGTGGCTTCGTCATTCGGGCTATGTCATCAGGGGCTATGTTATTAGGATTATGTCAATAGGGATTGTCATCAGGGCTATGTCATCAAGGCTGTGCCAATAGGGCTTTGTCATCAAGGTTTTGTCAATAGGGCTTCGTCATTAGCGCCTTATCATTTGTATTTTGTCTTAGACTTGTAAAAAATCACATGACCCCGTCTTTTGATCAGTTGACCCGTGACCTGTGACCCATTGATCGTTGACTTTTTTTATCTTCTACCAGATGTGGTTCGTGCAAGTCCTGCACTCCCTAGTAGACTTAGAATTTTTTATCTTTTTAAATTGTTCTTCCATGTGCGGCTCATGGGAGTCCTGCATTCCCGAGTAGACTTAGAATTTTTTTTGTTGTTTTAAATTCTTCTACCAGGTGTGGCTCGGGCGAACCGTGCACTCCTTTGTAGTTTTAAATTCTTCTACCCGGTGCGGTTCGTGCGAGCCCTGCAATCCCGGGTAGACTTAGAATTTTTTGTGTTTTTAAATTCTTCTATTAGGTGCGGCTCGTGCGAGCCCTACAATTCCTAGTAGACTTAGAATTTTTATTTAGCTCTTCCACATTGGCGGACTTAGAACTTTTTGTCATTTTAAATTCTTCTACTAGGTGCGGCTCGTGTGAACCATGCACTCCCTAGTAGACTTAGAAATTTTATTTAGCTCTTCCATCTTGACGGACTTAACTTTTTGTAGTAGGTTCACGTAGTTGGTCCCCACTCGAGTAGAGTTTTATGTCTTGAAGTCTAGCTCAAGTATAAGAGTTCTCAAAATAATTTGACTCAATTTATTTACATAGATGCAATAAAGTAGAAAAAGTAAATTCTTATTTTATTTACATAGATGTATTGTGTGATTTATGAATGACCCAACCCTCCTATTTATAGAAAAATAGGAATCCTAATCACATTAGGATTAATCTATAGAGATAAACACAAAAAGAAAAAAGATAATCTCTTTCCTTTATCTAGCAATTTCGAAAATGCCATGGATAAATAGGAGATTATTTTATTTTCTTTATTTTTATTTATCTTGGGTAAATAAATCTATGTAGTTATTTTAGGATATAATTCAAGCAATTATCTCTTCCCAAAAATACATATATGGCAGAAAATGCATGTATTAATTAATAAATAATTCTAATTTATTTAATTAATTATTTTGGGCCAATTCCAATTGGGTTCATTAATCCAATTGGGCTTGAAACTCTCTCTTAAATTAATAAGTCCAACTTAATTAATTTATTTATTAATTACCATTTAAATAAAATATTTTATTTAAACAATTAATATTTTCTCCCGACTAAATATTATCAAATTTAATTATTAATTTCCATTTAAATAATTTTCATTATTTAAATAATTAATAATAAATATTATAATTATTAATTTCCATTAAATAAACTCAGTATTTAATTAATAATTTTATTGACAATATTTTATTATTAATTAATTAATTTTAATTATTAATTTCGTTCAAATAAAATTAATTATTTAAACAATTAATAATTGTCAATTAATTTCAAAATTATTAATTACCATTTAAATATACTCAATATTTAAATAATTAATAATATCTAATTAATAATATTTCATTATTAATTTCTGTTTAAATAAACTCATTATTTAAACAATTAATAATGTTTATATTAATTACCGTTTAAATATACTCAATATTTAAACAATTAATATTGCCTATTTTAAGTAATTCACTTTACTTAAACTTTTCATTTCTTCTACTTGATTTCGCGACTACGATATTTGGGCTAGCATAGGGACCCGATGGACCTATAGATCATGGGCTTAATAATTAGTCAATTAAGTGATTAACACATAATCGATTAATTACTTATTATCTAACTATGAATAATTCCACTATAGATTCATAGCTGAACTCCCCTCACTATAGATGAGTTATGTCCATTTAGTTTATCATTATTTATATCTCGTGATATTATCCTTCACGTGGAACCCTCATAATTACAAGGCGGATAAATTTACCGTTTTGCCCCTGTAATTACCGCTTTATCCTTGTGTTCCCGCTGATTCTCCAATGAACTTTATCTTTAGTCGAACTAGAGATAAGATACTTCGTGATCAATAGAAGTCGTGACGTCACTTGTTCATGTCTCGAATCGGTACATCAAGGGAGTTTCCTAAAGTTCCTAAAATGTTTAGGTATCGCACCGATACTGGTTAATTTATAGGAAAGTTATGAATTCCATCTCGTGAAAATGAGTTCCCAGCTACTTATCTAGTCATGTTCCCAAAACAGAGAGTGTATTGAGCGTTCTTACGGATCGCTCTCAACCATGTGAATCAAAGAACATAACTCCACAAATAGGAGTCCGCATTTCACTCGGGATTGAGATCTATCACGGTTGATAAACTTAGTTTGATATTCGATTATTTCTCGTAAACGGTACTAAGGAGAAATTTGATCGAACATCGTGGTCCTGTCTTATACAATCAACATTGCATATGATACTTCCATTTCATGTCTCCCACATGAATGATCAGGGATTCGATCATTTGTCTATAAACAAAATGCGAAGCTATCAACAAGTGTTACCAGGATAAGGTTCCCAAACGTTATCCGTTTACTGTAGACACGTTTAAGTTACTCATCTCGACTTTAATCCTCTTGTATGACTCACATACTAAGTCGTGATTTCATAAGAGTAACTTAGGGTTTACTATTTGAATGTTTGATATTTACATATTTCCATATTTTCCTAATATCATTAATTGAATCAATCTAGATAATATAAAGAACTTATGTTTATTTATTTAATTTATTCTTAATAAATTATTATTATTAAATAATTACAAGTTCTAGGACACCATTCCTAACAATCTCCCACTTGTCCTAGACCTTTGGAGATTTGACTTGTAATTCCAGTCAAACTGGATGACTATCAACTACTTAGCCATGGTAGTCATTTTAATGCTTTATCAGTAACGTTTTCATCATCTTTTTAGTATGTATTTCTTTTGTCTGATGTTAGTTTCATTAAGTGTAATAGATTCCATATTTTATCGCCATAAAATAAACTCTATTAACTATTGATTTGAAACTATCATCTTCAACCACCTTTCATTTACTAACGACTTAGTAATTACGCGAATCTAGAGTTTAGTTAGTAAAAACTCATTTTACTTATACTTAACTCATCTGATGTTTAATTCGCAAAGGTCTTTTGTCGAATGCTTACATGGAAGTAAATTCATGTTCGAATTTGAGCCCGTGCAACTCATAAAATCTCCCATTTTATCTATGTGCACTAACATACTATTTGTAAATTTTATTTTAGTCACATTGGTTCTAGGATTCTCGAAATTCTTAAGCTCCCACTACAAAGTAATTCTCCATTACTTTCATTTGTTCAATGATTACAATTCTATACTTCTTATTATTTCCAAAATAATGTATAAGTATAAGTGACCATTTTCAACTCAACTATTGAAAATTCATGTCATTTTTATTTCACTTATTTTGAACTTTATTCATTGATTTTGAAGTCAATGAGTTTCACTTGGACTTCGAAAGTCCTTTGGTTCGTATTATGACGCTCCCACTCAAATAAAGTTCTATAAGTAGTTTTACCATTTAAACTTTTAAATGACTACTTGTTTTATTGTGAAATAAAATAATTGTAATTCTTTTCTATCTTAAGTATGGTTTAAACTTTTTCAGTATCACTGATTTACTGAACTTTTCTTTGATAATTTGTGAATTCAATTATTCACTAATTATTACTCTCGATTTCTGTTTTGTTTATTCCATATCGGTTATTACCTTTAAAACATCCTTTTAAATAACTCGAATGTTTGGAATATAAGAAATCGATTTAATGTTTACTTATCACTTAAGTCCTAACATCTAAATGTCCAACTTTAGTGATGTTTAAGTCTAGTTATCTTTGATAAATCAAAGATATTTGATTTTACTTATCCCATAAGTTCGTGGATTAATATGGTTATCATCTCAAATTCCTTGAGAACCATCTTTAAGAGATTAATCCCTCTAACTTATTTAAGTAATTTTAGACTTAAGTTTTTAAACATTTTTAAACCTTTATAACTCATTTAGATATTCCTGGAGTTTAGAATTTGGATTTGGAATTTATTTGTTTTATACTAAGTATTTTGAATAACCATCCAATCACACTTTGGAACTTTGTAATATAATTGTAAAGGAATATCTACCTAAATAACTCTTATTTAAAATATTCCCAAACTTGGTTCATACGAAATGAGAACCAATAGTTATTACATAATTCAAAATAAAAACAAATTGATCATTAAACTAAACTAGAAAACTATGGTTTTGGGAAGAGAAATATTTTCTTCCCTTTTAGACTATTGTAAAATCAGTTACGAGGAGAATAGGAAGAAGAAGAGTTTTCAATTTCGAAAATTGAAATTAGAAGCTTTTGAATGAACAACCAAGACGTTTGTATTTATACGCAAAACAGTTTTCCAATCGAATTAGGAAATACTATCAAAATAAATACAAGATAAATGCCAAGAATAAAATCAAATTTTATTCCTTATTTATCTTACGTGCCGATTTTATGTGAATAAAATCAATAAGAAAAACCAATTTTTTCTTTGTTTAATTTGTCTTTGGTTAAACATTCTTTTATATATTTATTTTAGACAAAATAATTCAACAATTATTTCCTAAAACATTATATATGTACCGACTTTGGTATTTAACAATTTGAACCAAAATCCATTGAATTCATTAATTCAATTCTAGATTCTTCCTTATTAATAAATCTTATTTATTAACTCTTGATATTTATTTCAATAAATCAATTATTCAAATATCATATTCCGATTTTATACTTTATCATTAATAAATATTTATTATTTTCTATTTAAATAATCGACATTATTTAAATCAATAATAAATATGTTATTTACTATTATCCTTTTAAATAATCGCTATTATTTAAAATTAATAATAAATGTTTAATTATTAATTTCCATTTAGGTAAACACATTATCTAAATAATTAATAATTGTTTATCAATAATATTTTTATTATTAATTACCATTTAAATAAACACATTATTTAAATAATTAATAACAATGATATTAATTTCCATTTAAATAAACTCATTATTTAAATGATTAATATTGTCAGTTTATTTAAGTAAACTATTTTACTTAAATTATTCATTTCCTTTTCTAGGAAACATAGTTCTCATCGTTCAGTTTGTTATTTCCAAGTATAGTGACTAAAGCAGATGCTATATTACTAAAATTTAAATAAACTTTATCTTAGTAATCTAACATGCATTCAACATTCAAATACTCAAAGTTTCGACATATAATTAAATATGATGCATGAATGCGAACATATTAATGAACAGAAAAGCCCTAAAACATGTTACTATGTCACGATATTTTAATGATACTGGTGAAGTGCCGTCGAATGATAGGTCAGTTACCATCATTAAAACGAGATGCCACTCGAACAATTGACAACTCCAGAATAACTCATATTCCTATGTCATTGTTTACCGTGTGTTTGGTCAAGAATTTTGATAGCAAACTTTATCAAATTTCTTCTTAAGTGTAACCCACTAATTTAGTCTTTTAAATAAAATTGAAGAGTGTCTACGAAGTGTAGATTCAGTCTTCAATCAATCTCATTTAAAATTCTTTATCCCTTTCGGAGACCCAACTTGATATTGATTTATACAATAAACCTTCCTATGGGAATGAACACCGCAGCAGTTGTTACAGAGGCCATGTATAAATCTCACGTTTCGAGCCCATTAGTGGAGACCATAGGATACATTGACATGTTTCCTTCTCCCACTTAATATTTTGAGTTAGGGTTTCATAACTTAGACTAATTCAGGCTAACTCATTAATCCAAGTTTTAATTAACCTAATCAACTTTAACTCTTAAATTGGTTAGATTAATTTTATAAAGTGATTGTTCAAGTTTTCCTAATTTAAACTAATCACATTATGCGCCGTCTTAATAATTTTGATTTATTAATTTGAACTTTTCTCCCGGATCGCTCCCGGTTAGAGGCGCCCGGTGTTAGGGGAACTTTATGAAACCTCATCGCATGGCGAGCTTTCTCGCCGAGATCCGTTCAATTTAATTAATCTCAATTATTAATTTTTAACTAACCCTTAATTAAAAGTTTCTATTTGTTTATCTTATATGGATTTTGGCCCAATTGTTTAAACAATAATTCCATATTACAAATAATTCATTTAGTTTCTATTCAACTTTTAAACTAGATTTAACTTTTGAATTTTAACTAAATAAGCATGCTTTTAATTCTAAAACAATTAGAATATAATTTTCGATAATAACATTTATAAAATAAAATTATAGCATGCTTTACATACATTAGCATATGATAACACATATTATATCATGATGCATGTATGTACAATTAATAAAATCATACAACCTATGGTGGGATTTTCTACATGACATACTTTTATTCATGAACATTATTTAAAACAATTATATCATACATATAAATAATTTAAATAATAAATAGCTAGATTGACCGGTATTCTTGGCACTATTTCTAAAACGGAAAATTAAAATTACAACTTAATTAAATTTTCCATTGTAGAAATTCTTCATCTTTCTCTCTCCTCCATGGTGTAGGCGTGGCAATGGGTAATTATGGAGGCAATATTATCTCCCATAATATTTCCATAATTACTTGTTTTAAAATAATTATCTTTTAATTATATGGAAAAGAAAAAAAATTCCATATAATCTTATATCAATTTCTAAATTTATAATTTAAGATAGGGATATAATCTTTAAAAAAAAATTTAATCCTTATCTTAAATATTTAAATTTTTAAATTGAGATAACAAGATAATTATGTTAAAATATCTTACCGTATCTTACCTTATCTCCTTGGGCGTGGACCTCATGGGATGGTGGGGAAAAATTTTCTTCTCTTCCTCCCTTGGTGTAGCCGATTTTGCCATCATTGGGTATGGGAAAATTACAAATTTTTCCTATACCCTAAAATCTAGGGTTTACAAATTTTCTACTAAAATTTAAAATCCTAAGTGCCTTAAGAATACCTAAACAGTCAACTAGCAAACCTCCACAATTTATATAGCACAATTTATATAAACATACATAAAACAATTTTTTTTTTTATGCAACCCACCCAAATTTTCGAAAACTCACAATTTTGCATGATAATTAAAATTAGCTCTGATACCAATTGAAGGGATGATTTACTAAATTAGCGGAATTTTATTTAGTAAACTTATCAACATTTAATAACGGATCTATTAACATCATGCAATTTGTGATAAAACATGTAGATTCATGCTTATATATTCGAAAATTAAAACCGGAACTTACATTGACTGAATAATGGAGAATCGGTTGGAGGTTTCTTTACAGCTTCAAATCCTCAGCAACACCAGATCTTCTACGCTATATCCCGATCGATCAAACGAAATTCGATTGTGGGATCGAACTTTAGAAGAAATTGGGAAGAAGAAAAAATATTTTTCTTCCCAATACTATGAGAAAATCGGCAATGAGGGAGGGAGAGGAGGAAGAGAGAGTTCCAACTTTCTATGGAATTGTATTGTGTGATTTATGAATGACCCAACCCTCCTATTTATAGAAAAATAGGAATCCTAATCACATTAGGATTAATCTATAGAGATAAACACAAAAAGAAAAAAGATAATCTCTTTCCTTTATCTAGCAATTTCGAAAATGCCATGGATAAATAGGAGATTATTTTATTTTCTTTATTTTTATTTATCTTGGGTAAATAAATCTATGTAGTTATTTTAGGATATAATTCAAGCAATTATCTCTTCCCAAAAATACATATATGGCAGAAAATGCATGTATTAATTAATAAATAATTCTAATTTATTTAATTAATTATTTTGGGCCAATTCCAATTGGGTTCATTAATCCAATTGGGCTTGAAACTCTCTCTTAAATTAATAAGTCCAACTTAATTAATTTATTTATTAATTACCATTTAAATAAAATATTTTATTTAAACAATTAATATTTTCTCCCGACTAAATATTATCAAATTTAATTATTAATTTCCATTTAAATAATTTTCATTATTTAAATAATTAATAATAAATATTATAATTATTAATTTCCATTAAATAAACTCAGTATTTAATTAATAATTTTATTGACAATATTTTATTATTAATTAATTAATTTTAATTATTAATTTCCGTTCAAATAAAATTAATTATTTAAACAATTAATAATTGTCAATTAATTTCAAAATTATTAATTACCATTTAAATATACTCAATATTTAAATAATTAATAATATCTAATTAATAATATTTCATTATTAATTTCTGTTTAAATAAACTCATTATTTAAACAATTAATAATGTTTATATTAATTACCGTTTAAATATACTCAATATTTAAACAATTAATATTGCCTATTTTAAGTAATTCACTTTACTTAAACTTTTCATTTCTTCTACTTGATTTCGCGACTACGATATTTGGGCTAGCATAGGGACCCGATGGACCTATAGATCATGGGCTTAATAATTAGTCAATTAAGTGATTAACACATAATCGGTTAATTACTTATTATCTAACTATGAATAATTCCACTATAGATTCATAGCCGAACTCCCCTCACTATAGATGAGTTATGTCCATTTAGTTTATCATTATTTATATCTCGTGATATTATCCTTCACGTGGAACCCTCATAATTACAAAGGATAAATTTACCGTTTTGCCCCTGTAATTACCGCTTTATCCTTGTGTTCCCGCTGATTCTCCAATGAACTTTATCTTTAGTCGAACTAGAGATAAGATACTTCGTGATCAATAGAAGTCGTGACGTCACTTGTTCATGTCTCGAATCAAGACATCAAGGGAGTTTCCTAAAGTTCCTAAAATGTTTAGGTATCGCACTGATACCGGTTAATTTATAGGAAAGTTATGAATTCCATCTCGTGAAAATGAGTTCCCAGCTACTTATCTAGTCATGTTCCCAAAACAGGAGTGTATTGAGCGTTCTTACAGATCGCTTCTCAACCATGTGAATCAAAGAACATAACTCCACAAATAGGAGTCCGCATTTCACTCGGGATTGAGATCTATCACCGGTTGATAAACTTAGTTTGATATTCGATTATTTCTCATAAACGGTACTAAGGAGAAATTTGATCGAACAACGTGGTCCTGTCTTATACAATCAACATTGCATATGATACTTCCATTTCATGTCTCCCACATGAATGATCAGGATTCGATCATTTGTCTATAAACAAAATGTGAAGCTATCAACAGTGTTACCAGGATAAGGTTCCCAAACGTTATCCGTTTACTGTAGACACGTTTAAGTTACTCATCTCGACTTTAATCCTCTTGTATGACTCACATACTAAGTCGTGATTTCATAAGAGTAACTTAGGGTTTACTATTTGAATGTTTGATATTTACATATTTCCATATTTTCCTAATATCATTAATTGAATCAATCTAGATAATATAAAGAACTTATGTTTATTTATTTAATTTATTCTTAATAAATTATTATTATTAAATAATTACAAGTTCTAGGACACCATTCCTAACAGATTGTCCGTTCTTTGAACCAGTTGAGAAATTCCACGTGTATTGACATTTCACCCCACAACAAAATCAAATGGGATCCTTCTATTGCTGTTAAACTCAATCACCCAAATCTTGTTTTGCTTGAAAAATGCCATAAAAGATACCAATTTAAGCAGATTTTGGGACATATGATGAGAAGCAATCTTATTTCTCAAACATTTCCAATGAGTAGGCTTTTTTTTTCTCAACTGTTTCATTTCCTGAGAATCTAGATTTGGTAATTTCGCTGTTTTATCATTATACCCTTTATCCCAATTTATATATATATACAATATTATGATTTTAGGATTGTCATTTTCAACTAAGGATTCTTTCTCCGTTAATAATTCGATGCTCCAAAACGATACTTGCCCGGATCGGCAAACGTCTCTTTACCTTCTTCAGACTACTAGATGTGTTGTTGAAGTGAAATTGATTCATTGTCATGCCTTGGCTCTTTTGAGTATTTGCAATACTCCTTGATTAAGATGTATGTTGAGATTCGAGAAAGGATGTGTTGGGTTTGCATGCCAATTGTTTGTTGAAATGTCGAACCCGGATGTTGTCTCGTATAATATCATGATTGTTGATTTTTCTAAAATGGGGGATGTTTTGGGAGCATTGGAACTATTCTGTGATATGGATCGTTATGGTCTTGAACCTGACGATTACACCATGTTAGGCCTTCTTTTATCGTGTGGGCAGTTGGGAGAGGTGAAGTTGGGAAGATCTGTTCATGCACGGATTGAACAAGTGTCTGAAAAAGACGTTACGACATGGACAACATTGATAACTGGATTTGCCTTTCATGGATACGGAAACAAAGCTCTAGAATTCCTCTCTGTTATGCAGCCTGAAACAAACGTGTGGCGTTTGTTTCAGTTCTTGCTGCTTGCAGTCACAGTGGACATGTTGATGAAGGGCTCAAAATATTTAGTAATATGAAGAAAATTTACGGAATTGAACATTATGGATGTTTGGTTGATCTTTTAGGACGGTCAGGGAGATTGTCAAACGCCATTGATGTGATTGAAAAGATGCCTATGAAACCAAGTCAATCAATATGGGGTTCAATATTGAGTGCTTGTAGAATGCATGGAAATATGGAAGTAGCCGAGATAGCTTTAACACAGCTGACTGACCAAGTTGGAGCCTGAGAAAGAGGGTGGATACATTTTGCTGTCTAACGTATATGCAACATGCAGGAGGTGGGGCTATTCGGATAGCATTCGAGAAGTAATGAATAGTAGCTGAGTTAAAAAAAGTGGCAAGTTGTGGCTGTTGACGGTGTCGTCCATGATTTTACAGCCGCTAATAAGCAGCATCCAAGATGGTTGGACATCTGCTCTATGCTCAGCTTTCGAACAAGTGAAATGAGGTTGGAAGCTGATTGTCCATTAACAACCACGTTGGCTTCATAATGATATCTGACATTGGAAGAAAATCAGTTTTATGTATTTATGAAAATCAGGTTTCAAGCTTGAAGTCAATATTTGGGATAGTGAAGCTTTTTTCTTAAAAAAAAACTTTTTGCATAAGAAAATTAAATAGTTTTAGAAGGGGCAAATTTTTTTTATTTGTTTGAAAAAAAGGGGGAAATTCAACAATTCACCCGAATGAAATTAGAAAATTGTACAAAAATCAGTTAATTTATCACTCAAAACAGAGTCATAAAAATATATTAACTCGATCATTTTTTCATTAAAAATGATTTTTAAATTTGTAAAAATTTAAATTATAAGTATTGTATTGAAACATTATATTTATATCAAATGTTTTTAATAATATAGCGTTCTAATTTTTTTTCTTTTCCAAATTATCAATTGAAAGGAAATAACCATTATTTATTTTATTTTGTAAAAAAGAAAAAGAGCAATAAAAAATTTTAAACGAGTTATTACTGAAATAGTATATTATTATATACTAATTACTAAAATGTCTGAACTTTATAAAAATAACTCAAATAATATTTCAATAAATTATTTAACTAAAAACCTACAAATTCATTGAAAAACAACAATGAAAAATAATAAAATAGTTGAAGCTATTTGGGTAATTTTTAAAAAGTTACAATATTTCAATAATTAGTACATAAAAATATGCTATTTTAAACAATTTATGAATATTTTAAAACTAAATTTATTGTTGGTTGACAAATGCCTTAAACTACAATTGTTTCTTGTAGATATTTTACGTTAGCAATGGCTGTAACAATAATAAAAAAATTAATTTGATATAAAATATTCATTCATTTCTTCAAATGTCTCAAATAAAATTAAAAAAACATAAATTCCACAGTAAACAAACATTTCTCTCAAGTTTCTCTTTCTCATTTCTTACCTATATTTATCTTCTATCAAAATGACGTCAAATCTTCCTTAAAAACAGCGGTTGTAAGCAACTCAATCTCGGGTTAGTTTGGGATTGGTATACCTTTTAGAATAATTGTTGTCAGTTGTGTTTTACAAAAAAAGCAGTTGTGTTAGGAATCAGATTAGTGTTGATAAATTTAGATTATGTATAAAATTAGTGTTTGGTCTACTATGAAATACATATTTATTTAAGTAATATTTAGTAAATTAATTTGAAAAGTACTTATCAATTTCATATATGACACGATTATTATAACAACACTTAAAATTTTCTAAATTAGAAAAGGTTTGTACAATATTATAATAATCAGACTATAGACTATATTAATTTAATCACAATAATTCATAAAAAACAATGCATTATAATTAAAAAAAACAATGAAAATACAAAATTATATAAGAAAACTCCAATAAAGATACAAAATAAACATTATCAATCATTTTTGAAAAATATGTGTTCTATTTGATACAAATTTCTACTTCTTCTTAAGACCATATTCTGCATAAAAATAATTATCAAAATTTTATTACAAATCAATATTGTCAGGGGGGGGGGGGAGTTTCCAGATGAACTTCCTTGATTAAAGCATGATGGATCGGGTCTTCTATCATCGGCGATTGCTGATCGTGACACATTAGGCTCTCATTTTCTCATTTTAAATATAAATTATTCTAAAAGAGTACAAATTTAGTTTTGTGGCATATGATGATGTACGAACCAAGTGGTAGGCAAAAATTTAACATTCCTGAGTGCGAAACTGTGGAAGAAGACATAATGAGGTTTATAACAAGCCTAGAGGTGAGGCTGAGGCGACACAGAATATTGTCACAGGTACTTTATCGGTCCTTGGCCATTCTGTTTTTGTGTTGTTTGATTCTGGTGCTACGCATTCATTTATTTATGCTAAATTTATTAAGCTTTTGATACCTAGCCTCTGAATTTCAAATTGAATGTTAAAACACCAGTTGGTGGAACAATTTGTGTCGATAGGATGTTTAGAACTAATGTACGGTGTTTCCTTGAGAAATGTATGCATGCTGCTCTGATTGTGCTTGATATGTCTGATTTCGATATTATATTGGGAATGGATTGGTTACGTGCTAATTATGTCATCATTGATTGTCATAAAAGGGAAGTGAATTCTAAAAGTCCATGTGGGGCAGAGTTTAAATTTAAGGGAACTAGTAGTAAAATGACCCCAGTGATTATCTCAGCTTTACAAGTTAAGAATTTGATTGATGAGGGAGCTTTAACTTACCTAGCTAACATAGTTGATACTACCGTTGAGAAGGTTAGTTTAGAAATCGTGCCTGTTATGAATGATTCACTGATGTGTTTCCTAATGAGTTACCTGGATTACCTCCACCTAGGCAAATGGATTTCCAAATAGAAGTGGTACCTGAAACCGCACCTATTTCGAAAGCACCTTATAGGATGGCTCTAGCTGAGCTAAAGGAGCTTAAGACCCAGTTACAAGAGCTTTTAGATTTGGGTTTTATACGCCCAAGTGTATCACTATGAGGTGCACCTGTTCTATTAGTGAAAAAGAAGGATGGATCGATGAAGTTATGTATAGATTACCGTGAGCTTAACAAGATAACTATCAAGAACAAGTATCGCCTGCCTAGGATAGAAGAGTTGTTTGACCGTTGAAAAGGGCCACAATGTTTTCAAAGATAGATTTGAGATCGATATTCCTAAGACAACTTTCAAGACGAGGTATGGGCATTTCTAGTTTATAATCACGTCCTTTGGGTTGATTAATGCCCCAACAACTTTTATGGATTTGATGCATATCTTTTTCTAAAAGTTCTTAGATACATTTGTAATAGTATTTATAGACGATATACTAGTGTACTCTAAGAATGAGAAAAAGCATGCCATGCACTTGAGGAAGGTTTTGTCTATTCTCGAGAGATGAAAGACGTATGTCAAGTTTAGCAAGTGTGAGTTTTGGTTGAAGAAAGTAGCCTTCTTGAGACATGTAGTATCGGTTCACATTTCGTGGATCCTTCAAAGATTGAATCGATTAGTGGGTGGGCACAACCTACTAATGTTGCTGAAATAAGGAGTTTCTTTGGTTTAGCTGGATACTATAGGAGGTTTGTGCAAGAATTTGCACGAATTGCTTCTCCCATGACTAAGTTGACTAGAAAATGAGTGTCTTTTAAGTGGAGTAAGGAATGTGAAGCCACTTTTAAGGAACTGAAAAGAAGATTGGTATATGCTCCAGTTTTAGTTACTCCAGATGGTTATGGTGGAATGAACATTTATAATGACACATTGAAAAGTGGGTTAGGTTGTGTCTAGATGCAACATGGTAAACTAGCTTATGCTTCTAGGCAGCTAAACGAGTATGAAAAGAAGTATCATAATCATGGCCTAGAACTTGCAACGGTGGTTCATGCCTTAAAGATTTGGTGGCATTACTTGTCTGGTGAGAAGATCTTAATCTTCACTAACCACAAGAGCCTAAAATATTTCTTTACCCATAAGGAATTAAATATGAGGCAAATGAGATGATTGAGGTTAGTGAAGGATTACAATTGTGATATCCAGTACCATCCTGGAAAGATGAATGTTGTAGTTGATGCACTTAGTACGAAAATAGTTCATTCAACAGTAATTTTGGTTACGCATCCTCGACTACGATGGGGAAATGGATAAGACCGATCTTATAGAGTTGACATCGAGAGATGATAGTTAGCATGGCTAGACTGACGGTGAGATTGACCTTGAGACAGAGAATTATTGATGCACATAGGGCAGATGACATTTTAGTTGGTTGCTTCCTTGATGCCGAAACTGATATGTCTGGAGTATTTTCTTTTGCTATAGATAATACTCTTGTTTATAAAGGTCGATTATGTGTTCCCAAGGACGAAGCCTAGAGGAAGCAGTTGTTGGAGGAGGAACATATGGTTCTATATTTTATGTTCTCCCAGGTGGTATCAAAATGTATAGAGATCTGAAAATACAATATTGGTGGCTTGGAATGAAGAAGGACATATCTGAATTTGTGAGTAGATGCTTAGTGTGTCAGCAGGTGAAGACGTTGAGAAGGAGTCCTCATGATTATATTAAACCATTGAGTGTTCTTGAGTAGAAGTGGGAAGAAATTTCCATGCGTTTTATTAGCAGATTACCAAGAACAGTATGAGGTAATTCGATGATTTTAGTGATTGTAGATAGATTGAAAAAGTCAGCGTATTTTCTTCTGGGAAAATCAACTTATCCAGTGGAGACTTGGGCTCAGATGTATTTGAGAGAGATAGTACATTTGCATGGAGTGCCAGTTTGTATTGTTTCTGATAGAGACACTTGGCTTTGTCTCTAAGTTTTGGCAAAGTCTTCAGAGAGTTATGGGTACTCGTTTAGACTTTAGTTCTCCTTTCACTCTCAGACGGATGGCCAAACTGAGCTGGTTAATCAGGTTTTAGAGGACATGCTTCGAGCTTGTGCCTTAGATTTTAAAGGAAGTTGGGACGATCAACTTTATTTGGTGGAATTTGTCTATAACAACAGCTATCAGTCTACTATTGAGATGGATCTTTTTTAGGCTTTTTAAATGAAGTTAGGTAGAGGAAATTGTAGGGGCCTGAGCTAGTTTAGTTGACGAGTCAGTCTATAATTGTGATTGGAGAGAATGAAGTATAGTCAAAGTAGACAGAAGAGTTATGCAGACAAGAGGCGTACTGACCTTGAATTCTCAGTGGGTGATCATGTTTTTCTGAAGATAGCACCTAAGAAAGGTGTGATGAGATTTGAGAATAAAGGAAAGTTGAGTCCCTGATTCATCGATTCTTTAGAAATTCTTGAGAGGAATTAGGCCGCTTGCTTACAGGTTGGCTTTACCACTGGTAACTCTATAAAATAGAGTTATTTGGTTCTATTTTAATGCCTATGTGATAATTATTTGATTGAATTTTGCTCATATTTTGCACACTTTAAACTCATTTTTGCATCATTCTTCAATTAAGCTTACTTTGAGAAAATTTGAGTTTTTAACACTTTAAATAATATGTGGGAAGTGTTTTAGGCTTTTGGTATTTTAATCTTGTCATTTTGAATGAATAAAAGCCCTAAAAAGTTGCAAATTTCATGTAGGCGCAAGAAAGAAAGTAGCAGATTTTGGCAGAGTACTGTAGTAGTACTACAACAGTGCTGCAACACACTGGAGTAGATTTTACAGCAACAGAATTACGTTTTTTAAGCCTTAAAAATTCAAATTTTAGGCCCGATTCAGTAGATCCAATGAGACACAATAAGCTCACCATCGAGGTCCAACTTAGAACCAATTTTTAAAGAGATTAAAGGAAAGCCCAAGCCCAATAATCAAATAGGAGAAAAATAAACCTAGATCTAAAAAGGATGAAACGTGAGAAAAATAAGAGGAGGCAGACTTGGAGAAAGGCTGAGAACGTGAAAACCAGGGAGAGAAAGCTGTTGAACAGAGCTTCTTCTAAGGGGAATTCGTTTGGATCTCTTTCTCTAATTGTTTATTCTTGATTTTAATTAGATTTCTTCTTCTTTCTCCAAACTCCATTATTAGGTTATGTTAGGTTTAGTTTTATTTTTGTTAAATTTTTTTTTTTAATTTAGGTTTTGCTATGAACTAAATTTCTTAGGTTGGAATTGATAGATGAACCCTAAGAGGAATTAGTTTTTATGGCTAGAATGAATTCAGTTTTTATGCCCAATCAATAGTTTCGATATTTTTGTCTCTTTGCTTATGCTTGATCAACTTAAATGAATTGTTTAGTTTATTTCTTCTAATTTCAACTCCAGATCTACTTTGATTAGCAGATCCAAGTTCAACAGCAACTCCAGATCTAGAAGAATCTCCAAGTCCTGATGAAGCTCCAGGTCTTGATAAAGGACCTTCATAATCACCATGAATATGAGCATGTCCTCTTCTTGAACCTCTCTTTGAAGATCCTCTACCTCTCCAATATCCTCGCCCTTTACAGATCTTGTTGCATCAGGAGGTCTAGAAGCGAGCCGTTTCACCAAAGAACATGTTAAGAAGCGGACCAACAGCACGATCAAGCGGATCCATAAGTATGTCCAAGTAGATTGAGGTAGATCTTATGTAGGCATATTGGTATTAGTGATAACATTTAGGTGCATACTTGATTTTAAGTAAGATAGGTATGAACTTACATTTGTTATGTTGAACCCTATGAAGGTATGAACCCTTGGTGATTGAAATCTTGTTCGTATTGGCCACTTGCATGATCTTTGGTTATGGCCACTCGGTTTGCATCGCTTCATGGTCGATGATCCAAATCGCCTCTTCAACTAGTTAGTTGAAGAAGATGCCTCACCCACAGTCTTCATTCTCTGTCTTTTTGGTCTTCCCGGGGACGCCTAATCAGAGGAGGTAAAACTGGTTCATAGGTTGATTTAGGCCACACATTTGGGCCACTTACAGGGTTCATAAAGCATGAATAGGTGTTGATCAATGTAGATTTGTGATAGTAGCTGGAAACGAGATCCTCTGGAACTAGTTTTAACCATAGTATGCATGGAATAGAGTGATCACATGGGATCCAGTCAAGTCCCATGATCTACAAGATTAGGTCCTTATCGCTACATCCACTGCATATTGTTCCTTCACCTTTTCAACCTCAAACTTCTTATCCCCACAGCAAACAGCCACTGAAAACCTAAACAACTTCTTGATTTCATCAATTTTTCTTTGATTCTTGGTCCCAGAGGTCCACCCAAGGCAGTATATTGTGCTATTTTCATTGTTATCCTACTATTAACAAGCTTTCGAACAATTTCCAAGCATTGAATTATAGGTTTATCTCTTGCTTCCTTAATGACAACATTAAAACTTTCAGACAAATTATTCAGCAACGTATCATAACATAAATCAGTTGTGAAAGCATGTTTAGACCAACACCTGGGAGGGATATTGTTAAGGTATTGAAATGCATTCACATCAACCTTTCGATCCTTTCCATCCATTGATAAAATTCAACCCTAGTAATTGTCATAGCAGAGTTCCGAAAGCAGTTTTGAGTTGCAACCCCTTGTATTGTTTCTGATAATTAGCACACAAATGTCTTGAACAGTACCTATGGTCAATATCCAGATATTCATCTTCAAAAGTCTGAACATAACATTTCTGAAATTTCCCAAATCATCCTCTAACTACTTCGAAAACCAAGTCCAAGAGTCCTTTGTTTCTGCTTCAACAATAGCTGAAACGATAGGACAAATGCCATCATTTCCATCTACTCTCATAGCAGCCATTAGTTGACCTTGAAATGGCCCTAACCAGTGGAAAACATCCAATGCAATCAGAGGTCTGCAGTGGCAGAAACTATTCTTACAACACTTCAAGCAAATATATATATACCCTTTTGAATACAGGGGCTTTCTTCATTCACCCTGTCAGTTGCAATCTTATAGTAGAGCCTTCATTTGTACGTAGAAGCCCTTCACAGTAATCTCTCAACCTCCAAAATTGTTATTCTAAAGTTCCATTCAATTTCTTCAAGGCCTTTCTTCGAGCACGATAAGCTTGTGATTTCGATATGGTAACAAAAAAATCAGCTTTAACAGTCTGCTGAATTTCACTAAGTTTCCATCTTGGTTGTATCTGAAAACGATCCATGTACTTCCTCGCAATCCACGAGAAGTTCAGATTCCTGTTATTAAATAATCTTGGGCAGGTGTGTTCTTCAAAGTATGTTTTAATCTGAAACGTCTCGCGTTCACCTTTCAACTGTGAGGCATGGAGTTTCCAACCACAATCACCAGTACATACATGACGGACTCTCTGTTTGTCATTCTTTACAATCTTCACATTGAATGCTCCATTCACAGCGTATTCCTTAATAGCAGTCTTCAAATTCTTTCTTGTTGAAAACCTCAATCCAACCTTCAACACCACATTGTTCATGTCAGTTCTCACATTAAAACATGGATAAGTCAGTCCTTGCTCACCATCTGAATTATGAGGTGTATTCAGTTCATCAGAAGCTGCATACATTGATTCAACATCCCCTTCAAAATCCAGAAACTCATTCAAGTCAACAACATACTCAATTGAGTCATCTGAAACCACCTCGCCCTCATCGTGCAATTCATTCTCACACTCATCTGCTTCTTCATATGAGAAATCCCAAGTATACTCTTTCTGACTTATATTTCCTTCATCTTCAGTAATTGGAACCTCGTTACCATGAGAACATGATTCAGCTTCTCCATGTGAATGTGGTGGAAGATATGCTTCATTGAGGGGGGGGGGAATGTAATATTGATAGGGGGATATGGTGGCAAATGTGTTGGACGTGAATCCCATTCATTGTCATGTGTGGGAGGGAAGTCATTGTCGAATGTGGGTGGGAAATCATTGTCAGTCTGAGGATAATATGATTGGGTGTAAAGAGGTGACCAGGGTATGTTCTCATTTGTGTAAGGAGGTGGGGAGCATGGTTGTTTTCATTTGTCATAATAAGGGGAACAATGAGTAGGGATTGGGTTCGGGGCATAGTCTGGCCACTCCAATGAAAGTACTTCAAACTCATGGGTATGAGCATCAACATCTACCTTTTGACCCTCTTCCTCATCAGCATCTACCTTTTGACCCTCATTATCATCGACCTCAATCTCATCATCACCATATGCATTCTCGTCCTCCTCAATGCCATGCCATCCGAGGAGAGGTAAATCACGATACGTAGTGATCAGGTCAGCTACTTCATACTCCTCTATATCCAAGTTGTGTTCAACATAAATATGTATGATTATGTCCTCTGGAATCAACTCAATCATCTCAGGAATGTCTTCATCGATCAAAATACAGTGTAGTCCAACACTGATGTCCAGCCCGGGTTTCACGTAATGAAACCATACATGATTTTAGACGTCCAACCTAACCATAATCATTCCCAACTCCATTACAGACAGACTATCAACCTCGTATGTCACAACTTCTTCTAAACCCCTAACATATGCAAGCTGAGGTGTATATACCAATCTTCCATTATAATGTATCACCAGGTGATAGTAATCTCATAGATCTACCATATTTCCTGCAAATATACCCAAACAAAAATCAGTTTGAGAGGTTAAAAAGGGTTAGGGTTTGTATAAAACAAGAAAGTTAGGGCTTTTCGAATCGAATGTAAAAATTAAAGCTTTTTAACATATACAATGAAGAAATGTGCGATTTTGAAAAAGAATCATACAAAATGAGTCGCAATTTTCCTACCACTTTGCAAATCTTCAGGGAAATTTGCGAATCTTGAAGGAACCACTAGACCTTCTCCTTCGTTTCTCTTCTTCGTTACTTTGCTTCTCAACACTTTGTTTCTCCTTCTTTTCTCTTCTTCGTTTAGCTTCTTCACGAATCTTCTTCTTCGTTCTGTCAAAGTGTTCTTGGAGAGAGAGAGAAGTTAACTCAAATGTCTTGTTTAAGGTCTTGTAAAGTCAGATATTTAAGGAAAGACATCATTTCAATTTGAGGAATGGATGGTTGAGATCTAGTGTTTTATTAGTGGCTATGATTTTGTCATTTAAGCAAGATATGCCACATCATATAAGTTATGCCAAGTCATATACGACACACATCGAAATTAAATGCCAGGTAAGCGGTCCGTTAATGCCCTAGACCGAAAAGTTGACAGAAGGATTAAAATGAAGCGTTTTTTAAACTACAGGGACTCAAATCGTCACTTTTGAAAGTGCAGGGACCAAATCCAGGTATTGTACCCAAATATATATTTTATCTATTACAAAGAGCAAAGCTTCAAGATGCAAATCCAATTTCCACACGAATGATCAGTGGCTCACTCATGTCTGCTCATAATGGAACTTCCTGTGATGATCCTCAATTATACATAATTATAGTGGGTACTCTTCAGTATGCCACAATCACGAGAGTAGAACTTGCTTTTCCTGTCAATAAAGCAGTCAAGTAAATAACCATTATTTATTTTATTTTGTAAAACAAAAAAGCACAATACAAAATTATAATAAAGTGTCAGAACTTTTTAAAATTACCCAAATAACAATTCAATAAATTATGTGAAATTTCATCGGGTAGCAAATTTTGATGCAATATTTGTAAATATATAATTGCTTAAAATTATTTGTAAATATAGTAATTTTTAATACGTTTATTGGTGATTAACATTGATTATTGTGTGAATCAGTGATTAACTTATTGCAAAAATATGTAATTCATTGTTGATCACCGATTAACCCACTTAAAATTTGCTATAATTACAATAATTTTTAAGAGTAGAAATATATACAAATATTACTTAAAAATTTGCTAGATTTGCAATCATCCCATAAATTATTGTACTAAAAAGATTAAAAGAAACAAAAAACAAATTCATTGAAAAATAACAAAATAATGAAGCTATTTGGGTATTTTTTTAAAAAAAATTAGACATTTCACTAATGAATACATGAAATATGTTATTTGAAAACAATTTATGAATAGTTTAAAACTAAATTTATTGTTGGTTGCCAAATGCCTAAAAAAAATGGAATTAATAATATTTTTCCTCGGCCTATAAATAGGCCTCATTTGCATGTAATTCATAGTTTATAAAAATTCTTTTCATACGATACGAAGAGTGAAGAATGACCAGAACAAGAAACCAACTCAGGCGGCGGATTGCTTTCCCGCCGCCGCCACCTCCGCCGCAACCCCCTCTGCAAGATGAACAGCCGCCGTCGCCTCCGCCGCCACCTCCGCCACCGGAGAGGGCTATCCCCGATTTTGAGCGGGGTTGTAACCTTTGCGCCAAGAAATGTATCGGTAAAAAACTTCTTCAGCATCAATCTGCTGTCCACAAGAACGCTCGACACCAATGTCGACGTTGCCTGTTGCGCTTCTTTAACAACTCGGAAGTCTCGACGCACAACTGTCGGAGATAAACCGATTTCTTGCTACCTGCCATTATTGAATTTCGAGTTTTTAGTTTTTTGCAGACGCTTCTAAACGCCTCGGAGGTCTGACTGACAATTCTTGAAGATAAACTGATTTCTTGCTCCCTTCCATATATTGAATTTCTAGTAGTTGTTCTTTGTATTTTTTGTTCATGTAGTTTCTGTCTCAGAGATTCAGTGATAATCTTTTGTATTTTTTTGTTCACATGTACTTTCTATCCCAGAGATTCATAAATGATATTAATACATCTTGATCTTTTCCTCAATTTGTTTTTGTTTTTTCATTTTTCATTTTCCTTTTTGTTTTTTTTTTTCTTTTTCAATAAGAAAAGCAAAGACTGTTCAATAAAATAACAGATTTGAATTTTTAAGTTAATACATAACACTGAATTTTTTTACTAATTGATACTAATTTTAAAAAATGCTTTTTTTTTTTTCAGTTATAAAATTAGTAATCACAACTTTAGTTTTAACCAATTTCAAATATGTCCATTTTTTTAAAAATAATCAAACAAATGAATTTTACGTAAAATTTAGAATTGTTAATAAAATAAACGGATGGCCGGCGTCGCTCTAGGGTTCAAAATAAAATTCCAAACATGAATAAGTGAATAAATTCATAACTTTTCAAAAATGTACAAAAATCCATTGATATATCATTAACTAAAAATAGTCACATATTTCTGAAAGATGCAACACGACGGCTAAAATAGTCACATATTTCACCAATTTCTGATTGTGTCAATTCCTCTTGAGCTGCAGTGGAGTTCTGCTGCTATTGTTGTTGAGTATCCTCCATGTTTTGGTATGGAAGAGAGAGCTGCAGCTATGCCAGGAAGCGTTGAAACAGGACCAGCTCGTGCAGGACGGGTTGCTGCTGCAAGAGCATGTAATGGTCGAGCAGTAAGACGAATACAAAACTTCAGCTCCATTGATAAAATCTTCCAGAAACTGTAAAGACCAGAAATCTAATCACATTGATGTATCTATAAAAATTGAAAGAAAAAAACAAATTTTAAACTTAAGAGTCCTAATGACTCAGAAAAAAAACATGACCAAGTTGCATACTCAAATTATCAATGAATTCAACTTGTACTGAATTTAAATCTTCCAGAGCAACAATTGTAAGTGGCATGAGAACAAACCTTTGTATGAGGCCAAAGTTGATCAGGAGAAACATGCATCGTACAACCCTCTTTACCTGATTCCCACTCTTACAACAAAACGTGCCAGCACTCCAGAACCAAAACTAAACCACAAACTCATTAATCCAACTGCCTCAATTCTAAATGCCCTCATCTGTTCTGATAATTTATCCACTGTCTCTACTCCACCTTTGGTAACTGTTGCCTTAACATCTGAGTTCATACCACATTCTTCTGGCTTCTCATCTGTTCTCACCCCAAGCAGTTTCTGCATCCCAATGGCAAACATTCTTGCATTGGAGAGCCTTCTTATATCAGCCACCAACTTGTCTATACTATCAACCTCTACCGATTGATAACTGAGAACAACGCCTTCTGGATCATAATGGATATGAGAATCTTTGTCAGATGTATTTGCAATTCGCACATCGAGGCCCGCTATGTTGAGACGGAGATAATATTCGAGATGACCTATTCCCATACATCCCATCCTTTGACATATCATTTCGCATACTTACATGATGATCGTCCAATGCAGTGTAAGAACCCACCTCAACAGCATTGGGGAATCTAAGAGAGGCCAAATCCTGTTCAGATTTTGAATTTGACAGTCGTCTGGTAGTGGCACCCCTTCCAGGACCAGAAGAAAGTGAACCAAGAGATGTGGAATGCACTGGACCCTTCAAACTGCTAGATGGATACAGGGAACCATTGCCGTGCGAAGGAATGTTTGCAACTTTGCTACTCTGAGATGGCTGCATACCCGCCTCCCACTTGGGAGAGGCAACTCCTTTTACATTATGAAGATTAATAGAGACAGAACCAAAATGAGATGTAGGATTGTTGAAAGGCTGAGTTAAATTTGAAACAGAGAAAGCAGATACAGTCGGCCCCTTCTCAAATTCAAAGACTTCATCAACAGATGAAAAACTGGATGGAGAATATCCAGTAATCTGCATTGCACCATCAAGGCTGATATCAGAAAGAATATTTTCAGAAGTTTTTATTTCAATTTTTATTTCAATTTATAATACCCATGCTTGATATCACAATCAGCATATATAAGTAATAGCAATTAAAAAAATGTCACAACAGCCACAACCTTACCTCAAGGCCCAAAAAACCTACTTATGGATGCAAATAAATGCAGAATGCTCCTGCTTCTCAATCTAATAAAACAATCAGCTGCAATCATATTTGCTTGATTTAAAGCCTCTTCACATTCTGTCAGTGCTTTAGAGGCAATTATATTGTGCGATGACTGAAGGAAAATAAAATTTAAGGGCATGGAAATTAAGAAAGAAAAGTTATACCAGAATGAAAATTACTATGATCAAATAATTCACTTCGCACACAATCAACAAAATCGTAATCTGTAGACTGGCCTCAATAAAAAATTAGAAATAAAAGGAAAATTGTGTAGCAAACTTCACAATGATAACAAGAATGTAAATAACACAAACATCAATATCATCACAACAACCCAATGCAAATCCTTCCCATTTCTTCCTCAACTCTGTTATTCTCACTTTTTAAAACAAATTAACATTCATCCTTGAATTATCAATAGACCCGAGCCTCAATTCAAACAGATTTCAAATGTCTCATACAAAATTGATGGGGGGGAGGGGAGTAGTATTCTAGGCACCCAACAAAAATAAGTGGGAGAGTAGAGTAGTAAACCAGATGGGCAAATAAGTCTCTTCCTTTTTAACTTTTCTACACTTAGCAAAGTAAATCACTCCTCTCCCCCACTTATTTTGAAATATGAAGAAAAAAATCATTATAAAACTATAGAAACCTTTTTATGGTCAATATCAGGCTCATCGGCATGGTGTTGAAGAACAACATCATCAGCCGTTCGACAAATTTGTACATTTTTCTTCAATTCTTTTTGAATTTCAAGAAGCCGAGTATATTTATTACAACATATAGCTCTCAGCAGCAACTTTTCAACATCCATGCAACTTTGATCAAGAGAAAATTCTGCTTCCCTGCTTGTTAATGGATCTATGACAAATGTACTGTGGATGCACTTTATCTGCATATCTGATCCAGGTTCAATTTTTATGAAGGGACATGATCCTGTATATCAGAAGTACCAGCATTTTTATCAAAATCCAACCAGTACATGATTTTCAACCCAGGGGTTCGTAGACCAGATATGTCAGCTTCTCCATCTTGATTCATTTGTGCAGAGCCACTGCCACTTCCATGGTTTGTACAGCTATCAGATATGAGCTCAAACCGAATAGCATCTCGCCATTTCCTTGTCTGAGAAATTGTACTTGCTTTAAGACAGTGTCCATAACAAGTGAGATGCAAAGTTCATGCATAATTGTGTACAATGTCATGAACGGATTTTCAGCTGCGGCCATTCTGCGTTCTAAATCATCTCCAAGAGCATGCCGATGCAATTCTTCCAGTTTCACAAGTCTCCTTCTCTCCCCAACTAGAAACTCCATACATAATATTCTCCACAACGATAAGTGTCCTCTATAACCTAGAGTAACTAAGACCTTAAATTCCCCTTCTACGCGAAGAAATGCTGTACCATCATTGACTTTAACTTCAGATATTTCTTTTGGAAGTGAAACTTCAAGTAACTTAGACCGAACTAGCATCTCCAACTTTTTCAATGCATTCTTTTGTTGATCTTCAGTCAATGTTCCCTGAATGCTGATGTCTTCAATACATTTTGGAAGACGCTCATAGGATCCTGTAAGGAGAATTTCAGTAGCAGATGGAACATCATAGACAGGTGCACGAGCTTGCTGTAGCCCCTCGTGCATGAAGAATAATGAGTCTGCAGCTTGTGTGAAACATGTATCATGATTCGACAAAGTTGATGCAAGTTGCTGACAGTATTACATTAATGGAACCTACAGGCAAAGAGTACAAAGATAAACAAGAGAAATACAACTTTAAATAAACAGAAAACTAGTAACCAGATTATCAACTGGGGCCTCCTTTTTAACTTCAAGTGATGATTGATGGGGGGGGGCATTGAAATCTAAAAGATCAAGAGAGCTACTCATGTCTAATTTCCATAAACCACTTTTGCAGTATTATGTGTAACACTTCAAACGCAATTGCTAATAAAAAAACTACCAAAAAAAAATATTAATTAGAAATCCCTTGCATCAAAAAGAATGAAACAAGGAAAGCATGAACATACAAAAAAGAAGGGTCAAGGCCAACAAAGAGAACAAGAAAAAAAAAAGCTGATTATGAGTATGCATATCCCAATTATAATCAATCAAAAAAGGAAAAGTAGTGGAGGGACCCGAAAATATTTGGGCAGATGCCCAAAGTGCTCAGCAATCCACACCACTCCTAAGACACACCACAATCCTCAAACATCATCTAGTTCCTCTCAATTCAAATATACGATAATATAAGCAATTTCTGATTGTGTCAATTCCTCTTGAGCTGCAGTGGAGTTCTGCTGCTGTTGTTGCTGCTGATGGAAACGCTTCACACTAAGCACTTAAAGAAGGAGCTGAACTCGATGGACACTTACGGCAAATACATAACCCCTATATGTAAGCCAAAGCATCACAGTAAACAGATGAAGCAAGTGAATATGATTGCTATTTTCCTACATGACAATACCAGAAGTAAAAAAGTAGAATTTGAACTTACCCCAGAAAGAAACGGAAGGCAGGCTGCTCAGGATCCAAATTCAGCAGTGCACCTTCATTGTCCCTAAAATCGAACCTAGGATCTCTTTCGGAAGATCAGAAAGCTGGGCAAACAGTCAAAGGACTCCGAGATATTTGAGAATACCTCTCAAAACCTTCTTAAGAGCGACAAGAGGAACCCAACAACCTCCGTACCCCCCATCATCCCCAAGACCAATAATAGCCGTATTCAGTTCACCTCTAACATGTGCGGGGACACCTGTTCCCGGTGATCTACTTACTGACAATCCCGAGGTCATTGAAGCTAAATTTGAAGATCCAGAGAGAGCATTTCCTACACGATAATAACAGAGTGGTTGGACTGGATAAGGCCCGTTCCACCCATATCAGCAGCCAGGTTAAAGACATGGTCAACTTCCTTAGTCACCTTCAAACAATTATCCATCACTCGGAGATCGACAATATGAAATTCATGACAGAACATATCCTCAATCTGTTCATTCTTCTTCAGTTCTTCCAATCCGAAGCAATAATGTAATTTCCTTCGCTCTTCAAACGTCGAGCAATGTGGGAGGCAATAAAACCACCTTCCCCCAGTGATAGAAATCCTCAATTTATGTGATGGCCAATAAGGTTCTCCTTCAAGTTCCTGATAAGTGTATGAGCCATAGTTGGATTGACCTGTGCTTCACATTCTGTATTCATACAAAGGAAAGTTAGCTTTACAACGTACGCTATCTGGGACTACAGATCAAACAACGACATAGTGATGTTCAGACCAAATCTCCAACACAAGGAAAATTTCTTCATGAATACGAAATTATATATGAGGACATTGTTCACGGAGAGAGACGATATATTAAAGAGAATTGCTGATAAAAAAAGATAAGGAACTACACAAGTTAGATTATGTAGCAAAGAAAGATTTCATTTTTCAAACAATCATCATTTATATAATCACATTAAAGAATATCCCAGGAAAAGTAACAAAGAAATCATGTTCCCGAATATAAACATTAATAATGATGTTAAATTATTTTACAAATGAAAACAAAGACAATATATTAAAGAGAATTTCTAATAAAAGAACAGGAACAGACAATACAAAGTTAGATTCTCCCTCTGAGAGAGAGATATTATATCACAAACCTTCTGAAAACTGTACAGAGAAAAAAAAATTCCCAATTTTCAGACAAACATGAATTACAATATCACACAGAAAGAATATTCTCAGGTTCTGTGCTACAAAAAAAAACATTGCTCCTGAATCAAACATTAACGATGCTAAATTATTTACAGCAAAACAAGTAAAGAAACAAACAACCCACCAATCAAAACCCTAAATCTGAAAGAAAAAGCCAAAAACTAATAGATATAAATAAAAAACGAAGTACCCAGAAAAAAACAAGAGGAACCCAGAAAACCCAGTTGGATTTTTTACCTTTTTTTTTCAAAGCTAGAGAAGGGATAATGAAGATGAAGTAAGAAGGAAAAATGGGTAGAAATGAGAAAGACAGGCCCGGCCTAGAGGGAGTGGTAGTTTGAATTTTGGGCCCAAAACTTTAGAGTTGTTGTTTATTAAATTATAGGAATTTTATCATATCTACCCCAAATTTAAGGTGTGTTATCAAAAATACCCCCTCTCCTATGATACTTTCATTTTTACCCCATGGTTAGTTATAGTCATCCCACTAACTTTAATTGACTAGCCTCCATGTGTAAAATTAAGGGTAATTTTGATAACTTTTACATGCATAGGGTAAATTTGAAAACTAGTTTTTCTAATGAGGTAGTTATGAAAATTCCCCTAAATTATATACGTTGTAGTGGTTTCTAGTTACTAAATAATGAAATGGTACAGTGTATTCAATATTTTGTTCGATCCAATTTTTCCTCATTTGGCTTTTAATTATTTTGATTAAAAGATTAGTTATTTTAACACTCTTTTTTTATTTAGAAAAATAAATTATTTAGAAAAAAATCAAATCTACTTTTTTTAAAAAAAAATTAGAGTTTTTTTTAAAATAAAAAATTTAACTCTAATTTATTTTTATTATAATAATCACATTAATACATTTAAAAATGAATTATTCTATATATTTAAATTTTAAATTAATTATTAAAATATAAACATGCTTAAAATATCTCTTTCTTTTTATTTTTCCACTTATAAAATTTCAAATCTAAACTAATAATTTTTAAAAAATAAAGTTTAAATTATATTTCTTTGAGTTTTTTTTCATATTTCTTTTTGTTATTTTTTATAGTAAAAATTATATGATAGTATTGAAACCATTTTTGGATCTTTTTCTTAGGACCCAGATGGAGAAAGAGGGTCTAATGGTAAAATATCGAGATTATTAGTTACCTTGCTATAAATAGAGCAACCCGAGTAAGCAAATGGGATCAAACGGAGACCATTCATTTTTTTATTCATTTAAATCCAGGTTTTGAATAAAAAATTATGATAAAAAAATTAGCATTAATAGTAGGGAAAGGTCAAATTGTATGAATTTAGAAGGGGTATAAATTTTATTTTTTAACTATATATTGTATGTTTGTATTTAACTAAAAGCACAAGTGTTAAGGATCCGGCGTCAAAAATGAAGGGCCTAACAACTTTATAAAATAACATAAATTCTCATATTATTATCAATTCACCATCATTATCGAAACACGTGATATATATAGATAAAATAATACATAAAAATAATAAGATAAAATTTATCTAGAATATCATATTTACTATGATATTATGAAATTTATTCAAATAACAACCTTCACGTTTAAGAGATTTAAAATTTAAATGGGTTGTTATCTCTCAATTTGGTCTTTCAAATTTGTTGGACTTAAATACTGCTATTTGAGTAATTTTTATACTCATATGTGATATTTCAGTAATAAGTTAGGGAAATTTCACTTAGTGGAAAATTTTGATGCAATATTTATGAATATATCATTGCTTAAAACTATTTCGAAGTTTTGAAGTGACCATAATATAGAGGTTAAAACGAGGATTCCAAAATATTTTAAAACATCTAAATTAGAGTTCAAATGAAAAAGTTATAACTAAAAGAAGATTAACAACCGTTGAAGGAGAGGGGTCTCATTAACATATTTTAGGACTACATGTGTATAATTTGTCTTTTTTTTTTTTTTAACTACATGAGATGTTTATACATTTAACCAAAATCATAAGGGTCTTATTTGCAATTTACCTTATTAAAAAAACCTATTATTTTTAGTTTAAAAAAAAAACCTATTATTTTTAGGTGGAGGTTTAACCACAATTATTAACCCTAGCTACGACAAATAATATAATGAGGTTTGAATAATGTGGTTTCTCACTCAAAATTTGTTGGATTTTTTTAATTAGAGACCTATAATATATTGGCTGAAGTGCATTCCATGTGTTTTATAAAGTTTAAAAATAATCATGAACGGTTAATTATAAATAGAGGTTAGTTAAAAAAATTTCACTTTTGTAATAATTATTTTAAAAAATATTAATGAAAGAAAAAATAGTAATAAATAAATTTATCAGAATAGTAAAAACTATATAAAAATAATAATAGCTAAATTTTAATTAAAAACATCTCAATAAATTTCATAGAAAACAAGAATGAGATTTGTCATTCTACAATACAAAAAAAAAAATCAATGAAAAATAACTCATTAATCTAATGAAAAAAAGTTCAACAAATAATAGATTATTACTATGATTATATTGTAAACCCATATCTTTATCAATCACCAATTATGTAAATAAATAATCAATGCGTGAGTTCATTGTCATTTATCTCTATCTCTAATATATAAAAGTGACGAAGTTTTAGAAACATTTTAAGATAATTATACCCTTTTATTAATTATAAATTTATAAATTATGTGACTACAATAATTAATTACCACTAACAATCAATTATTATATTCTTATAATATATTATCTCTGATTTAATATAATGAATTAATTTTTTAAAAAATAATAGATTTTTGTTTATCGAAGTTGAATAATTGTATAAAATAGTTTTTTAAATACTAAAATAATAAGTACATTGATTATTTTTATGGTAAAGGAACATTATCAATTTTTGCTAATTATTATATTTCTTATAATATGTTATCTCTTATTTAATATAATGAGTTAATTTTAAAAAAAAATAGATTTTTGTTTATCGAAGTTGAATTATTGTATAAAATATTTTTTAAATACTAAAATAAAAAAGTACATTGATTCATTAATTTTTGCTATATTTTAAATTAGATGTATTAATTACTTTTATCTAGATGGACAAAATTGTTTTCTCGATGAAATTCAATGGCCTGTTTTCTATCAATTAAAAAAAAAAAGTTTCATGTGTTTTATTGGATATATTATATATTTTTTAAATGTAATATCTATATTTATCTCTATATCTATATAAAAATATGGAGAAATATTTTTAAATCATAACACATTTCATCAATGATTAAAAAAATATAATAGTTATAATTAAAAAAAATAAATAAATCACGTGCAATGCATGTGTTAAAATCAAGTTAAAATAAATCGAAGATAAAGAGTTTTATAGAAATATTATATTTACATTTTTAAAAATCATTATAATTATTATTTTATTAAAAAAACTAATTTTAATTATTCTAAAAAAACTACCTAAAATATGTATAAGATTTATGTAAAAAGTTCCATAGGTAGCAAAGTTAAATTTAATATTTAAAAATATACCCTCGTTAAAAAGTATCTGTAAATATATCATTTCTTGTCAATCATTGATTGACTATGATAAATAAAATAGGGATAATTAAAGAAATAGCATATTTTTTTATATATTAATTAAATAAATGTTAGAATTTTAGAAAATTACTAAAATAGCATAGTTATAGTTCAATAATTTATTGAAATAAAAAAAACCAAAAAATTCATTGAAAATAATAATGAATAATTATCAAATAATTCAATGAGTTTATTGAACTAAAACTTTAAAAAGAATTTTTTTATTGAAAACACCCATAAAAAATTATGAAGTATAGTTCAATAATTTATTGAAGTATAATTATTCAAGTTGAGTAATTTTTAAAAAGTTATGACATTTTAGTAATAAGTATACAAATTTATGCTATTTGAGATCAATTGTAAATAATTTAACTCTGATTATATTCGTTGATTATAATTCAGTGATTGATATATTCAATAAAAATATATTCATATATGTTATAGATTTATAGTTATTTAAAAAAAATATTTTTAATTATTATAAAAAAAATGCTAGATTTATAACACGTGAAGCTAAATTAGGGATCTCAATTTATCAAATGTACAATTATCGAGGTCTCCTTTCCTCTAGGCGTAAGAAATGGAGGGTACATTCCAATATAACTTTTTGCAAAAAATCATGGCCTTAAATGCCAAAAAAAAAAAAAACAAACTCTTTGATGTTAAGGGTTTTCTTAAGGTTGAGACCACCATCTGAAGCTGTTCATTTATACATAGAGAGAGGACGAGCTAAACTAGCCCCATTATTTTGCTTTTTGTTTGGAATGTGGGTACATAGTTCAATCTCATTCGGATCAATTTTAAAACTATGGATGGGGAAAAAAATATAACCATTTGATTTTTCAATTGTGGTTTTTGTTTTTAATTTTTTTTAAATAACAAAACTATTTGATAATCAATTGATTTTTTTATTTTTAGTTTGTTTGTAACGTCCCGTTACTTTTGAGGTGAAAATTTTGTTATTATTATTATTATTATTATTATTATTGCTTCACTTAGTATAATTATAGTGATTGGTGATTGTTTATTTTACTTAGACGTTTAATTTAATATTTTAATTTTCGGCTCGAGTTCGATCGTTAAGTAATTTCCGTTAGAACGTTTAAATAGAATCGGGTGTAATAACGTTTATTCACGGGCCAATTACTAATTGTTATATCACCTTAAGTTAGATTAGAAGTGGTTAAAGTGAATTGGAATTGGAACTGTGCAATAACGAGAACCCGGGAAACTTTTTACTTAAGAATTAGAGCTCGGGACATAACGGTCATGTAACGTCCCGTTTTCCGGTAAGCAATTAAATAAATATTTTTATTTTGTCCCTTTTTAAATTTTATTTGAATTTTTGGATAAGTTTTGGTAATTATAATTTATTATTCTTTTTCAGGAATAATTATAATTACCAAATGTTATTTATTGGAGATAAAGGGAAATAAATAAAAAAAAAAAAAAAAAAAAAAAGAGGGCCAAATCGTGAAAAGGGTGGGGAAAGAAGAAAATAGGGTTTTAATTTTATTTTTTTTTCCCTTCTCTTCTTTCACGTGAACATCAGAGACAGAGACCAAGGTAGGCATTATTTTTTTTCCTTCTTCTTCTTCTTCTTCTTCTCAAAACCGTTAAGGGAGATTCCGGGGGTTTAAATTCTAATCACCATTCTCCTCCTTTGTTGATTTAGGTTGTGGTGGTGGTGGTGGTGGAGTTTGAAGGAAGCTAGGGTTTTCGTTTCAAGTTTCAAACTTAAGGTAATGATTTTTTCCTTCCTTTAAATTTCTGATTTTTGATTTAATGTGTCTACAAAACCTACCAAATTCCTTAAAACATCATTCTTTCTCTTCAATTTTTCAATTCCCTTCAAACCCTAAAAACCCTAGAATTGATCCTTTTTGAAAAACGTTTTTTTCCATTGACCAATCTACCCAAATCATTGCTGGAAATACGTCCCGGATCGTCGCCGCCGCCCGGCAAGGCGAAGCAGCCACGGCAAGGGGTCATGCTGTTTGGCCGACGCTAGCAGCCCCTTTTTGGGGGGTTGCTACGCGTTGTTTCGCTTGCCGTTTCGCCGTTTGTTGCCCAATTTGTATTTTTATTTAGTAGGTGTTTTTTTTAGGATGTTTGTGAATAGTTAAGGGTGTCGTTTCAGGTGTTGGAACCTATTAACAAAAAGGGAAAATTCAAGTTTGGAAAACTTAGCTTAAAGGTGAGTAGAATTATGTTAAGTTTTAAATTGTGTATGATTGAATGTTTCCTTTTTCTTTAAAAGTTAACCTCATTTTTTTTAAGTGTATTATTGGATGTTTATATGCATAATATGAGGTTTTGGGGCTGTTCTAAATGGAATTAAAGTGTGGGTTTAAGAAAGTTATAAAATTGGACTAAGCATGCTTAAATTGTTTTTTTTTTAAAATCGGGTGATGCCTAGGTTACTTCTTTACGATTATTAACTCGATATTGGGAGTTTAAACTTGTTTTTGGGTGTTTCAAAGTGATTTAAAGTTGCTGGTTTTGATTGCCTCTATTGATGAAGTAGTGCCCATTAAGCCCATATTTAGGCCTAGGCGGTTAGTTAGTCATTAATGTTTTATTCTGGACCTTTGGGATGTTTTCTCTATGTTTTTGTACTGATTTGGGAGTCGAAATATAGGCGTTACTCCGCCGAATTTTAGTTAGAATTAAATTAGTTTTAGAATGCCCGAAAAAGGAGCAAAACAACACTAGTCTAGGCTAGTTTTGCTTCTAGACTTGCAAACCTTTGAGAATTGTTATGAGTGACCCAAAAGTGATATGTTGGGTGATTTTAAAAGGGTTTTAAGTGGTTAAAAGGCGAATTTTTCCAGAATTTAATTTTAAGAAATTTTCGGCCTAGAAAGAGAATTATTGTGAGAATTTGGGTTTAGGCTCAAATTAAGTATTTTGGGTGGAGAAAATGGAATCATATTACTCAAATACCTCGGTAATATGATAGTAGGTTCGCTTTAAGTAAAGGCCTTACTTAAAGAAGAATATTGCCGTTAAGGGGGACTATAAAGTTGTGCACAACTTTGTAGCACTTAGCGGGGCAGGTTCATTCCATCCAGTACAATGGAAAAGAATATTTCTCGTAAGGATTTAAATTGAGAAAAGAGTGTTTAAATTCCTTCTCGAGCGTAGTCTTTCTTTGTTTGCTTGCAAAGAGAAGATTAGAGGTATTAGATAGAATACTTAAATCGAAAAGTTTTAAATTGAGAAAAGGGTGTTTAAAACTGTTTCGAGAGTTTTAGTTCGAAAGGACGAAAATTATGAGATCATGTAAGAGTTGGGATGTTGTGGATTAATTTTGAGTGTTTGGAGTAAGTGTGTTTTTCTGAAGTCAGTAAGGGCCGATCGTGGACTTAAAGTCTTAGGAAAATCTCTCATGGCATGATTTTTAATTTAACATTTTTCTACTCATTGGGCGTAGCCTCATGATGCTACAATCTTTTTTTTTCAGGTAAGGGAAAGAAAAAGCTCGGTGGCTGATGCGGTTCGTTGTGGTGGCCGGTTGGCGTGGATTTGCTCGCTAGCGAATCCTTTTATTCTTTTGTTATGTTGGGATGAAATATTTGAATTGGTTTCATGTTTTGGTTTTGTTTAAAATAATAACAACTGCTAAATTTTTGTTTGAGAATTTTTGGGCATTGGTTTGAGGTTGCCCTTTTATTTAATTGTTTATTTGTTTTTAAGTAATCCGATCGGATGCGAACTATTTGAAAACTATTTATGAGTTTCATTTTAATAAAAAATGACTGGATGATGTTTTTCGTATGCTTCCGCTGTTGTTTTATGTATTTCAATGCTTTGGGATTTTTGGGGTGTTACAGGTCATTTATCAAAACTTATATATATATATATATATATATATATTATATGTCTTCAGCAAGCAAAAACAAAAGAAAAAAATTGAAAAGCAAACCAAAACCCCAAACCCGTAGCTAGAAGAGAGAAAAAGAGAAGAGAAAGAAATATCTGGTTCTCCTTCGTTTCTCGGCCGTTTTCATCGTGCCTTAGCTCGTTGGAAAGCTCTTGAGACGTACTTTCATTTTGTACCATCAATCGAGCCGATTCGTTCCAGATCCGGGAGATACGAGGTAAAGAAGAAATGGGTTTTTAGGTTTCCTTTTTCCCGATTTTACGTTTAAGCTTCAATTCGTTTTTCTCGGGTGTCGTTGGTGATTTCTAGTTAGGAAAAATCATTTTGGTCGAGGTTATTGTCTTGAATCTAAGCCCGAGTCGAATGGAAAACCCGTGCCCTTTGAAATATTCCAAACCGAGGGTTCCGTATATTGAGTTTTGTTATTTTTAAAAGTGTTTTCTTTAAGTAATAATCAAAAAACCGGAACTCGATCCTTTTCCTCTTGCCTTGGCCGTGAGCTTCATAGAGTTTCGGGGTTAAGTTTGATGTTTATTTTAGCTATTGGTTATTCGTTCGTGGTTTAGAAATTAATATATTTAGTTGTATATTTTACTTTGTAGGTTTGAACCACGAGCAACCGTTCACACATCCAATGAGCGGTGTTTCTTCTACGCATCCTAGAGGTGAGTTTAAAATGAGCTTTAATGTTTTAATGGCTCGAATTAATTGACGATTTAGTTAATTCGAGGTTAAGGGTTGTGGATGGTTAGGAAGAAAAGATTGTGGAAAGTGTGTTTGGGCTAAGGAAAGTGCATTAAGACGATATTCTCGTCCGAATGGTATTAAGTCTTGACGGCTAAAGTGTGGTTTGGGTGTAATAGATTTGAAAGTAGAGAAGGAAAGTGACGGTTAGGACTCGGGACTTCCGAGGAGGGAAAAATAGTCCTAACATGCTTTAGGTTTTCTCTTAATTATTATCCTACATAATTAGGAAATAGGATAGAAACCGAGATTAATGGTGACTTATATTCGTGGTGACTATGGTGATTAGTGGTGACTTATATTCATGGTGACTTATATTCGTGGTGACTGTGGTGACTAATGGTGACTTATATTCATGGTGACTGTGGTGACTAATGGTGACTTATATTCATGGTGACTTATGGTGACGTATAATAACGGTGACTAATGGTGACTTATATTCATGGTGACTTATGGTGACATGTAATAATGGTGACAATGGTGACATTGGTGACTACGGTGACTATGTATGAATGGTGACAATATAATTACGGTGACTATAGCGTTGTTATACCGAGGCGACAAGGGAAGTTGAAATGTGTTATGGTAGTTGAAATTGACTTTAACCGAGCCAATCATGTTTACTTCCCTGTGCATGTAGTTCTGAATGTAAATGCGTATTTAGCCTTATTTGTTGATGTGCTCGGTGTTAGTTATTGGACACTATTTCTGATAAGGACTTCGGTCCATATAAACACTTGATTTCATTTTACTCTCACTAGCTTTATGCTAATGTTGCTACACTACAATTTTATAGGTACATCTCGTGGGAAAGGTTGGGGTAGAGGTCGTGGTGCCGCTTGACTGACCGTATGATGAGCCGGGGATATGGATTGTAGCATTGCGAAATGCTAGTCTTTTGGTTGTCTGTAAATGTGTATATAGTTGGTGTTCTGAGCTCGAAAGAGCGTAGTTTTGTGTTTTAAATGTTTTATGTTGTTTTTTACGTTTTCTTAAACATAGGAAATGCGCATTTCCTGTTTTTCTCTAATGTGAATATTGTAAACAGGTATGTTCAAAATATAAATGGATCCACGCAAATTTTCTATAAAATGGTTGTTTTCCGCTACGTAACAAATTAAATATTTTCAATGGAGTCGGGTTGTCACAAAAAAAATCAAAACTTAAATACCAACATAATTTAAAAAATTGAGAAACTAATTAGTTTTTAAACAATTATATTTTCAAAAATAAAAATAAAAATAATGAAATATTTATCAAATGAGTTCTTATAAAATTTGAGTAATTTGAATCTAAATTTGTTTAAATATGGTTATAATTCTTAATTTTAGATTTAGTTTAGACCCACCATTTGTACATTGTTTTAGTCTTAATTTTTGGAGGAGAACATAAATAGTGGACTTATTTTTATTTGAGTGCCTTAAAGTAGAGATATTAATTCAATTTTAAAGTATATATCACATGGAAATTAAGACAGACATATACCATGTGAATCAGCTTTTTAAAGGTGTATAAAAGTAGACTTGGGGAATAGTATACTTGGGAATTTTTTTTTATATTGTGTATTTTAAAAATATTTATAAAAATATTGTAGTTATGAAAATAATAGGAAAAGTATCGTAAAACGCAACCTGAGTATGCGATTTTAAGTGAAATCGCATACTGAGGTTGCGATTTCACTTTTTTTTTTAAAAAAATGTGAAATCGCATACAGGGTATGCGATTTCTATCAAAATCGCAAACTCCGTATGCGATTTTAAGGCAGACGGTTTCAAAACCCTCAAACCTCTCTCTTACTTCCATTATTTTTTCTCCCCTCTATCTCTTCTTCCTCTCCTTTGTTCAAACAGTCGCCGCCGACCAACCATAGCCCCTCGCCGCTGCCGCCGTCCAGATCTCCTGTCACCGCTGCCACTCACCGCTGCCGCCGACCAGATCGTCGCCGCTCTACGTCACCGAGAAATACCGTCAGATCTAGTTTCTATTCGTCGGTAAATCTATCTTTCATTTTATATTTTCAAAATGTTAGTTGTATTTAATTTCTGTTATATGATTGAAAGAGAGGAATGGTTATGAACAAGTTTATTTAATTTCAAAATGTTAGATTTTTTATTTAGGGTTTTTTTACTTATTGTTGTGAAATTTTGAGATGAGTTTGTGAAATATGAATAATTTTTTTAGATTGATTAGTATGGATTCTAAATTTACATTTGAAATATTTGTATGCAGCTATTGCAAATGGGAGATAAATGTATTGTGTTACAATGTTATGTGAATGGACGGATTATTGATAGTCCTAAGGGAATTGAATATGACAAACCACCTTACAAGACGTTGACTATATGGAATGGATTAAGTTTTGAGAATTTTAAGGAGCTAGTAATGAGCACGTTATTTGGAGAAGTTAGACCAAATAGAGTAGATTTCTACTACCGGCATCTGACACAAATGTCATCTAGTGTCAATAGATATGTCCCAATAAGTATTAAAAATGATGTGGATTTGACATTTATGATAATCAGCGTTTGTCTCCACCAAATATAGTAGATTTGTATGTGGAGAGTGACATATGTGTTGAAAATAATGAGAGTAACGTTGTAGATGATCAATCTAACAACAATGAGTTACTTCCATATCATCCATATGAGACTATTCCACCGGGGAATGAGTTTATTGATTTACGTACACTAACCGGATGATGAAGAAGAAGTGATTAATTTGAATAGCGACAATATGCATGATGTCACTTCTCCTTCGTTCACCGAGTTGAATAGTGATTCTTTGAACCGCATGAATGAAGTCCCATTATTTCCACATGTTGTATTAAGAGATGACCATGAGCAATTACGTACGGGACTTAGGTACAAAACAAAAATTGATCTGGAGCATGATGTGAAACGGTGGTCAATAAAAAACCAATATGATTTTGAGGTTATAGAATCAACACCTGTTATATGGGCCGTGAAATGTATAAAGTATGATGATGGATGTATATGGAGACTTAGAGCATCACGTCGAAAAGAACATAATATGTTTGAGATCACAAAATTAACTGGTCCACACAACTATACATACTCATGTGTGTCTCAAGATCACCCTCAGCTCGATTCATTGTTTATTGCTAGAGAGATTCGAAATATGGTAAAGGTTGACAATACTGTTAAAATTGTTCTGTTGCTTCAAGTTATATTGGACAATTTTGGATATATGGTTAACTATGGGAGAATTTGGGAAGCTAAGAGCAAAACCATTGAAATGGTATATGGTAATTGGGAGCAATCGTATCAAAAATTACCACAGTGGTTTAATATTATTAAACAACGAAATCCTGGAACACAAGTTGATTGGAGACTTGATTCTATGGAAGAGCCGGGAATTCTATATTATGGTCGGTATTTTGGTCGTTCGGACCGTCCATAGAGGGATTCAAATATTGTAGGCCTATTATACAGATTGATGGGACACATTTGTATGGAAAATTATCGATTGCGACCTCATTGGATTCCAACGGACATTTATTTCCTCTAGCTTTTGTCATAGTAGATATGGAAAGTTCTGATACTTGGGGTTGGTTCTTAGCTTTGTTAAGATTGAGAGTGACGCAACGGCCCGATATTTGTTTGATATCTGATAGGCATCCTGGTATATTCTCTGCTGTAAATAATCCTAGAAATGGGTGGGCATCACCAATGGCTCATCATCGCTCATGTTTATATTTACAGGTGGATAGATGATTTTTCCATCACTGAAATTTCGACTCATGTTTTGATCCAGTATAGGTACATGCTGGATCAATTAGGAGATAATGATGTATGTATTTTTGTTTATGAATTGTGTTTTAATGAGTTGTGGTTTACTATATTCAATATTTAATATTTTTAAATGTTTCAGATCGTATGGGAACCTTATTTACATCACATGGTATCATTGCTGGACTTCTGTATACGTGGTCATGATATCTGGTCTACTACTAGCCCACTCATTTGCTTTCATATTGTTGAGTGGCATCATCCAGAATGAGTTATGCGATAATTTGGTTTTATACAAGACATCCCGACACCATGTGATACAGATCTATGTTTACACACATTTGATCTTCGAGGGCGCAGAGATACTGATTGGAGGATCCAACATGCACACCTCATAGCGCGATGGGCAAATCGGCGATCTCATATTATTGATGGATATCCCGTTAACTCACCCAATGATTGTGAGAATGATTATAAAGATTGGTATAACTCTATAACTCGCTTGTTCATTACGCGACACCTGACTACTTTTGACTTTGTAGTCGGATACATCGTCCCTCATGAGGAAACTCAGAACTATATCAGAGATTGTCTTCCTCATATGGATGAATTCAATCATATGTTTAGCTTGGAGCGTCCGGATATTTGCTTTAGACGAGGACGTCGTCCACCTGCAAACCATGCTCGTGATGAGGCAGTTCACGAGGAGGTGAACGCTGACCCGGAGACCGCAAATCCTTATCCTAGTCACCCATCATCTCCCCATTTTTTTATGGTACCGACTCCAAGATCGCAGGAAATATTTTCACAGGTTGTCATTCCCGGACCTGAAGATACTGATGTTGATGTACCATGAGATCCAGAAGTAGGACCTGTTGGTGGTCGAGTACGAGGACGTGGACGTGGACGAGGGAGGCGTCGTATCAGTGATGGTGATGATGCAGGTCCTTCTTATGTTACAGATGATACCGGACCATCTCATGTTCTTGATGGTGTAGGCCCTTCTCATATTACTGATGATTCATATAGAACTCGAATAGGACGTGTTCGCCCTACTCGTAATACGAGACGACCTCCTTGTGGGAGGGAGGGCATCGATGATGTTTATTTTATATAATTTGTCTACAAAATTTGTTTAGACTTCAATTATATTTGAATTTGGGATGATTAATCCATTAATTATATTTATAATTATTGAAATGAAATGAAAGTTAAAAAATTATCATTATTGAAATGAAAGTTTAAAAATTATCATATAATCAAATTGTAAATTAAATAAAAAAAATAGGTTGGTTTAAAAAAGTTAAACAAAATTTGAAGTGAAAGGAGTTCTTCTCATGGGCAGCCAAGTTGAGTTGGTTTTTTAAAAAAATAGGTTTCTGCCTTAAAATCGCATACTCTGTATGCGATTTTAAAAAAGAAAGGAAATCGCATACTTGGTATTTGATTTCATATTAAATCGCATACCAAGTATGCGATTTACTATATTATTAAAAATATTTTAAAAACTACAATATTAATAGAATTATTTATTTAAACTACAATATTTCAAATCTATCTACGTATACTTGGCCATGCCAACCCTTGATTGTGAAAAAAATTTAATGGATTCAATTCAAACCCACTTTGCATGTATTGAGATTTGGCTAGTATACACATTAAAATTCTAGAATTATTTTTTTAACGAAAATACTTTATTAGATATACAACATGATATGAATCATGGTGCACAAGATAAGCTTAGGATGGTTCAAGGGTCAATGACAAGATCCAAGACCAAGAAGTTGCAACAAGCTTTGAACATCCATTGTCAAGCATACATGAGCAAACTCAAGGAGACAATTGAAGATTGGAGCATTGAAGCTAAAGAAGAAGACTTAACACACTTTAACTTGTGGCATGTGCAATCATTGAGCTAGTTTGTTTGGGAATTGTTTCAATCTTAAAATAAGAACTAGTTATCTTATTTCAAGGTCTTAGATCATTGGAATATTCTTCTTCTTCTTGTTTTCTTAGGGTTTTACCTTATTGTTATTTGGGGTTTTAAGGATTTGCATTTAGGGTTCTTTATGTTCAAAGGGTTTCTATTTCGATTTTAGGGTTTCGTATCATTTCGTATCAAAGCTTAGGCTCAAGGGAAGATTTATATCTTACTTTCTTTCTTGTTATTTGAATATTTCTTGTCTTGTTCTTCGTTCATCGAAAAATCCTAATAAAATAAATAAATTAAATTTCCAGAATTTCTTCATTTAGCCTACTGTTTTTTTTTTCGTGTAGTTGAAAATCGATTATCATAAAATTATCAACTTGTGACCACCCAACTTATTCTAGAAGCCTAGGACGCGAGTACGCATACAGAAGCAAAGAACTTAAAGCTTAAAACAATTGGTTTAGCAATTTATTGAAAATTTCGACATGTAGCATTCGTAAATTCCAAAACACACATACAATATAAAACCTGTTTATCAGAAACATCGGCTTGTCGGCCGGTTCAAAGTATCACATAGATTCAAACCAAAATAAAGTTTAGTACACCAAGTAAAAACTGTTATACAGACATAATGTACATACTTTAACTTTAAACCTCGACCCTAAAACAAAAGACAACATGACCCAAAGGAAGACAACCACACTCCTAGAAAACGCGGCTCGCGTGACTGGAGACCTAATCCCAAAAGCTCCATCTTGATGCATCAACGAGCACCACCTGCCGCGCCTCGTCCCTGCTCTCTCCTGATAACTGAAAGGTGATATAGAGCACCTTTAAGCATGACACTTAGTGAAAACAAAAGAATATGAACGGTGATGTGAAATGGTCATGGTAAAATGCATAGAAAGTAATGACATGTTTAAGATGTAAATAAAGAATAAATACATTATGTTTAGATGGTGACAACAAATCACAAATTCTTTAACATGTACTTTCGTCAAACCGTACCATATTTCTCATTTCATAATTACCAACCTCTTTGATCTCACAAGCCATGCCAACACAAACCCGACGTCTCACTACGCCCTAAGTCACACAACCATTCAATTCAACGACCGAGCCGTAGCTCTTCTCAATCTCAAGTTATCTCAATATCCGCGAGCATCCGGGCCATTCATCATATAGCACACCGGAGCTTCACCACATCTCCGCCACGGTAACCACGTGTTACGTCCAACACCCACACACCGTTACATGGGTTACGACCCCATGGCAACATGACAATCGCATGATATGCATGAGTGGAATGTTATGTAATGTAATGGGATTTAGCATGCTTCCTCTTAGTCAACATTAAGTAACGAACATCGAGTTAATGAGCATAATTAGGACAATTCCTCCAAGCAGAATATGATTCAATTATCACATACATAATGTTTAAAATTCACATAAACACATAGTTCACATCACACCTTTCTCTATTGTCTCAATCGTAACTAATCATCGAATCATAAACTGAAAATGTGACAAGTATGCATAATCATAGCCCCAAATCAGAATATGACTCGTTCATGGACTATGAACACAATTTTAAAGCAACTAGGCATGTTTAAATGAACAACTAGTCAAAGCATAAACCAGTTTTAAGTTAATTAGCATTTCGGCCCCTTTTAAACCAATACCGGGGTCAATATCTATTCTCATACTTCTCTTACGCTCTTAACCTTACCAACCATACCATAAACCACTACCACTTACAACCACAATTTTCTATTTTAAGATAACTCGAAAAAGAAAAAAAACTCGTGAATACACTCCATTCACCCCTCCGATTCTTTCTGTTCTCACCTTCGAAGTTGGCCCCGTGGATCACCACTCGTTCTTGGCCTACACCAAGGTAATCCACCCAAAAATATAAGTTAATATTATCATCACAATCAGTTTGTAATGCTACACCAAAATCCCATACCCGTTAAGAGAAAAAGTCACAAAAACTAGTAAAAAATGGTATAATTTTGGCTCAACAAGGGTGATTATCAAAGTTTCAATATCTCACCCTTCCATGGTGCTTTTCTTGTAGGAAATATACTTGTAAACACCCAAAATTTCCAGATTTAACAACTCCCTAAAATTTCTAAGAAAAACACCCAAAACTAAGCAATTTTAGTATAAACTTTTGACCAACAAGAGAACTATCATAAATTCATTGGTTGCCCTCCTAAATCATTCTCCATGTGTAATATATACATATAATTACCCATAAATTCAAGATTTGAAAGCCCTTTAACCAAAGTCAAGAAAAACACAAAATCAAGAAGAAGAAAAAAACTAAAAGATTGAGAAACACCATTAATGAAGGTTTTGAAAGCTTGAACTTATCCATGGCTTCCATCTCCTTCCTTTCAAAATATGAGAATCCCAAAGCTTGAATTCATTAATAACACTTGGATTTCCAGAATTTAAAATAAAAGAAACAACACCCAACATGATTTTAATCATCAATTCACGAATAACCCCAATTCCCATGAAAACCTAGAATTTTCTCACTTGCAATCTTTCCTTGAGTCTTGAAGAACCCAATTGATCCTTGATTGAATCTTCCTAGGATGAAGATTCTAGCATGAATCCACCAAAACCCAACTTAATTCACCCAAGCTTCAAGAACAATTGATTGAGGAAACAAAACTCAAAAGAGGATAAAAGGGAGGGAGGGTCACGGTTTTTGGAGGGGGGGAGGAGGAGAAAAAGATGAGAGCTTTTGTTTTTTTCCCCCTATTTATACCTTCAATTTCCAATAATTAAAATAAAATACTTAATTCTAATTGCTACTAACTCCCTTCACCTCTTAATATTACCCCCTAATCCCTCCACCTATTTTTGTTGCTAACTAATACTTGCCCTTAATTTCCTTTACTAACCACCCCTCTCCACCAAACTAACCATGGTTAACCATTCCATTCTCATTTATTTCCTCCTCCAATTGTTAAATTAACCATGGTTAGTCACAAAATAACCAAAATTATTTTTCTATTTTAAAGTACAATTTTATTTATACCAAACATAAAGAATTCTACTAAAATTCCCGGGTCCTTACACAACTACAAAAGTTTTTATCTTTTTGTCTTGTTTATTTCATATTCATAAAGATTTGTCAAAAAAAATTTGAAAGATCAAGGAAAAAGAAGATCTTTCCAGACTGTCGGATTGTGAATAAATTGAAAGAAAAAAGTTCCAGAATTTCCTTATTAGTTTTGCCTACTATGTTTACTATTTTTTCGTCTCTTTTCAATTCGATTCTCATAATATCACAACTAAAAATATCTTTATTTTTCCGTCTACTTTATTTATTATTTAGAAAAGTTTGTCAAAAAAAAAAATTAGAAGGTTGAGAAAAAAACAGATCATCCCCAACTGTGTGATTGTGCAGAAATTAAAAAAAAGGTTATTTGTTGAAATTTATGGAAAAAAGCTGTTTAAATTCATATTGTTCTTGAAGAGTTCATCTTAAACTCATCATTTATACATCCTGAATCTGAAAATTGCAAAGGAATTGTGCTAGAATCGTTTGTTTCCTAAAAAGCTAGAATTTACCATAAATAATTCAAAACTGTTTTTGGAAAGTATCAAATTTGTCACATATCCGATTATTTACTTCTCTTGCTTTAGAAAAGTCTTATTTTCCGATTCGAATCACTTTAGAGAAGTCTTAACTCGAATTTTTCTCTTTTAGGAAACTTTATTCTTGGTTATTTTCTTTCTTATTCTTTCCTTGTGAGTAAAATACATCATTTACAAAATCAGTCTTATTTTTTCTTTAGCTACCCAAGTTGATTGTTTCTTATTTATTGATTGTTATTTTTTATATAAATTTTATTAGTATCTTTGTTGTTTGATAGTTTCTAAAGTGTGTTAAAATTTTAAGGTTACATTTAGGCCCTAAAATCTGTTTTGAGTGTAAAAACGAGTGAAATAACATCTTTGAGTGTAAACACTTAGGGAGTGATTTGAAAGGTCCTATTTTTACATTACTAACTTGTTTCTCTTGCAGCTATGACTAATGAATGTGCTTAATTTAATATGAAGGAGGAGATTAAGAAAACTGAAACAATGGAGGTTACTTCTTAAAAATACAAAGAGATGTTGATAGGTAGATGGAGGTTCAAACAAGGGAGATTGCAAATCTAAGTGCTCAAATACAAACTTTGCTCTTAAACCAAGCTAGAGCCAATCCAAATGTAGCTCCAAATGAGGCTAGGGAATAACAAATTGTACAAGGGGCTGAGGCACATAATGAACAACAAGGGTGGGATCCTTATTCCAAGTTCAAAGGCCAATAGAGAGTTTCCTCTTGCTAGAGATGATGACATAAAGGGAATCAAATTCAAAATTTCACCATTCCATGGCAAGTCGATCCAGAAGAGTACTTGCAATGAGCACCGATTGCAACAACTTTAGTGAGCAAAGGAAGGTACTTTTAGCCATTGCTAAATTTACTAATTATGCTTCGTTTGGTGGCTTTAGTTAAAAGCTAAGCTTAGAAAGGAGAGACAACTACAAATAGAAACAAGAGTGAGCTTAAGGGCATGATGAGAAAGAGGTCCATTCCAACCACTTATGGAAAATATATAGTGTTCAAGTTGCAAAGGTTTGATCAAGGCTCAAAAAGTGTAGAAGACTATTACAAGGAGCTTGATACCTTGATTTCAAGTGGGCGGAGTTGAGGAGACTGAATTAGCTACCATGGAGCGGTTTATGGGAGGCTTGAATAGAGAATTAAGGCACAAAGTTGATGCTTACTTTTGCTATTACATGGAGGAAATGTTACAACTTGCAATCAAATTTGAGTCACACATGCAAGAAGATTCTAAGTCAAGGTATTATTCTAAACTGTATTCATCCAAACCTACTTCATCTAAACCCACTTCTAGCCAACTTTGGGGAAAAGACACAAAAACACCAATTTTGACCGAGGGGACCAATTTTTTAAAAGAAAAATATGCTTTTTATAAAAAGAAGGAGGGTGAGAGTTCTTTCAAGGGTAAGGGTAAAATAGAACAAGCTAGGACTAGAGACATCAAATGTTGGAAGTGTCATGGGTTAGGTCATGTCATGAAAGATTGTCCAAACAAAAGAACCATGTTTATTAGAATGGGGAGTATATATGCGGGGATGATGAGAGTGAACATGAAAATGTGGAGTTTGAAGAGGAAAGTGATGAGAGTGTTGAGGAGGGAAACAAAGTTACTCTAGTATCTAGAAGGGTACTTAGTGCACAAGTGAAAGAGAATGACCAAGACCAAAGAGAGAATTTATTTTATACTAGATGCTATGTAGAAGGAGTGCCTTGTAGTGTCATCATAGATGGTGGTGAAGAGATGATTTACTAAACTAGCAGAATTTTATTTAGTAAACTAATTAACATTTAATTACATATCTATTAATATCATGCAATTTGTGATAAAAACATGTAGATTCATGCTTTAAATTTCAAAAATTAAAACATTTACTTACAATGGGTAAAATATGGAGAATTGGTTGGGGGTTTCTTTACAGAATCAAATCCTCAGTAACACCGGATCTTCTATGCTATATCCCAATCGTAAGCAAAACCGACTTGTGGGAATCAAACCAGAAGAACAAAAGAAGAAGAAATCTCTTCTAAAATTTTCCCTAAGAAAAATCGGCAATTGGGCAAAAAACTTGAGAGAGAATTTTCACTTTTCTAATTAAAGTGAGAAGTGACAAAATAAGAATCCCAATAGTCATTTTTAAAAGAAAATGTGAAATCATAATCTAATTAGATATGCTTATTTCTTAATTATAAAATAGAAAAGATAAATATAAAAATTTAAATCTATTATCTCTATTCTCATGGACGCACGCTCAACAAGAGATAATGGGATTTGAATTCAAATATTTTTTTATAGTTTATTTACTTTTCTTTGTTTTTACAATTATATATATATATATATATATATATATATATATATATATATATTTATTTATTTATTTAAAATTAGAAAATTTCAAATAATAATTTCTAATTTAAACACATTTAGCCAAAAATTAATATCTTAATTATCATTGAATCTTATTCAATTAATTAATTATTTTGGACCAAAACTAATTTGTTTCTTAAACTAAATTTTATTTAATTCTCTCTAATATTTATTATTAAATTAAATAAACTCATTATTTAATCAATAATATTAATTATTAATTTATATTTAAATAATCTCATTATTTAAATAATTAATAATATTAACATTAATTCCCGTTTAAATAATTTATTTATTTAAACAATTAATTTTGCCTTAAAATATTATAATTGATAATGTTATATTAATTTCCATTTAAATAAAATCTTTATTTAAACAATTAATTTTTCCTTAAAATATTATAATTGATAATGTTATATTAATTTCCATTTAAATAAAATATTCATTTAAACAATTAATATTGTATTATTATTAATAATATCAATATTAATTTTCATTGAAAATAATTAACATTGCCTAATTTTATGTAAAATTAATTACTTATATTATTTGTTCTTCCTAAGTTAAATTAATAACTTAGTTTTGCTACAACGACATTTGGGGGCATATAGGGACCCGATGGACCTATAGATCATAGGCTTAATAATTAGTCAATTAAGTGATTAACTCATAATCAGTTAATTACTTATTATTTAACTATGAATAATTCCACTATAGATTCATAGCTAAACTCCCATCACTATAGATGAGTTCTGTCCATTTAGTTTTTCTTTATTTATATATGTGATATATCATTCACGTGGAACCCTCATAACTATAGGCGGATAAATTTATTGTGTTGTCCCTGTAATTACCGCTTTTATCCTTGTGTTCCCGTTGATTCTCCAATGAACTTTATTTTTAGTCGAACTAGAGATAATATACGTCTGTGATCAATATAAGTCGTGGCGTCACTTGTTCATATCTCGAATCAGTACATCAAGGGAGTTTCCTAAAGTTCCTAAAATGTTTAGGTATCGCACTGATACCATTAATTTTTTGGAAAGTTGTGAATTCCATCTCGTGAAGATACGTCCCCAACTACTTATCTAGCCATGTTCCCAAAGTAGTAGTGTATTGAGCGTTCTTGCAGGTCGCTCTCAACCATGTGAATCAAATAACATAGCTCCATAAATAGAAGTCTGCATTTCACTTAGGATTGAGATCTATCACGGTTGATAAACTTAGTTTGTTATTCATTTATTTCTCGTAAATCGTACTAATGAGAAATTTGATCGAACATCGTGGTCCTATCTTATACAATCAAGATTGCATATGATACTTTCATTTCATGTCTCCCACATGAATGATCAGGGATTAGATCATTTGTCTATAAACAAAATACAAAGGTATCAACGGGGTTACCAGGATAAGGTTCCCAAACGTTATCCATTTCATCGTAGACACTTTTAAGTTACTCATCTCAACTTTAATCCTCTCGTATTACTCACATACTGTATTGTGATTTCATAAGAGCAACTTAGGGTTTTACTATTTGAATGTTTGATATTAATATATTTCCATATATTCCTAATATCGTCAATTGAATCAATCTAGATAATACAAAGAACTTATGTTTATTTATTTAATTTATTCAAAATAAATTATTATTATTAAATGATTACAAGTTCTAGGACATGATTCCTCTAAAGGAACTATTTACTAAATTAGCGGAAATTCTTTAGTAAATTAATTAACATTTAATTACGGATCCGTTAATAACATGCAATTGTGATCAAACCGTAATATAATTATAAGGTTTTTCGAAAACTTACATTGTAGATTTATGGAGAATCGGTTGGTGTTTTCTTTACAGCATCAATCCACTTCACCAAGCCTTCTATGCTATATCCCGATCATAAACCAACCCGACTTGTGGAAATCGAACCAGAAGAACAAACTAAGAAGAAAAGTTCTTCTTATTTTAAGAAAGCCAAAAAAATCGGCAATAGGGAAAAATAAAAGAGAGAGCTTTTAATAAAAATCAAGTCTACAAATATGAGCACCCAATGGTCATATTTATAAGAAAATAAGAATTGGTTTCCTAATCAAATTAGGATTCTTATTTCTTTTAATTTAAATAATCAAAATTATTTAAAAAATAATAATAAAAAAATAAAAAAGGAAAAGTGGTGTCAGACCTCCATAAAGCAAAACATATTTTTGCCTTTTTTTTAATGTCAAAGTGGTGTGAGCTACTTTGACTTTTCTCCTTTTTTTTTTTAATTTAATCTTTATCTTTTGTTTTATATATTTAAATTTTTGAAAAAAAATTCAAATAATCTTTTCAATTTAAATGCACATTTCCTAAAATTCTCTTAATCAATTAATATTGAATCAAATTCATTTAATTAATTATTTTAGGTACAATACTTATTTTTTTCGTAAAACTAATATATTTAATTCTCTCCTTTTAATATTAAATTAAATAAACTCATTATTTAATTAATAATATTCATTATCAATTTCTATTTAAATAAACTCATTATTTAAATAATTAATAATATTAATATTAATTTACATTTAAATAAACATTTTATTTAAACAATTAATATATCCCTTGATTTAAGTAATTTAATTACTTAAATATAATTCTCTCTTCCTAGTTAAATTAATAACTTGGTTAGTTACAATGATGTATGGGATAGCACAGGGACCTGATGGATCTATAGATCATGGGCTCCAATAATTATTGATTTATTAATTAAACTCATTAATTAATCATAATTATTAATTTAGGGTAATTCCACTATAAACCCTAAGTTGAACTCCCCTCACAATAGATGGGTTATGTCCATTTGTTTTTAAGTTTGTTTTGACATATCTTTCACGTGGTAATCTCATAGTTACAACAGGGTCAAAATTACCGTTTTACCCTTGTAATTATCTCTTTTATCCTTGTGCACCCGATGATTCTCTAATGAACATTTTTCTATAATTTTCAAATATAGAACGATCCTTCTCGGGCCAGTGAGAAGGTGAGGCCTCATGTTCAAGTACTGAATCATTACAACAAGGGAGATACCTAAAGTTCCTAAGTTAGAATAGTGTCGCACTAACACTTTCATTTGTTTTAGGAAAGTTATGAATGCCATCTTGTATAGAAGTGTTCCTAAGCACCAATTTAGCCATTTCCCCAAAACGGGAGTTTATCGAGTATATCAACAGATCACCCTCAACTATGTGAATCAAAGGAAAGGACTTCATTAATGTGAGTTCACAACATACTCAGGATTGAGACGTATCAATCTTAATAACGTAAATTTGATATTATAAATCATTTCCTATCAACGGTGTTATTTAGAAATCGATTTATGTTGATGATATCATCCTAGCAAGCTCAAATAATGTTGTCATTCAAGAATTGAAATGCTTCCTTAATACTCATTTAAAGCTCAAAGACTTGGGTCATTTGAAGTATTTTTTGGGTCTTGAGGTGGCAAGGTCTTCCAAAGGGATATCTTTTTCCTAAAGACATTACACACTTCTATTATTGGATGATTCATGTCTTTTGGCCGCTAAACCATTAGTTTTTCCAAGGGATCCTTCTTTCAATTTCTAAGGATGATGGTGCATTGTTACCTGATGCTTCAATCTATTGAAGATTGATTGGTCGTTTACTATACTTGACTATTACTAGACCTGACATCACTTATGTTGTTCATCATTTAAGCCGGTTTGTCTCAAAACCTAGAAAATCACACATGGATGAAGCTCTCACACTTCTCGAGATACTTAAAATTTTCTTCAAGGCTAAGGTCTTTTCTTTTCCGCCCATCCTTTTTACACATTCGTGGTTTTTTATATGCGGCTGGGGTACTTGTCTTGATATTAGAAGGTCTATTACTGGTTTTTGTGTCTTCTTTGGAGATTCCTTAATTTCTTATAAATCCAAGAAGCAAATGACATTTTATAGGTCTTCAACAGAGGCGAAATACAAGGCTTTGGCAATGCTTGTTAGTGAGGTCTTATGGTTAAAACAGATGCTTAATGATTTTCTTGGTTCATCTGCTCCTATTGTTTTATTTTGTGATAATCGTCGCTATTCACATAGCTACAAATCCATCCTTTCATGAATGTACCATAGAGATTGATTGTCATTTCATTCGTGATCGGATTAATGATTCTACACTCAAGTTACTCCCTATTGAATCAACAAATTAGTTGGCTGATGTTGTTACTAAGCCTCTATCTACTATTCACTCAACCATTTGCTACCCAAGATAGGTATCCTAGATTTACACACTCCATCTTGAGGGGGAGTATTACATCTATTGTATTTATGTTATACTTGTTATAAATTAATTAGATACTTGTTAGTTGGTTGATTAGGGCTCGTTTGGTAACCTTTCTCATTTCCATTTCTTGTTTCTTATTTTTATTTCTTGTTTCTTGTTTTTTTTTTTTAAAGAGAAACAAAAACATGTTTGGTAATTGTTTCTTATTTTTTGTTTCGAAAGAAAAAATAAATAAAAATGTGTTTGGTAACCATTTATTGTTTCTTTTTCTCATTTAAAAAAAATAAAAATATTTTGAAAATATTATAATTTTAAATAATATATTTATAAATATAATATTAATATAATTTTTGGATATTTATAATATATTTTATAAGTCAAAATGAGACAACGTAATAATTCATCAATGTCTTGAAAAGTTTGGAAAGAAGAATGAGAAACAAGAAATAAGAATTTGTTGTTTCTAAAATTTCTACACAATTTTAGAAAGAGTTTCTAAAAGAAGAAGAAACAAGAAACATGATGGGTTACCAAACAAGTTTATTTCTTAAAAATGAGAAATAGAAACAAGAAATAGAAATTGGGTAGGTTACCAAACGGACCCTTAGTTGTTAGCTATTACTCACATGTATATATACTCTCTTGGACACTTCATAATAAAGTAATATACATTTTCTATCAATTTTTCTCCTCCTCTCTCTAAATATAATAATATATGTTATAGATTTATAGTTATTTAAAAAAAACTTAATTTTTAATTATTATAAAAAAAAAAGCTAGATTTATAATCACCCTCAACGTAAGACGTGAAACTGAATTAGGGATCTCAATTGTTCAAATGTACAATTAGCAAGGCCTCCTTTCCTCTAGGCCTAAGAAATGGAAGGTAGAGTACAATACAACTTTTTACAAAAATCATGGCCTTAAATGCCAAAAAAAAAAACAAACTCTTTTATGTTTGGCTTGTCTTAAGGTTGAGACCACCATGTGAAGCTGTTCATTTGTACATAGAGAGAGGACGATCTAAACTAGCCCCATTATTTTTCTTTTTGTTTGGAATGTGGGTGTAAAATTCAACCTCATTCGGATCAATTTTACACATTTTAATTGAAATTATGGATGGAAAAAAAATATAAGCTTAGTTTGATAACCATTAATTTTTCTATTGTGGTTTTTGTTTTTTTTTAAAAAAAACAAAACTATTTGATAATCAATTGGTTTTTTTTTTTAATTTTTAGTTTGTAAAAAAATCAAAAACTAAATACCAACATAATTTAAAAAATTGATAAACTATTTAGTTAATAAACAATTATATTTTCAAAAATAAAAATAATGAAATATTTATCAAATGAGTTCTTATAAAATTTGAGTAATTTGACTCAAAATTTGTTTAAATATGGTTATAATTCTTAATTTTAGATTTAGTTTAGACTGACCATTTGTATATTGTTTTAGTCTTAATTTTTGGAGGAGAATATAAATAGTGGACTTATTTTTATTTGAGTGCCTTAAACTAGAGATGTTAATTCAATTTTAAGGTATATATCACATGGAAATTAAAATAAGAAATTTTGTTGGAAAAGCAAACTATTAATCTAATGTAATTTTTCAGACATATACCATATGATACTGCTTTTTAAAGGTATGTAAAATTAAAAAGTAGACTTGGGTAAGAGTATACTTGGCCATGCCAACCGTTGATTGTGAAAAAAATTAATGGATTCAATTCAAACCCACTTTGCATGTATTGAGATTTGGATAGGATATACATTAAAATTCTAGAATGATTTTTTTAAGGAAAAGATTTTACTAGCTATACAACATTATATGAATCATGGTGCACAAGACAAGTTTAGGATGGTTCATGGGCTAATGACAAGATCCAAGACCAAGAAGTTGCAACAAGCTTTGAACATTCATTGTCAAGCATACATGAGCAAACTCAAGGAGACCTTTGAAGATTGGAGCATTGAGGCTAAAGAAGAAAACTTAAAATAGTTTAACTTGTGGAATGTGCAATTAGAAGATGAGCTTGACCAAGTTGTGCAATCAAAATTAAAGAATGGAGTTTGAAGATAAAGTTGCGAACTTTCCATATTTGAGCAACTTTCCTTATTTTAGTCTTTTCTTTATTTTATGCAGTTAGGGTTTTGTGTAATGTTTCAAACGACCAAAAGGATATGTTTTAGGTCATTTATATTCAGTTTCTTGAAAATAATTAGGAAAGATATTATTCTCTATGAAAGATTTTCCACAAAAATTGCCAATTTCATATAAGGCAAGTTTTGGGCGATTTTATTCTCCTTGTAATTTTGAATTTCTTAGCTGATTATAGGGTTTTATTTTTTCCATTTAAAAGCTCATTTGTAACCCTAAATACTAAGAATACTTATGATAATAATATAGCTTTTTCTTTGGCCAATTTGCTTTGTTTTGTAGTCTTGTTCAAGATTGCATGCTTTAAGAACATTCTAGCAAACATTGATCTAGTTTGTTTGTGAATTGTTTCAATTTAGAAATAAGAACTAGTTCTCTTATTTCAAGGTCTTAGATCATTGGAATATTCTTCTTCTTCTTCTTGTTTTTCAAGGGTTTTAACTTATTGTTATTTGGGGTTTTAGGGATTTACATGTAGGGTTTCTACTTCAATTTCTAGGGTTTCATATCATTTGGTATCATAACTTAGTCTCAAGGAAAGATTTCGATCTTACTTGCTTTCTTGTTATTTGAATTTTTCATGCCTTGTTCTTCGTTCATTGAAAATCCAGAAAAATAAATAAATTAAAGTTCTAGAATTTTCTTATTTAGCCTACTATTTTTACTTCTTTTTTTTTCATGTAGCTACTAATCGATTTTCAGAAAATTACCAACGATAAAAGTTTTTATCTTTTTGTCTATTTTATTTCGTATTGAGCGAGATTTGTCAAAAAAAAAAATGGAAGGTCAAGGAAAAGGCATATCTTTCCAGACCGTTGGATTGTGAAGAAATTGAAGAAAAAAAAGTTTCAGAATTTCCTTATTAGTTTTGCCTATGTTTTTTATGTCACTACAAATATCTTTATTTTTCTGTTTAGTTTATTTATTATTCAGAAAATTTTGTCAAAAAAAAAATTGGAAGGTTGAGAAAAAAACAGATCTTCCCCAACTTTCTGATTGTGTAAAAATTAAAAAAAAAAAAAAAAAAGGGTTCTTGCTTGATTTGTTAAAATTTTTGGAAAAAGTTGTTTGAGTTTGTATTGTTCTTGAAGAGTTCATCTTAAACTCATCATTTATACATCTTGAATCTGAAAATTGCAGAGGAATTGTTCTAGAATTGTTTGTTTTCTAAAAAGCTAGAACTTACAAAAAATAGTCCAAAACTGTTTTTGGAAAGTATCAAATATGTCTCATATCTGATTATTTGCTTCTCCTGTTTTAGGAAAGTCTTATTTTATGATTCAAATCACTTTAGGAAGTCTTAACTTGAATTTTTCTCTCTTAGGAAAGTTTATTCTTGGTTATTTTCTTTCTTATTCTTTCCTTGTTACTAAAATACACCATTTGTAAAATCTGTCTTCTTTTTTCTTTAGCCACCCAAGCTGATCGTTTCTTATTTGTTGATTGTTACTTTTTACAAATTTCATTAGTATATTTTTTGTTTGATAGTTGTTAAAGTGTGCTAAAAGTTCAAGGTTACGTTTAGACCCTAAAATCTGTTTTGAGTGCAAACACGAGTGAAATAACATATTTGAGTGTAAACACTTTGGGAGTGATTTGAAATGTTCTATTTTTACATTACTAACTTGTTTCTCTTGCATCTATGACTAATGAAGGTGATTGTTCTAATATGAAGGAGGAGATTAAGAAAACCGAAATAATGGAGGGTTACATCTTAAAATTACAAAGAGATGTTGATAGGCAGATGGAGGTTCAAACAAGGGAGATTGCAAACCTAAGTGCTCAAATACAAACTTTGCTCTTAAACCAAGCTAGAGCCAAACCAAATGTAGCTCCAAATGAGGCTAGGGAGCAACAAATTGTGCAAGGGGTTGAGGCAAATAATGAATAACAAGAATGAGATCCTTATGCTTATGATGAAGATCATTGAAATCAAATGAGAGCACATCAAGAAGAAGGTAGAGGCATAGGCCTAGGGTTCCAAGTTCAAAGGTCAAATAGAGAGTTTCCTCTTGCTAGAAATGATGACTTAAAGGGAATCAAATTCAAAATTCCACCAGTCCAGAGCAAGACTAATCCAGTTAGTACTTGTAATGGGAGGCACAAACCGAGCACATATTTGATTGCAACAACTTTAGTGAGCAAAGGAAGGTATTTTTAGCCATTCTTGAATTTACTAATTATGCTTTTATTTGGTGGCTTTAGTTAAAAGCTAAGCTTAGAAAGGAGAGAAAACCACAAATAGAAACATGGGTTGAGCTTAACGGCATGATGAGGAAGGGATTCATTCCAACCACTTATGAAAGAGATATAGTGTTTGTAACGCCTCGTTACAATGTAATGTAAAATTCGATTAAAATTGATTTTTCATTTAATAATACCGAGTTTTGAATTTTCGATATAAAACTTTCTTAATTTCATCCATAGATTTGATGGGAGAAAAATTACGATGGGAGGACTCTTTAGCAATTTGTTTGGAAGGAAGGATGCAGGATCAATTTTAGAAAATTAAGGATGGAAGAGGCTAGGGTTTTACTCACGTATCAGAAAAAGAATAAAAATAGAAAATTCCACTCTCTCTTCTCTTCTCTCTCACGTCGCCACCCTCTTGGTGTAGTCTGGAGGAATTCGTTCGTTTCTTTACCGATTTATCGTTGTCTCTCCATTCGATCTTGGATTTTGAGTAGTTGGGAACCATCTTTGTAATCAGGAAGGTAATATTTTCCCTTCCCTTATTTCCTCCATGGTGCCGCAGCCCTTAGGGTTCATAGAATTGATATTCTTCGTCAATTTTGATGATTAGATACTTGATCGTGATCGTGGGTGATTGTTAGGGGAATATTGAAGGCTTTTCCCATGAATTCCTAATCTTTGGGTCTTGTTCGTAGAGGAAAGTAGAGTTTAAGTTTGGAATTAGCGAACTTCAAGGTGAGTTAACGATTTGATCATTGGTGGAGTTTTAGAGAATTATAAGGCTATTACCATAGCTAAATATATTCTATATATTCAATCATGATATTCTAGAATTTTAGGATGAGAAATATTATTCGAAACTCCGAAAAATATATTGGGAGAATTAACTTTTGGGTTAGAACTAGTTTAGACATTTTTTGATATTTTTAGATTCGAAATATTTCTGAATGTTTATGAATTCAATTATGGAATTTTTGGGAGTTATTTATGATCATTTTCCATGAATTTTGGGTTAGGAAGTGTAAAAGTGCATTTTCGATATTTCAGCAATTTTTCCGTTTTTCGGTAATTTTGAGAATTGAATGTTATAAGTTTGGCTGTTGTATTTTTATGTTTATATCTGAATATTATTGAACATTATCATGTGTATTATGTTGTGGTTTATGAGATTGATGTCCTGTCAGGATATGCTTACTAGTGTCGAGGCTACGAGCTTAACACTTAGTCAATTTAGTTATGAGAGAGTCCATAACCGAGTACTAATGATCATTGTTTGTACGAATGAATCATTCGAGGATTTTCAGTTATAGTTGTGGCTATAACCAGGTACTAGGAAGTGTTAGTAGTCCCAATGGACTGCCTACTTAGTGTTATTTGTTAAATTATTTGCTTTGTTAAATTAGGATTATCCTAGTTATCCAAAAATATTAAGTATCGATGATAGGAGTTTGTGAATGAGAGGCCTTGGGTATGAAACTAGTGAGAGTTGTCTATCCATGTAAATTGAGATTATCGAAAAACCTTGAATATGAAATTTGAGATAATTGCGTATTCATGTATCAGATTGAGATTCAGTTTAAGTGACGCTTTGAGCATAAGAGTTTGGGAGAGTGATGAGTGATCGACTCGATTTGAATTGTTAGAAACTATTTAAGCGTTACCTTTGATTAAGTCGTTTTCTCAGTGTCTTTAACCTCACAGTGCTATAATATTATTTTTCAGGTAACAATGGACCGAGAGGTGGTAGTTGATGAAGTGGAAGAGATGAGGGTTCATGTCATGGAGGCCACCTATCACTTATTGCTTAATTATTTATTCATTTTTATTGATGAGTAAACTGTTGAGTATTGTCGGTCTGAGTTGATTTATAGAGTTTTGAGACTTTGTTAGTCTTTAACATTTTAATTGTTTAAGAACATGTTTTAGTTCATTGATATTTGTTTTAAAGTTTATAACTCCGAAGTTATTGTTTGAAATAAACGTTCATCGATTCAAGTGAAATTTTCATATTTTCAATAAATATTATCGATTGAGTCTTCCGCTTCTTTTAATTATGTTTGTTTTATACTCTGAAAATGTCGAGTCTTTACAGTGTTCAAGTTGCAAAGGTTTGATCAAGGCTCAAAAAGTGTAGAAGACTATTACAAGGAGCTTGATACCTTGATGACAAGGGGTGAAGTCTAGGAGACTGAGTTAGCTACCATGGGATCGTTTATGGGAGGCTTGAATAGAGAATTAAGGAACAAAGTTGATGCTCACTCTTACTATGATAAGGAGGAAATGCTGCACATTACAATCAAAATTGAGTTACACATGCAAGAAATTCTAAGTCAAGGTATTATTCTAAACCATATTCATCCAAACCTATTTCATCTAAACCCACTTCTAGCCAACCTTGTGGATAAGACAAAAAAAACACTAATTTTGGCCAAGGAGATCAATTTTTAAAAGAAAAATACGTTTTTGATAAAAAGAGGGAAGGTGAGAGTTCTTTCAAGGGTAAGGGTAAAATAGAAGAAGCTAGAAGTAGGGACATCAAAGGGTGGAAGTGTCAAGGGTTAGGGCATGTCATGAAAGTTTATCCAACCAAAAGAACCATGTTTATTGAGAATGAGGAGTATATATCCTGGGGATGATGAGAGTGAACATGAAAATGTAGAGTTTGAGGATAAAAGGGATGGGAGTGTTGAGGAGGGAAACAAAGTTACTCTAGTATCTAGGAGGGTACTTAGTGCACAAGTGAAAGCGAATGACCAAGACCAAAGAGAGAACTTATTCTATACTAGATGTTATGTAGAAAGAGTGCCTTGTAGTGTCTTCATAGATAGTGGGAGTGAGAAAAAGAAGTATACATTGATCAATGTAAGTTAGAAAAGAGAAAGAAAGAACTTGAGAGTGAGAAAGAGAAATTGAGTGAGTCAAAAGAATTGAGTGACAAAAAGAAATTGAGTAATTCAAAAGAAGTGAGTGACAAAAAGAAATTGAGTGAATAAAAGAGTGAAAAAAGAGAGAAAAAAAAAAGGAGTGAGCTTCTTTGCAAGAATTGGTGAGGTTAAGAGAGGTTTGTTTTCAAATAAACTAATTCTTGTCTTTTTATGCAAAGGATCTTGCTTTATCACTAACCAACTTAACCAAAATTTTCCTAGTGTCTTTGTTGATCTTTGCACAATATGAAGATGTCTTTCCCGAGGAGATGCCCAATGAATTACCACCAATTAAAGGCATTGAATACAAGATTGACTTCATTCCAGGAGCTTCAATTTAAAATAGGCGAGCATATAGATCAAATCCAACCGAAGCACATGAGATTCAAAAGCAAGTGGAGGAGTTGCTTGCTATAAGTTATGTAAGAGAAAGTCTTTCTCCTTGCATTGTCCCTGTTTTGTTAGTACCTAAAGAGGATGGTACTTGACGTATGCGTGTTGATTGTAGGGTCATTAATAAGATCACCATTAAGTATGGACATTTTATCCCTAGATTAGATGACATGCTTGATGAATTACATGGTTGCACACTCTTTACAAAAATTGATCTAAAATCAGGTTACCATCAAATTAGAATGGAATTAGGAGATGAATGGAAAATAGCTTTTAAAACAAATTTTGGATTGTATGAATGGTTAGTAATGCCTTTTGGATTAACTAATACACCTAGAACATTCATGAGATTAATGCATCATGTTCTTAGAGACTTTTTTGGGTAAATTTGTGATAGTTTACTTTGATGATATTCTCTTTTACTCTAGATCATTTCATGTTCATGTAGAGCATGTAGGGGTTGTTTGTGAAACACTTAGGAAAGAAAAGTTGTATGCTAATCTTAAAAAATGTTCTTTTTTTCTTTGAAAGACTAATGTTCTTAGTATTCATTGTATCTAATAAAGGGGTAGAAGTAAATGAGAAATAAATTAAAGCCATCCAAGAGTGGCCAACTCCTACAAATGTGAGTGAAGTGAGGAGCTTTCATGGGCTTGCTGATTTCTATAGGAGATTTATAAAATACTTTAGCACCATTGTTTCTCCTTTAAATGAATTGGTTAAAAAGAATGTTGTGTTTGCATGAGGAGTAGCACAAGAATATGCCTTTCAAACTCTTAAGGATAAATTGTGTAATACACCACTACTTGTATTGCCTAACTTTGATTTGACCTTGGAGATAAGTGTGATGCAAGCGGCATAGGCATAGGGGCTGTTTTGATGTAAAATGGGAAGTCAGTGATGTATGTGAAGGAGCTATTTACTAAATTAGTGGAAATTCTTTAGTAAATTAATTAACATTTAATTACGGATCCGTTAATAACATGCAACTGTGATCAAACCTTAAACTAGAATTATAAGGGTTTTCGAAAAACTTACATTATAGATTTAATGAAGAATCAGTTGAGGTTTTCTTTACAGAGATCAATCCACTTTCACCAAGTATTCTATGCTATATCCGATCACAAACCAACCCGACTTAATTATGGGAATCGAACCGAAAGAACAAAAGAAGAAGAAGAAGAACAATTCTTCTTATTTTGGGATGCAAAAATGGGCAAATGGGAGAGCTTTTGTGAGAATTTTCAAATTATGTTTATAATGAAACCCTAATGGTCCTATTTATAGAAAAAGATTAGGTATATTAATCCCGCTAATATTCCTATTTATCTTTATCTTAATAAATAGAAAATTGAAAAATCCTATCTCCCTTCTAAGACCATGTTGTTGATTTTACAAAGTAAAATAGGGAAGATAATTCTTCGATTTTATCTTTTACCATTTAGATATTTATCTCATTATTTAATACATTTATAAATAGGAAAAATACAAATTATCTTTTCTAATTACTTGTATATTGCTGAAAATAATATTAAAATTGAATCAAATTCACTACTTAATTATTTTAGGCAAAATACTAATTTGTTTCACAAAAACAAATATTTAATTCTCTCTCCTTTTATTATTAAATTAAATAAACTCATTATTTAATTAATATTATTAATGATTAATTTCCATTTAAATAAACTCGTTATTTAAACAATTAATAATATTAATATTAATTTCCATTTAAATAAACCTTTTATTTAAACAATTAATATTTCCCTTTTATTTAAGTAATTAAATTACTTAAATATAATTCTTTCTTCCTAGTTAAATTAATAACTTGGTTAGTTACAATGATATATGGGCTAGCATTAGATCATGAGCTCCAATAATTCTTGATTTATCAATTAAACTCATTAGTTAATTAATCATAATTATTAACCTAGAGTAATTCCACTAAAAATTTTAAGTTGAACTCCCCTCACTATAGATGAGTTATGTCCATTTTTTATTAAGTTCTTTCGACATCCTTCACAAGGTAATCTCATAATTACAACCGAATAAAAAATAACTATTTTACCCTTGTAATTATCTCTTTTATCCTTGTGTACCCGATGATCCTCTAATGAATATTTTTCTATAGTTTTCAAGTATAGAGTGATCCTTCTTGGGCCAGGAGAAGGTGAGACTTCATGTTCAAGTACCGAATCATTACAACATGGGAGATACCTAAAATTCCTAAGTTAGAATAGTGTTGCACTAATACTTTTAGTTGTTTTAGGAAAGATATGAATGTCATCTTGTATACAAATGTTCCTAAGCACCAATTTAGTCATTTTCCCAAAACAGGAGTTTATCGAGTGTATCAACAGATCACCCTCAACCATGTGAATGAAAAGAAAAGACTTCATTAATGTGAGTTCACAACATACTCAATATTTAGACGTATCAATCTTAATTATGTAAATTTGATATTATAAATAATTTCCTATCAATGTTGTTATTTAAGAATCGATTTATTATTCTGGTCCAGTCTTATATAAACTCATTATCTATGATGTTTTTACTTGCATCTACATCATGCTAATGATTTGAATCAAATCAGTGAATTACATCAACAATGTTACCAGAATAAGGTTTCCTAACCGTATTCGTTTACTGTAGACTATTTGAGTTACTATTTTGGACTAGATCCACTTTATATCTATCTCATAGTAGTCAAGATTACAGAATTAGTAACTCTGGAATTTTCTATTAATGTTTGAATATTTATCGAATACAACATATAATAAGTTGCACAAAATTCACTAAAATAATATTTTTATTTATTCATAAAATATTCTATTACAAATTATAGGGCATAAATCCCAACAGTATTTTAGTGAACAGTTGAGTTGAGCTTCATTGAATTATCCAACTAATGATAAAGAGTTGTATGTGTTGGTGAGAGCATTGCAAACATGGCAACACTACCTATGGCCAAGAGAGTTTGTCATCCATATAGATCATGTGAGTTTGAAGCATTTGAAAGGACAAGACAAGCTCAACAAAAGGCATACCAAATGGGTAGAGTTCATTGAAACATTTCTTTATGTTATTAAGTACAAGAAAGGTAAGGATACTGTTGTGGATGGTGCATTGTCATGGAGGTACACTCTTGTCAATTCTCTTAATGCTAAGTTCTTAGGTTTTAAGCATGTTAAGATACTTTATGTGATGACTATTTTGGAGAGATTTATGCTTCTATTGGCTGAGGGACTTCTTTTGATGACTATGTGATGTGTAATGATTTTTTTTAAGAAAGGTAAACTTTGTATTCCTAAATATTATATTAGGGAGCTTTTGACTAGAGAGGCTCAGAGTGGAGGTTTAATGGGACATTTTGGGGTAGTTAAGACATATGACATATTGTATAAACATTTTTATTGGCCTAAGATGAAGCATGTAGTTAATGTGTATTCTCATTGCATTACATGTAAGGTAGCCAAGTCTAGGGTTAAACCACATGGATTGTATTCTCCTTTACGTATTCGTTTAGCACCTTGGTTAGATGTTTCTATGGATTTTGTGCTAGGCTTGCTGAGAACAAAAAGGGGAAAGGATAGCATTTTTCTTGTTGTTGATAGGTTTAGAAAAATGGCTCATTTTATTGCATTTACAAAAACTGATGATGCTAAACACATTGCTGACTTGTTATTTAGAGAAGTTTATAGGTTGCATGGCATTCCTCAAAGCATTGTGAGTGATAGGGATGTTAACTTCCCAAGTCATTTTTGGAGTGGGGTAAGCTTGAGACTAAGTTAATGTACTCTACTACTTGTCATCCCCAAACTGATGGTCAAACTGAGATTGTCAATGGGACTATGGTTACATTGCTTAGGACAATAATTGATTTAATTATACTTATGGTCTATTTTCTTCTTTGTTTGTGTCAATTCTGTCCCTAAGCTTTCAAAATTTTAAAAAACGCCCCCATCGATTGAAATTGTAAATCTAGATCTTCCCTTTGTTGAATGTAACATAACCTACCACAAATCGAAAAAGATGACAGATATATTTTAGCCTCTTATATATAAATTGAAAGACTCTTTTACAATTGACATCCTGGCTTATGACTTCCTAACAGTTCAGCCTACATGTTATAAAAATTATGAGGGTGTCACTACGTAAATGCGGCGTGGAAAATTAAAAAGGGAGTCGCCACTAATCATTGGATTTCTAAATTAGGTGTGATTAGTCACCTAGTCATTAACTAAGGATGGTCTACTAACTATAGAAAATGGGTTCGAGAGTTCATTCACACATAGGAAAGGTATTAACACCCTATTATGTTCGTTTAAAAACGATTGTTTTTTTTATTTAGTGTATTATTGAAAAGCCTTTATCTATAAACAAGAATTATTTGATTTATTTTAAAAGTCCCATGTGTTATCAATACTTTAATAATAAAGTATGATTAAATAAGTATGAGTGGCGTAAACCCATTAGAAAAATATTGTCGGGAATTTTAACTCAAGATATCCGAGATAAAATTCCTTACCTCAAGAATGTTTAGAAGCATGGTATCCCAACACCTCTATATTCCGTCGTCGGAGTTTTCGAAAATGATTTGTTTGTTTATTTTTTTTGTGTTTAAGTTTTAAATATGAATATTTTAATTAATTATGAATCTTTGTTATTAAAATAAATTAGCTCAATATTATGTTTTGGGTAAGTTTCACTTTTATCCCCTAAGTTTTAAAAGGAAAACTTTTGTTTGTTAAATCTTTTATTTATGGTATAAATGGACAATTAGTATCCTAATAAATTCGATTTTTATTTAAGGCTTATATTATTAATCTTTTTTTTTTTGGAAAGTTGGTAGGTTTATACCCTAGTAAATTCTAATGAATATTTAAAATTTCATTGTCAATATTTATGATTTGGAAAATTAGTATCCTAATTAATTCCAATTTCTATATTTAAATTGTTAATTTTTATGCTTTGGAAAATTAGTATTCTAATTAATTCCAATTACTATATTTAAATTGTTAATTTTTATGCTTTTTGGAAAATTAGTATCCTAATTAATTCCAATTACTATATAAAATTTTATTTCCATTTTTTAATTTCAACTTTAATTTTCAATCTTTATTTACTATTTTGTTCAATTTCAATTTCAAACCTAGTCTATTAATCTATTCAAATAAAAATAAATATTTTATACAAGGAGAAAAATAATAATAAATCAAAAAATAAATCAAAATTTTACAAAATGTCAATCATGTTAAACAAAATATTTTAAATCCATTAGAATGAAAATTTATTATGATATGACATGTTTATTAATTTGGCCTAAATATAATAATCATCATTTAAATTACAAACTAAACTAATTAACAAAATCAATGTAATTATGAAATCAGACATACGAAGAAAAAAATATGGCATGATAATTAAGTTAAAAAAATAAAAAAATAATGATAACAAAAAATGTGTAAATTAAACTATGGTCAAATTAATGAAATAAAAAAATGACATGCTAATTAAACAAAACTTGATTACATAAAAAAAAAATACAAATAAGACAAGACAAATTGGTTTTAATCATGTTTTGTTAGAAAATGCTTCAATTAAATCAAACTGATTCAACAAAATGTATTATTATTATTATTTTAAGAAAAAAAACGAGGTGTGATCATGAATTCAAAATGCATAAATTTAATGATATTAATTAATAAATCTATTCTATTTCAAATAAGAAAAACAAGTGGATATATAACAAACGAAGACAAAAAGAAAAAAAAGGGGGGGTAGGAGACAAAACAAAGTCAAAACAGATAAATATGAAATACTAATACCAATTCCAATTCCATTTATTTTCAATAAGCCAAGACAAACACATTCAATGAACTTTTAATATCACATAGCAAATTTCTTATTATGATGATGAGTCGTGAACGAGTTGGAGAAATCTTGCTCTTATGAATCTTCTCGTGTTTTTAGGGTTGGAGGAGGGTCCTTTCTATAGCCAAATGGAGGATAAAAATTAGAAAAGTAATAAATGAGAATAAAATCAAATTTTAATTCACCCTAAAATCATGCATTTATTTTATTTGACAACTAATAAAAATTATTTCCTACTCATCTTTTCCTTGTTTTGATTCTCATTTAAAACTTATTTTCAAATTTTTTTATTTCTAAATAAAATTAAATCAAATAAAATTAAACAAATTTGGCACATTATTATTTTATCATTTTATTTTTACTCTTGCTAATAAAACATTGAAACAAAAAAAATGTAATTATATTTACCCTAAAAATCTATTTACTAAATTTAAATTAAACATAAATCAAATATTCTTTGTTTTTTTATTTTCTTCTTCTTTTTTAATACTTAAAATTAAATTAAAATCACATCGGACGAAAATGGGTGTCTACAGTTTGCCCCCGTTTGTTCATCTTGTAGAATTAGAAGGTGGACAAACACGTAGACTTTGATTCGTTCGATACTATGTAAAATTAATGAAAAATTAAATGGGGAACTTCGATCTATATCAGCACTTCACCCTCGATACGATCAGGAACATAAAATAAAAATGATACATATCGGCACTTCACCCTCGATACGATCAGGAACATAAAATAAAAATGATACATATCGGCACTTCACCCTCGATACGATCAGAGACAGAAATTAAAAATGATACATATCGGTACTTCACCTTCGATACGATCAGAGACGGAAAATAAAAATGATACATATCGGCACTTCACCCTCGATACGATCAGAGACGGAAAATAAAAATGATACATATCGGCACTTCACCCTCGATACGATCAGAGACAGAAATTAAAAATGATACATATCGGCACTTCACCCTCGATACGATCAGAGATGGAAAATTAAAATGATACATATCAGCACTTCACCCTCGATACGATCAGAGACAAAAAATTAAAAATGATACATATCGGCACTTCACCCTCTATACGATCAGAGACAGAAAGTTAAAATGATACATATCGGCACTTCACCCTCTATACGATCAGAGACAGAAAGTTAAAATGATACATATCGGCACTTCACCCTCGATACGATCAGAGACAAAAAATTAAAAATGATACATATCGGCACTTCACCCTCGATACGATCAGAGACAGAAAATTAAAAATGATACATATCGATACTTCACCCTCGATACGATCAAATTAAGACAGAAAATTAAAAATGATACATATCGATACTTCACCCTCGATACGATCAGAGACAGAAAATTAAAACGATACATATCGGCACTTCACCCTCGATATGATCAGAGACAGAAAATTAAAAATGATACATATCGGCACTTCACCCTCGATACGATTAGAGACAGGAAATTAAAATGATACATATCGGCACTTCACCCTCGATACGATCTGAGACAGAAAATTAAAAATAATACATATCGACACTTCACCCTCGATACGATCAGAGACAGGAACCCTCGATATGATAGAGACATGAAATAAAAATGATACATATCGGCACTTCACCCTCGATATGATCACGAACAACTGGTTCTTGACTAGAGTAAATAACATGATGTCTTTAAAAATTGAACGGTCAGGAGTAAACAAACATTGTTCAACAAAAGTGACAGGCAGGGTAACACAAGGATTGTTTAAGATGTAATGTAAAGTTTGGAGACCAGGGGTAAACAAGCATCGTCCAATTTAGAATCCAAGAATTCAAAGAATTTTATCTCAATCTTTTTCTCTTCTAATCAAAAGCTTGAATTTTTCATCAACGAACAAGAATTTTTCTTTTTTCAAGATCAAAATCTTTCAAAATTTTCCCTTGTATTGTAAATTTTTAAAATAAGTGGACAAAAAAATAGCCCAAGGTGAAAACAAAATTCACTTTTTTTTCAAGTATGTATGATTTAAGAAAATCAATGTGATGGTGACAAATGATTTGATGCTCAAAACATTATAGCCAACTTCAAGTTGATGCTAGATGTATACAAAAATGTATGCTATTGATTTACTAGTCTCAGGAACATGTGTTAGCCATGTGAAAATATTTTAATCTCATAATATGCTAAATGAGAATGAACTCTCATATGATGATTGTACCATGTATGGAGATTTTTATGCATGTAAGGAATGTGATGAATGCTAATGCATAACTTTGCATGTGAGAATGCGATAAATGGACAAAAATCATGACTTATGTGTAAAATGCATATTGACGATGCAATTAATATCTAAGCTTCATGAAAAGGCCTACAACAGTTTTTCTGTCTTTTTTTGAACTATTCAAGCAAAATTTATACGATAAAACTATGTTCATGAATGAAATGTAGATGCATGAATAATGCCTAGATATGAGGTCCTATGATGCATGATGTAAACATGTAAAATGTTACTTATATCAAATATGAAGTGTGAGCAAATATGAACAAATAAAATGTTGATGCCCCTTTCCTAAAGATGAGGTCCTATGCTTGATGATGCAAAAATGTAAAATGCTAAGTCAATCAAATATGAAGTGCAATGTTTTTTTGTTTATGGAGAGCGTGTGCTCAAGCATAAAGTTTTTTTTTTAAATCAATTGTAATGTTGATGCATTAACTAAGAAAAAATATCCATGATTTTTTTAGTAAAAATAACCCATTCAATTTAACCTCAAATTCACCAACGAACTGTTAGGTAGCATGACAGCATAACAAACGAAGTTTCTTCATTGTCCGAGGGAAGAAATTTTTGTTTTTTGTTTTTTTTTATCTATCTCTTTTTTTAGTGAATGTCACCATAATGACAAATAACTCTCTTATTCAACAATTGATTTTAATGCCTAAAAAATTGATCAAACTGGAACAGGTCATGAAGGTAATCTGGTAGGTCATTTAAAAATAACTCATATGTTTAGAAATAGCTTGTAAAAGTAACCCAAAGTGTTATTTCATTCAATCAAAAAAAAAATTACCTCAAATTTACAACAAACAAGCATAATGATGATGCGAAAGCAAATGAGTAGATGACTCAATGCATTAAAGGTATGAGAATTTGACTTTAAAATGGAAGGATTCAGGAAGGATGAGAAGTCATATGCGTATGAGATTTAGATTACTTTGAAATTTCACGTTCAATCAAATAGAAACATGATTAACATGGGAAATGAATCTCAAAGATCTCAAGGTGTGTATGAAAAAAGTAATACAAAATGTATTAATGAAAAAGAGTAAAAGTGCACAATTCTTCAGATAACTTTTGTAAGGATCGAAGACACATGACTTCCTATGATTATTCTTTTCTTGCATTGCACTCAACTCTTGGGCCTAACAATCAATGACTGATATGATATATACTCATTCTCACATGGGTTGTTGCTTATCCACTACAAAAAAACTGCCAATTTGTGACCAGAAAATTGCGACCAAATGGTCGTTTTTCACCTAAAATGCGACCAAAATGCGACCTAACAGAGTGGTTGCTAAAAAGCTGGTCGGATTTCAATTATGCGACTGCATGGTCACAAAAATGCGACCATATGGTCGTAAAAAATTTTGGTAGCAAAAAAAGTCAAACTTTTGAAAATGCGACCAAATGGTCGCATTAAAAGGGACCATTTGGTCGCATTTTATCTTCAATAGAAGTGACCATTTGGTCACAAAAAAAGTGACCAAATGGTCGTCAATTTTGTGACCAAATGGTCACTTATTGCTCTCGATAAAAATACGACCCGGATGGTCGCTAAAAAGCGACCATCCGGTCGTAATTTATGTGAAAGATAAGTGACCACTTGGTCACATAAAAAGTGACCAAATGGTCGCATAAAATGCGACCAAATGGTCACTTTTAGTCTCATTTAACATGCGACCAGATGGTCGCTTAAAAGTGACCATCTGGTCGCATTTAAGAGTTTTTTTTTTAAAATTTAAATATTAATAATTAGTTAATTAATTATTAATTAATTATTAATTTTTAATTATTTAGTAATTATTAATTAATTATTAATTACTAATTATTTATTTAATTAATATTAAAATTTCATAAAAAAAAAATTGGAATTCAAATAAAAAAAAATATATATCAAATATTAAAAAAATGTTTTATACAATCGAAAGAATCCTAGAACTACTGCGGAGGCGGGGGGGGGGGAGGAGGCGTCGATGTAGAAGGCCGCCCTAGAGATCCAAGTACGCGGCCAAAGCGGATGCGACCTAGGCGTCGACTCGTGCCGTATGTCGGCCTCGACTCGTGCCTGTATGTCGGCCTCAATAGTAGCGACTCGAGCAACGAAGTCCTCACGCATAGCCTCCATGTCCGCGCAGCATTTCTTGCTCACCCAGGAGAAGGGCAGGAGCTAGTGCTCGCTCCGCTCTCCGCCGAGGCCGGGCACATCTCGCATAAAGGCGTCGCCCGTCTGAGCCGAGCCCCAGAACCGACCCATCAGTCGAACCCCTCCAAGCGACCTCCAAGAACGCCTCTATACGGTCCTCCTGAGCCGGTTGCGAGTCCAGTGTGGGCAACGCCGAGTCAAGGACTCAGTGAAACGTTCCTAAACATTTAAAATTCAGAAAATAAAATGGTTAATATATAATGTATGAAAAATTTTAAAGAAAGAATAATAATTGAAAAAAATATTAAATACCTGAACTTCTTTGCCCTATCGTCGACTTAACGTCCCGTCCTCTTCGTGTGAAGAACTCGGTGCGGCTCATCGGGCAGGACGGGCGCCCGTGCTTCGCTTCCTAAAAAATCAAATAGTGAAAATAAAACATAATAAATTAATTAGTAATTGAAAAAAAAACGGGAAAAAGAAAACGAGAAAGCGAGCGAGGAAAAAAAAGCATACCAATCGACGATGGTGCTCGTCGTGGGTCCGCGCCCCTGTGTGTTTTTCTTTGGATTCTTCGCGCGGTTGGCCTTATTCCTGCTTGACACGCCTTGCCCTGAGGAGTGATCAAGCTAGCGAAGCGCGCGTGGTCCTCCGGGCTCATCCACACGGGGCGGTTTCTTCGCTTGCCTTCGCGCGCCGAACATGAGGTCCTTGAATCGATCCCTGGACGTGATCGTCCCATAGGGGGAACAATTTACCGTCGGTGATATCGGGATCGATAACAGGAAACTTGCCCTGAAAAAATTGAAATAAAAAATTGTTAAAGTAATAAATTTATTTCTATAAATTTCAAAATTAATTAATTATGAAAATAAATTATGTTTTTACCTTCCAACTGTCGTACATCCGACGTTTCTCCGTCGTCGGAATCTTCGTCCAGCGAAGGTCGCTGGGTAGAGGCATGCTCTGAAGGACCTCGCGAAACCGTTTTGAAACGGTCGTATGCGGCTGTACTCTGCAAAATCACAAACAATTATTGTGCTATATATTAGAAACTATTAGTTAAAAAGAATAGAAAACTTTTAGGGAAATAGTAAACAAAATTACTTACGTATCCCCTTCAATCCGAAGGGTAGAGTCTGCGGCCCGAGACGGCTGAGTGCATGAAGTCGAGGGGCCACTGATCCGACCATGATGCACCCGGACGCCGACCTGGACGCATACCATGATGGTAAGCCCGAGTCGAAGACTCGGTCTCAGGGACTCTATCATCGAGCGTGGCGGCAAGTCGCGTATCGTGAATCGAAGAGGATGGCCAACTCCTCCGTAGTCGCCTCCGCATCAGGGCAACGCCAATGGCGTCCGCGGAGACCCCTCGTCACCCGCATCGTCAAGGCTCGCCTGACCGGGGAGGACGCCGTCTGCCGTCATAATCCTACAACCAAAATAAACTAATTTAATACTAATTACGTAAGTAAAATATTGATTAGTTTATTTAATTAATTAATTAATTAATGAAATAATGTAAATTAAACTAACATAAATTTAAGTAAATAATTTAAAATAAACTAATCAAATTAATTTGAATAAAAGTAAATTAAAATTAGATTAATTTAACTAAAAGTAAGTCAATTAAACTTAAGATTAATTAAGTAAAACTAAAATAAACTAATCATTTAATTTGAAATAAAGTAAAGTAAAATTAGATTAATTGAACTAAAATTAATTGAATTAAACTAAAATTCAATTAATCTTAGTTTCAATTAATCTAATTTTAATTTACTTTAATTCAAAGTAATTGATTAGTTAATTTTAGTTTTAATTAATTAATCTTAAGTTTAATTGAATTAATTTTTAGTTCAATTAAGCTAATTTATATTTACTTTAATTCCAAGTAATTGATCAGTTAATTTTAGTTTTAATTAATTAATCTTAAGTTTAATTGAATTAATTTTAGTTCAATTAACCTAATTTTAATTTACTTTAATTCAAAGTAATTGATTAGTTCATTTTAGTTTTAATTAATTAATCTTAAGTTTAATTGAATTAATTTTAGTTCAATTAACCTAATTTTAATTTACTTTAATTCAAAGTAATTGATTAGTTCATTTTAGTTTTAATTAATTAATCTTAAGTTTAATTGAATTAATTTTAGTTCAATTAACCTAATTTTAATTTACTTTAATTCAAATTAATTGATTAGTTCATTTTAGTTTTAATTAATTAATCTTAAGTTTAATTGAATTAATTTTAGTTCAATTAATCTAATTTATATTTACTTTAATTCAAATTAATTGATAAGTTAATTTTAGTTTTAATTAATTAATCTTAAGTTTAATTGAATTAATTTTTAGTTCAATTAAGCTAATTTATATTTACTTTAATTCCAAGTAATTGATCAGTTAATTTTAGTTTTAATTAATTAATCTTAAGTTTAATTGAATTAATTTTAGTTCAATTAACCTAATTTTAATTTACTTTAATTCAAATTAATTGATGAGTTCATTTTAGTTTTAATTAATTAATCTTAAGTTTAATTGAATTACTTTTAGTTCAATTAACCTAATTTTAATTTACTTTAATTCAAAGTAATTGATTAGTTCATTTTAGTTTTAATTAATTAATCTTAAGTTTAATTGAATTAATTTTAGTTCAATTAACCTAATTATACTTTACTTTAATCAAATGTAACTAAAATTAAGTAATTAAACAATTTTTATTTAATAATTAAACTAAACTATTTGAATTAATTACCCTACTTTAAATTAATTGATTTAATTAAAGTAATCTAAATTACATTAATTAAACTAAAATTAACTAATCAATTCTAAATTACATTTATTAAATTAAAGTAAACTATCTTAAATACACTAAATAAGTAATTAAACTAAATTATATTAAGTAATTAAATTAATTACTACTTAAATTGAATTAAAGTAAACTAAGTTAGATTAATTAAACCATTAGATTAATTAAACTAAAATTACTTAAAGTAATAAAATTAAAGTAAACTAATTAATTAGTTAATGTAAACTAAACTAATTAAATTAAACTACATAAACTAAAACTCAACTAATTAAAGTAAACTATCTTAAAAACTAAAACTAAGTAAACTAAGTAAACTCTAAATTCATAAACTAAACTTTAATTTGTTACGAAAACTAACCTCGTGTAATCGAAACCGGGATTGGTGGTTGAGGATTTTCGGTTTAGAGGAAGAACGGAACAGGACGGGAAGAAATAACGGGGAATGGATAGGGGAAAGAGACAAAACGAACAAAAAGAGAGGAAGAAAAAGAGAGAGGCAGCGAAGAGGAGAAACGAAGAAAAGAAGAGAAAGCAGAAACGGGAAGGGAAAAGGGAAAAAGAAACGGGGGAAAGGAAAGGGAATGAAATTTAAATCATATTTTGCGACCAACTGTCGCAAATATGTAATGATGACAGGAAATGAACAAATATGCGAGTCTGGGAAAATGCGACCATATGGTCGCATTTTCAGATACGTATGCGACCATATGGTCGCATTTATAAATATAAATGCTACCATTTGGTCGCATTTATATAAAAGGCGACCAAATGGTCGCCCAGTTGCCATTACCAAGGCCAGCTGTCTTGTCACGCGTCCCGTCACCATTTGCGACCATATGGTCGCATTACTTAAATTAACCGCCATAAATTTCATGAAAATTTAAAGTTACCGCCCATAATTGCGACCATATGGTCGCAATTCCAATTGTATTTTTTAAAAAATATTATTATACTTTTGCTCAAATGCGACCATTTGGTCGCTTTTCTCTAAAACCCTAAACCCTAAACCCCAAACCCTAAATCCTAAACCCTAAACCCTAAACCCTAAACTCAAACCCTAAATCCTAAAATGCGACCAAATGGTCGCATTTCCCTTCTAAATTACTACCATGTGGTCACCTTTTTTGTAAAATTGCTACCACCTGGTCGCAAATATTAATATTTATATACTTTTTTTTTATATTGGGTTACTTTCGATATTTACATATGACCAGGAACTCTTGTTTCCATGTTGTTATATTCATTGATTAGTTTAATTATTAAATAAAAATTGTTTAATTACTTAATTTTAGTTACATTTGATTAAAGTAAACTACAATTAGGTTAATTGAACTAAAATTAATTCAATTAAACTTAATGCATTTCTCTATATCTAATTTTAGTTTAAGGAATCTAATGGTTTAATTAATCTAACTTAGTTTACTTTAATTCAATTTAAATAGTAATTAATTTAATTACTTAATCTAATTTAGTTTAATTACTTATTTAGTTTATTTAAGATAGTTTACTTTAATTTAATAAATGTAATTTAGAATTGATTAGTTAATTTTAGTTTAATTAATGTAATTTAGATTACTTTAATTAAATCAATTAATTTAAAGTAGGGTAATTAATTCAAATAGTTTAATTTAATTATTAAATAAAAATTGTTTAATTACTTAATTTTAGTTACATTTGATTAAAGTAAAGTATAATTAGGTTAATTGAACTAAAATTAATTCAATTCAACTTAAGATTAATTAATTAAAACTAAAATGAACTAATCAATTAATTTGAATTAAAGTAAATTAAAATTAGGTTAATTGAACTAAAATTAATTCAATTAAACTTAAGATTAATTAATTAAAACTAAAATTAACTGATCAATTACTTGGAATTAAAGTAAATATAAATTAGCTTAATTGAACTAAAAATTAATTCAATTAAACTTAAGATTAATTAATTAAAACTAAAATTAACTTATCAATTACTTGGAATTAAAGTAAATATAAATTAGCTTAATTGAACTAAAAATTAATTCAATTAAACTTAAGATTAATTAATTAAAACTAAAATTAACTAATCAATTACTTTGAATTAAAGTAAATTAAAATTAGATTAATTGAAACTAAGATTAATTGAATTTTAGTTTAATTCAATTAATATTAGTTCAATTAATCTAATTTTACTTTACTTTATTTCAAACTAAATGATTAGTTTATTTTAGTTTTACTTAATTTTAGTTTAATTAATGTAATTTAGATTACTTTAATTAAATCAATTAATTTAAAGTAGGGTAATTCATTCAAATAGTTTAACTTCAATTATACGTAAGTAGTTTAAATTAAATGAGTTACACTAATTTAATTAATTAATTTTAGTTTAATTATTAAATAAAAATTGTTTAATTACTTAATTTTAGTTACATTTGATTAAAGTAAAGTACAATTAGGTTAATTGAACTAAAATTAATTCAATTAAACTTAAGATTAATTAATTAAAACTAAAATGAACTAATCAATTACTTTGAATTAAAGTAAATTAAAATTAGGTTAATTGAACTAAAATTAATTCAATTAAACTTAAGATTAATTAATTAAAACTAAAATGAACTAATCAATTACTTTGAATTAAAGTAAATTAAAATTAGGTTAATTGAACTAAAATTAATTCAATTAAACTTAAGATTAATTAATTAAAACTAAAATTAACTGATCAATTACTTGGAATTAAAGTAAATATAAATTAGCTTAATTGAACTAAAAATTAATTCAATTAAACTTAAGATTAATTAATTAAAACTAAAATTAACTTATCAATTACTTGGAATTAAAGTAAATATAAATTAGCTTAATTGAACTAAAAATTAATTCAATTAAACTTAAGATTAATTAATTAAAACTAAAATTAACTAATCAATTACTTTGAATTAAAGTAAATTAAAATTAGATTAATTGAAACTAAGATTAATTGAATTTTAGTTTAATTCAATTAATATTAGTTCAATTAATCTAATTTTACTTTACTTTATTTCAAACTAAATGATTAGTTTATTTTAGTTTTACTTAATTTTAGTTTAATTAATGTAATTTAGATTACTTTAATTAAATCAATTAATTTAAAGTAGGGTAATTCATTCAAATAGTTTAACTTCAATTATACGTAAGTAGTTTAAATTAAATGAGTTACACTAATTTAATTAATTAATTTTAGTTTAATTATTAAATAAAAATTGTTTAATTACTTAATTTTAGTTACATTTGATTAAAGTAAAGTACAATTAGGTTAATTGAACTAAAATTAATTCAATTAAACAAAATTGCGACCAGGATGGTCACTTTCAATTGTGACCACTTGGTAGCTTTTTTCCCTCCAAAATTACGCGCCATTTTTTGCTACCAAGACATATTTTAGTCACCAAAATTGCGACCAGGTGGTCACTTTTAATTGTGACCACTTGGTAGCTTTTTTCCTCCAATTTTAAGCTACCACTCCCCAAAAAAGGTCACAAAATTGCGACCAGGATGGTCACTTTCAATTGTGACCACTTGGTAGCTTTTTTCCCTTCAAAATTACGCGCCATTTTTTGCTACCAAGACATATTTTAGTCACCAAAATTGCGCCAGGTGGTCACTTTTAATTGTGACCATTTGGTAGCTTTTTTCCTCCAAAATTACGCGCCATTTTTTGCTACCAAGGTATATTTTAGTCACAAAAATGCGACCAGATGGTCGTTTTTTAAGGTGACCAACTGGTCGCTTCCTTTGCGCCATAATTTCGCGCCATTTTTTATGACTATTTCTACTTATGGTCGCAATCTGGTCGCAAAAAATGTGACCAGATGGTCACTTAAAGTCAACCTTCAAATAAAGTGACCAACTGGTCACTTTAAAGCTACCACTTTTTTTTGGTCGCAAATTTTTGGTCGCATTTTGGCAGTTTTTTTGTAGTGATCATTCCGAGCTCTCTTAGCCTTTGAGCATATTGTCTAAGTTATTTCAAATTGAAACTCTGAAAATGTTTGAGTTTCGTCATATCTAACATTATTGAAAGAACATAAGTTATATGACTTGGACCTTGCTTTCTCAATCTCTATTTTTTCTTTTTTTCCATGACATTCTGATTTCTTTCTCTTTTTTTTTCTTTTTGTTTTTTTTGTTTTTTTTTCACTTTTTTTTTCTTTTCTATTTTCACATTCTTTTTTTCTTCTTTTTGCTCTTTTTTTCTTGCAAGTGACCTACATTTAACACGTCAAAGTCACAATATGAACAATGCTAACTTTGTTAAGGAATCCAACAAATATATAACAAAACCCAAGGTAGATATGTTCTTCTTCCCAGGACCTATCAAAACTTATCAATCATTTTACAAATCATGTGATACATTCAGATAAAATAAGTACTAGGAAAATCAAATCCTCTAGTGTAACGCCCCGTTACAAGGTAAGATTAATTTTGGAATTAAATTAAAATTTATTTAATTTAATTAAAGGGTTTGGAATTTTGATAAATAATCTTTTTATTTATTTAGGCTTTTGGGTGACACCTTTGATAAGTGTCACTTTTTGTAAATAATGAGGAGTCTTGGATTAATGAGTAGTGATGACGTGGCGAGTAGAGATGATGTGGCAAGTAGTGATCAAACCCTAATTTGTAACTAAGGAAAAGAAGAAGAACAATTTTTCTCCTCCCTTTCCCACACCTTGCCGCCGCCCCCCATAGTGAAAGAGAAGGAGGAGATTCGTCGTTCGCTCGTTGATTGATCGTTCGTGAATCGGGTTTTTGGATCTAGGCAATTTGGAAGCGATCTTGGTCGAAGGTAACGAAACTTCTCTTTTCTCTATTTCTTCTTGATGCCGTGGGGTTAGGTGTGGCTAATGATAGGATTTTTCATCAATTGTTAATTAGGGGATCGGTGGAAATTGCCCGGAATCGAAGGAGGAAGATCGGGAGCCTTTTTCTTGATTTTTCGTTGAACGGGTAAGCTTTTGGGATGGATTTAACAACCTTTTTAATTCTGGATTTTTGTTTTTATTTTCACTTTATGAACACCAAGAACCCTAGCCATTGTATTGATCTCCATAATTGCCAATTTCCAAAACCGTGGCCAAATACCTAATCGATCTTGATTACCAACACCTAAACCATCAAGATCGATCACCCCAACTACGAAACCGCGACCGAACCACGTCCCAATGACCATGGCCAGCCGCGGCACCCACACACCCCCCACGCCCACACTTAGCCAACTTCCTTCGCCGTTTGATTTCCGTTCCTTGATCCACCGAACCCCAAACCTCTTTGTTTGATTGTAATATATTTTAAATGGTATTTTAAGCTATTTAGGGTCTTCTTTTCAGGTCTGGTTCGTCGAGGGAAGTAGCTTGTTTTCGGATTTAAGCAATTTTCCGAGGTGAGTTAACGGGTTATTCAACGGTAAGGTTTTGGAGAAATCTAAAGCCTTTACCGTAGCTTATTCTTTCACATATAATTAAATATGTAATTCTGGAAATTTAGGAAGAGAAACAACATTGGAAACACCGAAAAACAATTGGGAGAAATAATGTTTTCGGTTAGAACTTGTGAAGGCCAATTTCGCCAAAAGTGATGTTTTTAGATTCGATTTGCTTCTGGATGGTAATGAGTATTAATCTGGAATTATTTGATGATTTTTAGTGCCAATAGCCTTAAGTTTTGAATTAGGATTCATTAAGGTTCATATTTTGGTTTTCGGCAGTTTTCTTGTTTTTCGGCAGTTTTGTGAAGTGTATGTAAAACTGAGTGGGCTGCTGTATTTTAATATTATAAACTGATTTTGAATGATTATTATTATGAGGTTAATGTGGTTGTGATGATGAATTGAGATTGATTAAAATATATTTACTAGTGTTGAGGCTACGAGCTCAACACTTGGTCATTTTAGTTATGGAAAGGTCCATAACCGGGTACTAATGGTCATTGCTCGTACGAATGATTCATTAGGTGAATAATAGTTATAGTTGAGGCTATAACCAGGTACTAAGAAGTGGTAGTAGTTCCGAGGAACCGCCTTCTTAGTGGTGTTGTGACAAGAGAATGTTTGTTTAATTACTTATATTTGTAAATCGGATTGATTGTATTAAGTGTGATTTTGATGTTGGGACTTGGGTAATATTTGAAAGAGGTGGATTCCATGAAAAGTTAAGTGTTGATAGCGAATGTTTAGTGAATAAAGAATGAGTGGAGGATTAAGTGATGGTTGGAGTGTAAGAGTCTTTGGAAGAGTGTTGAGAGCTTGGGACTCGGTTTGGGTTGTTAGAGACTACCTAAGACTTTATCGTTGTTTAATTCGTTTTCTCACTGGCTTTAGCCTCACAAGGCTATCTCGTGGTTATTTTTCAGGTAACAATGGACCGAGAGGTGGCGGTTGATGAAGTGGAAGAGATGAGCGTTCATGTCATGGAGGCGCCTCGAATTTATTCTTCTTTTTGAATGATGAACTAAGTTTATAAACTTTTATTTGAATTATTGAGTCGTTGTGAGTTGTAGTTGATTTTTAGACCCTTTTGTCTTTACTCTTATATTTTGAATGTTGTTGTTTTAGTTTAAAAGTTGAACTCCGGAGTTTCTTTTGTTTTAAATTCTCAATGATTATGAAGTTTGTTTTATTTTAAATAAAGGAATTTTATTGAGTCTTCCGCTGTTGAAAATAAGTGTGTTTTGCTACTCTGAAAAGTCGGGTCTTTACATCTAGTCCTTGATGACAACTTCAAAACAACCAACTTGGACCTTCAATAAAACTTGCTAATATTTCTCTTCATAAATCTCCTTGTATTGATTTATCTGCTTCCAAGACAATCAAAAATTGGTGTTCTTCATTATCTTCCCACACACTTTTGGTAGCTGCTTCTTGCAATACAGAAAAAGTATACTCATGAGTTGTCAGTATATTCAATCGTTACAATTCTTGTCTTGAGAATTAATCCACGATAGTGTAAGTCAGAGAAAAGGCTGAGCTAAAGAAACGATTCCAATGAGAATGAAAGTTAGAATGACCATGTAGAAATTTTGGAGAAGTAGCAATGAAATGCAAAAGACATGCATGCTATCACAAATTCGAGATGAAAAAAAATATTTGACTCAATGTCTTAACACCATTTCATTACTTTTAAAACTCCTCTTAACATATGAATTTAGGCTCTAAAGGGTTGAACACATTGCATGGCATGTATGGGTAGGGAGAAGGAGAGGAAAATGGTCAATTGCCTCAGTGTTGGATTAACCGTGGTGGGTAGATATGAAACTGGTTAGATTCATGACTCGAGACTTTGTGATTTATAAAATGAAATTGGACAAGATGAATAAAACAAACATGGCTAATTGCCCAAGTGTAGTGTTGCAGGGTGGGTCAAGCAAGAGTTTGGTTCAACTTGTAGCTCAAGTTTTGATGGCTAGTAGCAAGAAGATGGACTATATGGATAAGGAGAGAAATAATCAAATGCCCCAGTAAAATGAAGAGGATGAATTGATGAGAGAATGTTCATGTTATAACTCGGGCATGTATGGCTAGCAAAATGGTGTTGGGCTTGAAAATGGTTAGGTCATGAATCAGAAGATACATTAATACTGCAGTGAAGGCTAAGGAGAAATGATGGTTATTATCAAAGCATACAGAGGTTTGATGATGAGCGAGAGTTGAAAATAATAAGCCTAAAATTATTTGAGGGTCCGTTATGACATTCACTTTTTTTTTAACTTTTTTTTCACTTTCTTTTTTAACTTTTTCCCACAGAAATGAGTCCGCTTTCTTTCATTATGATTTCAAATTTCTTGATAGTTCATTAACGAAGATGAAACTAAATCAACTGGACTATTTTGACAATTCTTTTTCAAAATATTGATCATTATCTAAGAAATACAATGCATGATTTGGATGAAATGCAAAAACCTTGATTTTCTTTTTTATTAAAAAAAAATGCATGAGAAATGAAATCCTTTATTTTATTTTTTTTCCTAAATGCAATGCACATGTGTGACGTGTTTGGATCTTATATGCATGAATTAGTAAAGTTGATAAATATGTACAAATTTATTATTCATGAATTGATAAAATTCTATGTATTTTTTTTTGTGAATGCATAATGCATATTTACACTATAAATGCTGAGAAATAAATCCTACTTCAGAGTCATCGTTTTGTTTCTAAAAAAAATTATGAGAAGAAAATACTCCAATGAAAGATGCATAAATGAAAACAATGATGTGTATTTCATGTTCAAAATGCATGGAAGAATGAACAATTTTTTTTTTTTATCTTTCTTTGCATATTTTATAAGGATGAATGTGAGGAGCAAGATGATCTTTCCTTTTTATTTTATTAATCAAATGGCTGATGCTTTTTTTTTTCTAGTAAACGAACTCGAAAAATGAACACACACAAACAAACATCAAAGTAAAAATAACATATAGCATGTGAGGATGATGTGTGGCATTAAAGTCTATCTAAAAAGTTTAAAAGGCCCCCAAGATTTCTTTGTCATGATAGGTTTTTTATTTATTTATCACTATTCTGATAAAATTAAACCAATCATAACAAAGTAGCCCTTCCAGTATTCTGGTCAGGTTGACTTGGGCGGGAAGTTTCGTGGGTGCCGCACGAGTAAACTCCACGAAGGCAACACTACCATCCCAAACTATTTCTAAAGGGTGAAACCCGGGTAGAGGGTCGTGAAAGTGTGTGCAATCATGCAATGCATCAATTGTAAACAAAACAAGTAAGGCTCAAATAATAGTACACCACAATAAGCTTAAAAATAACAAGACTCTCAAAGTGTCCCCAAGTGAAGTCGCCAGGTCAGCCGCTACGTAAATGCGACGTGGAAAATTAAAAAGGGAGTCGCCACTAATCATTGGATTTCTAAATTAGGTGTGATTAGTCACCTAGTCATTAACTAAGGATGGTCTACTAACTATTGAAAATGGGTTCTGGAGTTCATTCACGCATAGGGAAGGTATTAGCACCCTATTATGTTCGTTTAAAAATGATTGTTGTTTTTTTATTTAGTGTATTATTGAAAAGCCTTTATCTATTCAATACTTTAATAATAAAGTATGATTAAATAAGTATGAGTGGCGTAAACCCATTAGAAAAATATTGTCTGGAATTTTAACTCAGTATCCCGAGATAAAATTCCTTACCTCAAGAATGTTTAGAAGCATGGTATCTCAACACCTCTATATTCAGTCATCGGAGTTTTCGAAAATGATTTGTTTGTTTATTTTTTTTGTGTTTAAGTTTTAAATATAAATATTTTAATTAATTATGAATCTTTGTTATTAAAAAAAATTAGCTCAATATTAGGTTTAGGGTAAGTTTCACTTTTATCCCCTAAGTTTTAAAAGGAAAACTTTTGTTTGTTAAATCTTTTATTTATGGTATAAATGGACAATTAATATCCTAATAAATTCAATTTTTATTTAAGGCTTATATTATTAATCTTTTGTTTTTTTGAAAGTTGGTAGGTTTATACCCTAGTAAATTCTAATGAATATTTAAAATTTCATTGTTAATATTTATGATTTGAAAAATTAGTATCCTAATTAATTCTAATTTCTATATTTAAATTGTTAATTTTTATACTTTGGAAAATTAGTATCCTAATTAATTCCAATTACTATATTTAAATTGTTATTTTTTATGCTTTTTGGAAAATTAGTATCCTAATTAATTCCAATTACTATATAAAATTTTATTTCCATTTTTTAATTTCAACTTTAATTTTCAATCTTTATTTACTATTTTGTTCTATTTCAATTTCAAACGTAGTCTATTAATCTATTCAAATAAAAATAAATATTTTATACAAGGAGAAAAATAATAATAAAACAAAAGAAAAATCAAAATTTTTACAAAATGTCAATCATGTTAAACAAAATATTTTAAATCTATTAAAATGAAAATTTATTCGATATGACATGTTGATTAATTTGGCCTAAATATAATAATCATCATTTAAATTACAAACTAAACTAATTAACAAAATCAATGTAATTATGAAATCTGTATTACAGTAAAAAAAATATGGCATGATAATTAAGTTAAAAAAATAACAAAATAATGATAATAAAAAATGTGTAAATTAAACTATGGTCAAATTAATGAAATAAAAAAAAAGCACATGCTAATTAAAAAAAATTGATTACATAAAAAAATTACAACTAAGACAAGACAAATTGGTTTTAATCATGTTTTGTTAGAAAATGCTTCAATTAAATAATACTGATTGAACTAAATGTATTATTATTATTATTTTAAGAAAAAAAACGAGACATGATCATGAAATCTAAATGCATAAATTTAATGATATTAATTAATAAATCTATTCTATTTCAAATAAGAAAAACAAATGTGGATATATAACAAACAAAGACAAAAAGGAAAAAAAAAAAAAAAAAAAAGGCTAGAGGAGACAAAACAAAGTCAAAACAGATAAATATGAAATACAAATTCCAATTCCCAATTCCATTTATTTTCAATAAGCCAAGACAAACACATTTAATGAACTTTTAATATCACATAGTAAATTCCTTATTATGATGATGGATAGGAAACGAGCCGCTTATCATCAATAAGAGATTAAGGGCGACGATACTAAAGGGACGAAAAGAAAACGATTCGTGAATCGAGAATTTGGCGGGTTGGCGTGATTCTCAATGGTAAAAGGGAAGAAAGTTGGAATTTTTTTTGGATATTAGGAATATGAAAGGGATTTATGGGATTTCGAGGAGATGAGTCGTGAAGATGAAAGTCGTGAACAAGTTGGAGAAATCTTGCTCTTATGAATCTTCGTGTTTTAGGGTTGGAGGAGGGTCCTTTTTATAGCCAAATAGAGGATAAAAATTAGGAAAGTAATAAATGAGAATAAAATCAAATCAATTTTTAATTCACCCTAAAATCATGCATTTATTTTATTTTATTTTATTTGACAACTTAAAAATTATTTTCTACTCATCTTTTCCATGTTTAAATTGATTCTCATTTAAAACTTAGTTTCAAATCTTTATTTCTAAATAAAATTAAATCAAATAAAATTAAACAAATTTGGCACATTATTATTTTTATTATTTTATTTTTACTCTTGCTAATAAAACATTAGAACAAAAAAATGTAATTATATTTACCCTAAAAATCTATTTACTAAATTTAAATTAAACATAAATCAAATTTTCTTTTTTCTTTTACTTTTTTCCTTTCTTCTTTTTTAATATTTAAAATTAAATTAAAATCACATCGGACTAAAATGGGTGTCTACAAAGGGGAGGGTCAATAATCCTTAGATTGAATTTTTAGAGGTCAATTTTCTCAATTTCCCCCCGATTTATAGAAAAGCTTTGAGCTTTCATCCGAACGATTACTTATGTACCGATATAGGTGATGCATTCGCTTTCTTAGTTCATCATCATCATCTTCAACAAATAATAAAATCACATGGTATCCTTCTATTGCTTTTAAACTCAATCACCAAGATCTTGTTTTGCTTGAAAATGCCATAAGAGATACCAATTTAAGCAGATTTTGGGACATATGATGAGAAACAATCTTATTTCTCAAACATTTCCAATGAGTAGGCTTCTTTTTTTCTCAGCTGTTTCATTTCCTGATAATCTAGATTTGGTAATTTTGCTGCTTTATCATTATACCCTTTATCCCAATTTATATATATACAATATTATGATTTTAGGATTGTCATTTTCCACTAAGGATTCTTTCGCCGTTTATAATTCGATGCTCCAAAACGATACTTGCCTGGATCGGCAAACGTTTCTTTACCTTCTTTAGACTACTAGATGTGTTGTTGAAGTGAAATTGATTCATTGTCATGTCTTGGCTCTTTTGAGTATTTGCAATACTCCTTTATTAAGATGTATGTTGAGATTCGAGAAAGGATGTGTTGGGTTTGCGTGCCAATTGTTTGTTGAAATGTCGAAACCGGATGTTGTCTCGTATAATAACATAATTGCTGGTTTTTCTAAAATGGGAGATGTTTTGGGAGCATTGAAACTATTCCGTGATATGGATCGTTATGGTCTTGAACCTGATGATTACACCATGTTAGGCCTTCTTTTGTCGTGTGGGTAGTTGGGAGAGATGAAGTTGGGAAGATCTGTTCATGCACGGATTGAAAAAGTGTCTGAAAAAGACGTTACGACATGGACAACATTGATAACTGGATTTGCCTTTCATGGATATGGAAACAAAGCTCTAGAATTCCTCTCTGCTATGCAGCCTGAAACAATATAGGGTTCAATATTGAGTGCTTGTAGAATGCATGGAAATATGGAAGTAGCCGAGAGCTTTAACACAGCTGACTGACCAAGTTGGAGCCTGAGAAAGAGGGTGGATACATTTTGTTGTCTAACGCATATGCAACGTGCGGGAGGTGGAGCTATTCAGATAGCATTCGAGAAGTAATGAATAGTAGCTGAGTTAAAAAAAATGGCAGGTTGTGGCTATTGACGGTGTCGTCCATGATTTTACCGCGTAATAAGCGGCATCCAAGATGGTTGGACATCCGCTCTATGCTCGACTTTCTAACAAGTGAAATGAGGTTGGAAGGCGATTGTCCATTAACAACCACGTTGGCTTCATGATGATATCCGACATTGAAAGAAAATCGGTTTTATGTATTTATGAAAATCGGGTTTCAAGCTTGAAGTCAATATTTGGGATAGTCAAGTTTTTTTTTCTTAAAAAAAGAATTTTTGCATAAGAAAATTAAATAGTTTTAAAAGGGGCAAATTTTTTTATTTATTTGAAAAAAAAAGGGGGAAATTCAACAATTCTCCCGAATAAAATTAGAAAATTGTACAAAAATCAGTTAATTTATCACTCAAAACAGAGTCATAAAAATATATTAACTCGATCATTTTTTAATTAAAAATGATTTTTAAATTTGTAAAAATTTAAATTATAAGTATTGTATTGAAACATTATATTTATATCAAATGTTTTTAATAATATAGCGTTCTATTTTTTTTTTCTTTTCCAAATTATCAATTAAAAGGAAGTAACCCTTATTTATTTTATTTTGTAAAAAAGAAAAAGACCAATAAAAAATTTTAAACGAGTTATTACTGAAATAGTTTATTATTATATATTAATTACTAAAATGTCTGAAGTTTATAAAAATAGCATTTCAATAAATTATTTTGAACTAAAAACCAAAAAATTCATTAAAAAATAACAATGAAAAATAATAAAATAGTTGAAGCTAATTGGGTAATTTTTAAAAATTATAATATTTCAATAATTAGTACGTAAAAATATTCTATTTAAAACAATTTATGAATATTTTAAAACTAAATTTATTGTTGGTTGACAAATGCCTTAAACTACAATTGTTTCCGTAGATATTTTGCGTTAGAAATGGTCTGATAACAATAATAAAAAAAATTAATTTGATATAAAATATTCATTCATTTCTTCAAATGTCTCAAATAAAATTAAAAAAAACATAAATTCCACATTAAACAAACATTTCTCTCAAGTTTCTCTTTCTTACCTATATTTATCTTCTATCAAAATGGCGTCAAAACTTCCTTAAAAACAGCGGTTGTAAGCAACTCAATCTCGGGTTAGTTTGGGATTGCTATACTTTTAGAATAATTGTTTTCAGTTGTGTTTCACAAAAATCAGTTGTGTCAGGAATCAAATTAGTGTTTGATAAATTTAGATTATGTATAAAATTAGTGTTTGATAAATTCAACTTCTGAAACTACTATGAAATACATATTTATTTAAGTAATATTTAGTAAATTAATTTGAAAAGTACTTATCTATTTCATATATGACACGATTATTATAACAAAACTTAAAATTTTCTAAATTAGAAGAAGGTTTGTAAAATATTATAATAATCAGACTATAGACTATATTAATTTAATCACAATAATTCATAAAAAAAACAATGCATTATAATTAAAAAAACGTTGAAAATACAAAATTATATAAGAAAACTCCAATAAAGAAACAAAATAAACATTATCAATCATTTTTGAAGAATATGTGGTATATTTGATACAAATGTATACTTCTTCTTAAGACCATATTCTGCATAAAAATAATTATCAAAATATAATTATGAATTTTGATAGACCATCTTCTGTCAATGGCGATTGCTGGTCGTGACACCTTAGGCTCCCATTTTCTCATTTTAAATATAAATTATTTTAAGACAATACAAATTTAGTTTTGTGGCATATGATGATGTACGAATTTGAGAATAGAAACACTAATTTCTAGGTTTCTCAATTTGTTTTGGGTTGGCCAAATTTCTGATTGTTTAGATACTTGAGTTATCTTCCTAGAAGATTTCCAGCCACATTGTCGAGAAATCCAGCCATTGATTGTTCCCTTTTTCGTTTGGTTCCCAAAGAAAATGAAGACCTGATTGTAGTTTATATTAGAAAACTAGGGCTTCGCCATGGAGATAATAAATTCGTTTGCTCTAGAAAAAGAAGAAGATTTCTGGATTTTCTTGATCCGTTGTGTTTTTGTGTAAAAAAGAGAAACAACGGAAAGAAAGAGCATGAGAAAGCTTAGGGAATTGAGAATTGTTGCTCGTAACTGGTTGAGTTTGACATAACTGGAATTGAAGATTTAAAAAAGAAAAAAAACTAGATAATTAAGGAAAATATAATCTAAATAGACAAAGATAAGTTAGAATTTTAGTAATATTTCAATAATTACCAACTCAAACTGTCACTCACCTTAAAACTTGATCTATTGGGTTTTAGAACGATAAACTGTGTCGATTACATTGGAATCATGATAATGAGATGATAATACGGGTAAGAAGTTGTATCAACATCAGGCCGCCGTGCACAAGAATGCGAAGTACGAGTGCAATCATTGTCGTCTGCGTTTCTTGAACGCAACGGAGTTATCGACTCACAATTGTGTGCGGTAGGTAGTTCGTGATTTTAGAATTTCTCAGTATTCTTTGTCCATTAATACAATAATACTAGTAGTTTTTAGGTTTTAGTTTTTTTCTTTCCATTTCTATTCTTGAAATTTCCAACATAATAATACTATTTTTTATTTTCTTGCATTCTTGCATTCTCAGTTTCTTTATTACGTTTGAATTTAATCAAGTTTAATTGGGTGACCTTTATGAGATATATCAAGTAAAGGGACGGACTTGCTTGAGGACCAGGGAGCACGTCCCCCCCCCCCCCTTCCCTTCACTTGGAAATTTTTTCCCAATTAATATATAATTTTTTTTGCAAATGAATTAATATATACTTAATAAAAATGTATTTTAGTAAAAAAAAATTGAATAATACACATAATAATTATTTTAATATTCTATAAGACTATTTTTTTCTTATCTATTTATTATAATTATTTTGGTTTTAAATGATTTGATGTTATTTTTAGAGAATTTGCCTATAATGACACTTTTATTAGTGTTAGTGTCTTAAATAGCTTAAGTTTTAAAAAATTCCTCAAATGACATTTTTTCTAATATAACAAAATTAATTATTTCGTTAAATTTACAAAAATGCCACTCATTTATCAATTCACTAAATTTACAAAAATGTCACTCATTTATTAATTCATTAAATTTTTTCTCTTATTTACTAATTAGTGAATTAAATGAAATAAGTTAGTGAATTAAATTATAATGTAAATTTGGGATACCTAATATTGATTTTAATTGAATAATTTAGTGAGTTAAAGAGAATATTTTAGTGAATTAAAGGGAATAATTTAGTGAATTAAATTTAAATATACATTTGGGATACCTAATATTGATTTTAATTGAATAATATTAGTGAATTAAAGAGAACATCTTAGTGAATTAAAGGGAATAATTTAGTGAATTAAATATAAATGTACATTTGGGATACCTAATATTGATTTTAATTCAATAATTTAGTGAATTAAAGGGAATAATTTAGTGAATTAAATTATAATGTATATTTGGATACCTAATATTGATTTTAATTCGATAATTTAGTGAATTAAATAGAATGATTTAGTGAATTAAAAGGAATAATTTAGTGAATTAAATTATAATGTACATTTTGGATACCTAATATTGATTTTAATTCAATAATTTAGTGAATAAAAGGGAATAATTTAGTGAATTAAATTATAATGTATAATTTAGTGAATTAAATTATAATGTATAATTTAGTGAATTAAATTATAATGTATAATTTAGTGAATTAAAGGGAGCCAATTACATACTGGTTCGGTTAGTAACATTTCCCGTTCCGATTCTGGTTAATTTTTTTTATGAATTTTCTTACCGGTCGATTTCGGTAAAGTTTGTAAACTCTGTCATTTTAGTTTTTAAAATAGTTTTTCATCCTAAATCCTTTTTTTGTGTCAATATAGTTTTTCGTTATACAATTCAATAACTTATACCATATTATTCACTAAATTATTGAACTAAACTTAATTGTTTTATTCTGCAACATAGTTTATTGAACTTTTTATTTTGCACTGTTGATTTACATGTGCTTAGGGACTAGGGTATATGTGAATTGGAGAAGAAAACAAGGAAGAAAAAAATGTGAAGATAGGCCAAATGAGGATACAAGAAAATGCCATTTTTTAATTCTTTTTTGTGTTTGTTATAAATTTTAATGAACTGTTGATGTATATAGGTTTAAATAGATCTCGCTGTTGAGATTTATAATTCAATTATTTAATGCGTTGAGTTCAATAAATTATTGAATTGAAATCTTGATACTATCTTACCACTCTATGAAAATATTATTTTGTATTTTTCAAGTTTATAATCACTAATATTGGTTCTTGATGTTGCATACTAGTGTAAATGAATGCGATTTTTATTTGCGGAAAGCTTTGAGATTTTATGTATTTTTTATAGGCAAAATCAAAACCGTTATTCAATAATTTATTAACTTCAATTACTTATTGAATTAAAATCAATATGAAGATCTCAATTATAAGTTGTAATTTAGTTTAATAAATTATTGATGAAGGGAGAAATTTTATTGAATTAATAAAACTCAAATTTTAATTCACTAAATTATTGACTATGAGAGAAAATTTAGTGAATTAGTAAAGTTCATATTTTAATTCACTAAATAGTGAATAAGAGAACAAATATAGTGAATTAATAAATTAGTGGCATTTTTGTAAATTTAATGAAAACAATTAATTTTGTTATATTAGAAAAAATGTCATTTGGGGAATTTTGAAAAGAGGGTGCTATTTAGGAAATTATTAGTTTTATAAAATGTGTCATTTGAGTCCATGCCCCTTTTTTTTACGTTTATTGTTACCAATTTTTCTTCAAATTTAGTTATTTAGAGTTGTGATTTTTTTATGTGAAACGATAATTTTAATTTTGTATTATTTATTAGTTTTTATACATTATTTTATTTCTTGTTTTATACATTGATTATGAGAATTGAATAATTAATATTTTTATTAATTCAATAATTTATCGAACTAAAAAAAATCTAATAAATTCACCGAAAAATAACAAAATATTTCAATAATTTACCGATGAACAACGATGACTGGATTTGTAAGGAATTTCCATGGCTATATTAGAGAGAGAAAATCAAGTGCAACATTTAAAAAAAAATGAAATTTCAAACATAAAAAAGAATAAAAAAATACGGGAAAAATAACTTAGTCACGGCCATCCATGATAGGTTCTGCGTGACGGATCTAGGATCTTAGTCGGGGCACAATATAAATTATAATGTATACAATTCAAGATACCAAAATTTTTACCCTCACCATTAGTAATTATTATACTAAAAAAAATATAGAAATACATTTTTTTTAAAACTAATCAACCACTCCTTATGTCATTTTTATTTATTTTTTGCATATATAAAATATCAATATAAATTTGAAAAAAAGGAAGAAAATTTAAAAAACAATATCATAAATACAAAGATAACTTATATTTGATCCCGTGTTTCATTTCAAATCATGATACTAAGTAATAATAAAATCATTACTAAAAATGATATTAATGTTGTTTTTTCAATTCATTTGTTTTATTTTTAACACTTGAACTATTATATCTATTTTATATTTTTTCAATAATTTCCCATCAAAATTATTGAAGAAATCTCTATATGAATTATTTATTTATATTGAATAATGTATAATTTCTCTTTTTTTACAATTTCTAATTGATCGGTCACTAGTGATTATAAATAATTTTTAATTTATTGTGATAAATAGTAGTTATAAAACAAGAAATAAAATAATATATAAAAACTAATAAATAATACAAAATTAGAAGTTATCGTTTCACGTAAAAAAAAATCATTTATCATAAACTTCAACTCTAAATAACTAAATTTGAAGAAAAATTGGTAACAATAAGCATAAAAATAACATCAAATCATTTAAAACCAAAATAATTATAATAAATAGATAAGAAAAAAATAGTATTATAGAACATTAAAATAATAATTATGTGTATTGTTCAATTTTTTTTTACTAAAATACATTTGTTTAAGTATATATTAATTCATTTGCAAAAAAAAATTATATATTAATTGAAAAATATTTCCAAGTGAGGGGGGCACGTGCCCCCTGGTCCTTAAGCAAGTCTGTCCCTGGTTGTCGATGATGTTAGAAACGCTCGCTCGGGAGTAGGGGTGTTCATTTTCCCCGCGAGGATGGGGACCCGCCTTGAAAGTATCAGGGATGGGGACGTAGATAGGGATGAAAAATTTCTCGTTCGATTCCCCGTCCCCAACCCCGACCGCGACCCCGGCCCCAGCCCCGTTCCCATCACTACAAAAAAACTGTCAAAATGCGACCAGAAATTTGCGACAAAAAAAAAGTGGTAGTTTTACGGTGACCACTTGGTCACTTTCTTTGAAGGTTGACTTTAGGTGACCATCTGGTCACTTTTTGTAATGACTCGAATTTTCACAAATCTTTAAATCGGAAGTAAAACAGCGGAAGACTTATTTTTAAAAAAATTTGGCGTGGATCCGTTTAAAATACGAACTCCCTAAACCTTTTTTAAGAACACAACTCAACGAAAGTTTATTCACATATATTCCTACTCCAGAATATACTCAAATCGGAGAAAGTAAACTCAAAATATACATACAACCGACTTTAGGCTCTCATGAGCCACAAAATACAAGTTTTAAGACTTTATTTCAAGTTTATATGTATATAAAGCATTCCCAAAATGCACCAAACTTAGATTTACAAGTCCAAATGTCCATAAGCATCTACTCGAGATCACGCGACGACCACCTCCACGACCTCGTCCTCTTACCACGAATATTACCTGAAAATAAAGTGGTGTAGCACCATTAGCAAACAATGCTAGTGAGAATAAGATGGATGCAAGCACTTTTATGAACCAAATTCCATATCGGAGAATCTGTCCAAATAAACCTAAGTACTCTTGCACTACCCATTCAATATTCCAAGTACTTTACATAAAAGATCAAACCATTCTACTATCTAATAAATTCGGAAAGTAAACAATCAAACCCGTAGTTAAAGTAGATACTAATGCTTAACAAAGTAAATGACAAAGTAAATAACAAAGTAAATAACATCCGTGACCACTTATCACCAATCATAACCATTCCGTGACCTCCAGGTGCATAACGATAATATGCATGCATAACGATAATATGCAAGTCACCAATCACAATCATTCCGTGACCTCCGTGCATAACGATAATATGCATGCATAACGATAATATGCAAGTCAACGTGACATCTATGCATAACGATAATATGCAAGTCAATGTGACATCTATGCATAACGATAATATGCAAGCATAACGATAATATGCAAGTCAACGTGACATCTATGCATAACGATAATATGCAAGCATAACGATAATATGCAAGTCAACGTGACATCTATGCATAACGATAATATGCAAGCATAACGATAATATGCAAGTCAACGTGACATCTATGCATAACGATAATATGCAAGTCAACGTGACATCTATGCATAACGATAATATGCAAGCATAACGATAATATGCAAGTCAACAACCACAACCACTAAAATAACGTACTAACATGATTCTACACAAGAATCTCTCCCAAGTCCTTTTAACTATTCTAACACTAGTCAAGATAAAAGGAGTACATAATACTCTTCTCCAAGTTCCGGATTCTCATTCTCCTCGAGAATCTAACTTAAACCACCAATAACATCTTACTTTACTTAGCAACCAATCTTAACTAAATTCCTTATACACTTTCCTTAACTCCCAAATAACATAATAACTTGGAAAGTTCTCTAGCCTAATAATCCCTCTTAACATCGATCTAACATAAACGTCAAGTAATTTGAAAGCATAAAAGTAATCATAACCATTTTAAACTCACCTTATAAGAGTAGTCAACTCCTAACCACCGGTTGGTCAAAAATCACGAACGATGCTCAAAACCTATAATTACAATACACCTAAAGTATATTAATTACTCGAAATGAACAACGATCGACACGATTCTAAATTAAAAGACAAAACAGCCCGTAATTAAAGCCAAGAGGCCCACGGCTCAAGGGAAGGAAGAAAAGGAATTTGTTTTCCGGTTTCAAGCACTTTAAAGACAATTCGGGTTGGTTTCGGTTACTTTGAAGTTTGGTAAACTCAATGGGTAAACCTAATTTAGGGTTTAGGTCAACAATTCAATCCCGAACAAATTAGGAAAGTCATTAAACTAAACAATTCAAAGTTCTCATCAAAAACCAATAAAAGGAAAATTGAATTAAAAGACTTTTGGCTCAAACCCGAACTTAGGGTTAGGGGAAAGTTCCTAAAAATGAATAAAACGACTTTCCCGAATGATTTCTTAAAGCTCCGATGAACGAATTCGAAAATTACAACTCAAAACCTCCATTAAACACTATTCACTTCTAGGTTTTGAAACTTTGACATACCTTAAGGCCTCGATAAAACGAGCGGAAATCACGAAGAGTAGGTTGGAAATGATCCCTGGACAAGAGCTTTCCAACGGATATAGAATCGATGCGATCCGTTGAGAAATAAAGAAAATAAAAAAAAAAAGAGGGGGGGTCTTGATGGTCACGGCAAGAAAGAAGAAGAAGAAGCAGAATTTTGTGAAAAAAATGCTAAGTATGGGTATTTAAAGGATGATGAATAGTGTTTTTGTGATTTTTAGTGAATCGGGTAATAACACCTACGTTCCTCTTTTACTTTTACTTTAAAAACGAAACCCGAACCACTTAAACTAGCCCAATGGTGATTAATAATTATTAATTGGCCTATTAATAATTATTAATACAACCAAAACGAAAATGGGCTAATTAAGCGATTAAAAAGGTTTCCGAACGAAAATAACTATTTAAATCTAAATAACTAAATCTAAATTAACTTTAAATAAATAAACACTTATATAAATAAATAAAAAATTACCTCTAAAATAACGGGACGTTACACTTTTTTTGCGACCAGATTGTGACCAAAAGTAGATGTAGTCATAAAAAATGGCGCGAAATTATGGCGCAAAAGAAGCGACCACTTGGTCACCTATAAAAACGACCATTTGGTCGCATTTTTGTGACTAAAATATGCCTTGGTAGCAAAAAATGGCGCGTAATTTTGGAGGGAAAAAAGCTACCAAGTGGTCACAATTAAAAGTGACCACCTGGTCGCAATTTTTGTGACCTTTATTGGGGAGTGGTAGCTTAAAATTGGAGGGAAAAAGCTACCAAGTGGTCACAATTAAAAGTGACCACCTGGTCGCAATTTTTGTGACTAAAATATGCCTTGGTAGCAAAAAATGGCGCGTAATTTTGGAGGGAAAAAAGCTACCAAGTGGTCACAATTAAAAGTGACCACCTGGTCGCAATTTTTGTGACCTTTATTGGGCAGTGGTAGCTTAAAATTGGAGGGAAAAAGCTACCAAGTGGTCACAATTGAAAGTGACCACCTGGTCGCAATTTTTGTGACCTTTATTGGGCAGTGGTAGCTTAAAATTTTGGCGGGAATTAAGCTACCATATGGTCACATTAGAAAGTGACCGGATGGTCGCAAATTCTGTGATTTTATATGACCAATAATTTATAAATAACTAGTTTTTTAACACATGCGATGCACGTGGAATTTTTTGTCTTATTTTACAATTCAATAATTGTATACTTAAGAGTTTTATGTGTATTAGTTAAAATGTTTGTTAATCAATTTTTAAATTATATTTATTTTATGAACAAATAAAATATTTAATATTTGTTGATTTTTTCCCACTGTATTTATGGGGTAAAATAGATAAAGTAAAAGGAAAATTACATTATAAGCTTAAGAAAGAAAAAATAAAAATAAGAATAGATGATTGAAAAAATTACCAATAATTCCAAAATTTCAAGATGTGGTTAATTTTATTGATTACATTTCTTAACAATAATAATAATGTCAATTAAATAAAAATTATTCACTTTCAATTAATATAAAAACTCTTCAAGATCAAGAAGCTATCTAAACGCCTTTAGATTTTTCTAAAATTTGTGTAGAGTAAATAATAATATTTAACCTCGTCTTGAAAATATCTGAATTTCATACAAAGAGAGAACAATAATATTGTACAGAGAAGAATTATATTTTCCTTAAACCTCTAGTTGAATATAGTCCTTTGACTCTTTTTTGTTCAAGTAAAGCATTTACAATTATGATTAATAAAGCAATAGACCAAACTTAAAATCAAAAGATGATGAAATACGATGAAAATGAAATTAACTTTTTTTTTTATTATAAGAAAGATTCCTCTTGATTTCAACTTTGACATGTTTATATCGAATTCTGCAGTGGAATTGCTTCAAATGAATATGTGGATGCAAATTAATTATATATAAAAATGTACATCTTCAATAGTCTATTTGGTTCCCTTCTAGCACTTTCTATCTTGAAAAACAAGAATAAAATTATCTATATCTATTAAAAAAAACTCTTAAATAGAATCAAATAGTTCCAAATCAAGAATTACAAAAATTTATCTCAAAAATCATGAAGAAACATATCAATGAATATAACAACATGGAAACAAGAGTTCCCGTCATATGTAAATATCAGAAAGTAACCCAATATAAAAAAAAAGTATATAAATATTAATATTTGAGACCAAGTGGTCGCAATTTCACAAAAAAGGTGACAACATGGTAGTAATTTAGAAGGGAAAAGCGACCAAATGGTCGCATTTTAGGATTTAGGGTTTAGGATTTAGGGTTTAGGGTTTAGGGTTTAGGGTTTTGGAGAGAAAGGCGACCAAATGGTGGCATTTTTGGAAAAGTATAATAATATTTTTTAAAAAATACAAGTGGAATTGCGACCATATGGTCGCAATTATGGTCGGTAACTTTAAATTTTCATGAAATTTATGGCGGTGAATTTAAGTAATGCGACCATATGGTCGCAATATTTGGCGGTGAATCTCATAATTGCGACCAGATGGTCGCAATCGTTGATGGGACTCGTGATATGACAGCTGTTTTGGTAATGGTAACTGGGCGACCATTTGGTCGCTCTTTCACTAAATGCTACCATTTGGTCGCAAATGTATCTGAAAATGCGACCATATGGTCGCATTTGCCCCAGCACGCGCGACCTTTCGTTTCCTGTCATAATTACATATTTGCGACCAGTTGGTCGCAAATTATGATTTAAATTCCCATCCCTTTCCTTTCCCCCGTTTCTTTTTCTTTTCTCCGTTTCTTCTTTCTCTTCTTTTCTGCTTTTCTCTTCTTTGCTGCCTTTCTCTTTTTCTTCCTCTCTTTTTGTTCTTTTCTCTCTTTCCCCTCTCCCGTTCCCCGTTATTTCTTCCCGTTCCCGTTCCCATTCTTACTCTAAACCGAAAACTCTCAACCCTCAATCCCAGTTTCGATTACGAGGTTAGTTTTCGTAACAAATTGAAGTTTAGTTTAAGAATTTAGTTTACTTAGTTTTAGTTTTTAGTTTTTAATTAAGTAGTTTAGTTTAGTTTTGTTAATTTAATTAGTTTTAGTTTAATGAATCTAAATTTGTCTAATCAATTACTTAGTTTACTTTTGTTTAATTCATAGCATTTTAGTTTACATTAACTAATTAATTAGTTTACTTTAATTTTATTACTTTAAGTAATTTTAGTTTAATTAATCTAATAGTTTAATTAATCTAACTTAGTTTATTTTAATTCAATTTAAGTAGTAATTAATTTAATTACTTAATCTAATTTAGTTTAATTACTTATTTAGTTTATTTAAGATAGTTTACTTTAATTTAATAAAATTAATCTAAATTAATTTATAATTACACTAGTTTAACTTTTAATTTTAGTTTAATTAATGTAATTTAGATTACTTTAATTAAATCAATTAATTTAAAGTAGGGTAATTAATTCAAATAGTTTAACTTCAATTATACTTAAGTAGTTTAAATTAATGAGTTACACTAATTTAATTAATTAATTTTAGTTTAATTATTAAATAAAAATTGTTTAATTACTTAATTTTAGTTACATTTGATTAAAGTAAAGTACAATTAGGTTAATTGAACTAAAATTAATTCAATTAAACTTAAGATTAATTAATTAAAACTAAAATTAACTAATCAATTAATTTGAATTAAAGTAAATATAAATTAGATTAATTGAACTAAAATTAATTCAATTAAACTTAAGATTAATTAATTAAAACTAAAATTAACTAATCAATTAATTTGAAATAAAGTAAATTAAAATTAGGTTAATTGAACTAAAATTAATTCAATTAAACTTAAGATAAATTAATTAAAACTAAAATTAACTAATCAATTAATTTGAATTAAAGTAAATAAAAATTAGCTTAATTGAACTAAAATTAATTCAATTAAACTTAAGATTAATTCATTAAAACTAAAATTAACTAATCAATTAATTTGAAATAAAGTAAATTAAAATTAGGTTAATTGAACTAAAATTAATTCAATTAAACTTAAGATTAATTAATTAAAACTAAAATTAACTAATCAATTAATTTGAATTAAAGTAAATATAAATTAGCTTAATTGAACTAAAATTAATTCAATTAAACTTAAGATTAATTAATTAAAACTAAAATTAACTAATCAATTAATTTGAAATAAAGTAAATTAAAATTAGGTTAATTGAACTAAAATTAATTCAATTAAACTTAAGATTAATTAATTAAAACTAAAATTAACTAATCAATTAATTTGAATTAAAGTAAATATAAATTAGATTAATTGAACTAAAATTAATTCAATTAAACTTAAGATTAATTAATTAAAACTAAAATTAACTAATCAATTAATTTGAATTAAAGTAAATATAAATTAGATTAATTGAACTAAAATTAATTCAATTAAACTTAAGATTAATTAATTAAAACTAAAATTAACTAATCAATTAATTTGAAATAAAGTAAATTTAAATTAGGTTAATTGAACTAAAATTAATTCAATTAAACTTAAGATAAATTAATTAAAACTAAAATTAACTAATCAATTAATTTGAATTAAAGTAAATAAAAATTAGCTTAATTGAACTAAAATTAATTCAATTAAACTTAAGATTAATTAATTAAAACTAAAATTAACTAATCAATTAATTTGAAATAAAGTAAATTAAAATTAGGTTAATTGAACTAAAATTAATTCAATTAAACTTAAGATTAATTAATTAAAACTAAAATTAACTAATCAATTAATTTAAATTAAAGTAAATATAAATTAGCTTAATTGAACTAAAATTAATTCAATTAAACTTAAGATTAATTAATTAAAACTAAAATTAACTCATCAATTAATTTGAAATAAAGTAAATTAAAATTAGGTTAATTGAACTAAAATTAATTCAATTAAACTTAAGATTAATTAATTAAAACTAAAATTAACTAATCAATTAATTTGAATTAAAGTAAATATAAATTAGATTAATTGAACTAAAATTAATTCAATTAAACTTAAGATTAATTAATTAAAACTAAAATTAACTAATCAATTAATTTGAATTAAAGTAAATTAAAATTAGATTAATTGAACTAAAATTAATTCAATTAAACTTAAGATTAATTAATTAAAACTAAAATTAACTAATCAATTAATTTGAATTAAAGTAAATTAAAATTAGATTAATTGAAACTAAAATTAATTGAATTTTAGTTTAATTCAATTAATTTTAGTTCAATTAATCTAATTTTACTTTACTTTATTTCAAATTAAATGATTAGTTTATTTTAGTTTTAATTAATTAATCTTAAGTTTAATTGAATTACTTTTAGTTCAATTAATCTAATTTTAATTTACTTTTTTTCAAATTAATTTGATTAGTTTATTTTAAATTATTTATTTAATTTATGTTAGTTTAATTTACATTATTTCATTAATTAATTAATTAAATAAACTAATCAATATTTTACTGACGTAATTAGTATTAAATTAGTTTATTTTGGTTGTAGGATTATGACGGGCAGACGACGTCCTCCCCAGGTCAGGCAGCCTGACGACGCGGGTGACGAGGGGTCTCCGCAGACGCCTACTGGCGTTGCCCCTAATGCGGACCTGACTACGGAGGAGTTGGACATCCTCTTTAGTTACAAGACGGGACTTGCTGCAACGCTCGATGATGGAGTCCTTGAGACCGAGTCTGCGACACCACGGCTGCCGCAGGACTCCCTTGCCACGACTCCGGGCTTAGCATCAGGGTCTGCATCAGGGTATGGGTCCGGGTCAGCATCCGGGTCTGCATCAGCCGTGGGCCTCTTGGCATGAGTTACGGGCTGTTTTGTCTATTAACTTTGTATCGTGTCGATCGTTGTTCATTTCGAATAATTAATTTACTTTAGGTGTATTGTAATTATAGGTTTTGAGCATCGTTCGTGATTTTCGGTCAACCGGTGGTTAGGAGTTGACTACTCTTATAAGGTGAGTTTAAAATGGTTGTGATTACTTTTATGCTTTCAAATTACTTGACGATTATGTTCGATCGAAGTTAAGAGGGTTATTAGATTTTAGAACTTTTCCAAGAATGCTTGTTATTTGGGAGTTAAGGAAAGTGCATAAGGAAAATTAGTTAAGTTTGGTTGTTGTTCAAAGTGAGATGTTATTGGTGGATTAAGTTATATTCTCGAGGAGAATTAGATTCCGGAAATTAGAGAAGAGTATTAGATACTCCGTTTATCTTGAGTAGTTTTAGAATAGTTAAAAGAACTTTGGAGAGATTCTTGTGCAGAATCGAGTTAGTACGATATTTTTAGTGATATGATTCACTTTTAGGTGTTACTAAAGAGTGTGGTGTGACTTGCATACTTTTATGCACGGATGTCATGGAATGTTTTGATTTGTGACTTGCATACTTTTATGCACGGATGTCACGGAATGTTTTGATTTGTGACTTGCATACTTTTATGCACGGATGTCACGGAATGTTTTGATTTGTGACTTGCATACTTTTATGCACGGATGTCACGGAATGTTTTGATTTGTGACTTGCATACTTTTATGCACGGATGTCACGGAATGGTTTGTGATTGGTGACTGTGATGTCACGGTGACAGTGAGGTCACGGAATGGTTTGTGATTGGTGACTGTGATGTCACGGTGACAGTGAGGTCACGGAATGGTTTGTGATTGGTGACTGTGATGTCACGGTGATAGTGATGTCACGGAATGTTTGTGATTGGTGACTTGCATATTTTATGCACGGATGTCACGGTGACAGTGAGGTCACGGTATGGTTGTGATTGGTGACAAGTGGTCACGGATGAAATGAGAAATTTACTTTGTTACTTACTTTGTTATTTATTTTTGTCAATTACTTTGTTAAACATTAGTACCTACTTTAACTACGGGCTTGAATGTTTACTTTCCGAAATTGCGAGATAGTAGAATGGTTTGATCTTATTATGAAAAGTACTTCGGAATATTGAATGGGTAGTGCAAGAGTACTTAGATTTATTTGGACACATTCTCCGATATGGAATTTGGTTCATAGAAGTGCTTGCATCCATCTTATTCTCACTAGCATCTTTATGCTAATGTTGCTACACTTAAACTTTTTCAGGTAATACTCGTGGTAGAGGACGAGGTCGTGGAGGTGGTGCTGCGTGATCTCGAGTGAATGCTTATGGATACTTGGACTAGTAAATCTATGTTTGGAGCATTTTAGGAATGCCATATATACATATAAACTTGAAATAAAGTCCTAAAACTTGTATTTTGTGGCTCATGAGAGCCTAAGATCGGTTGTATGTATATTATGAGTTTACTTTCTCTGACTTGAGTATATTCTGGAGTAGGAATATATGTGATTAAAACTTTCTGAGATGAGTTCTTAAAAACAGGTTTAGGGAGTTCGTATTTTAAACGGATCCACGCCAAATTTTTGTAAAAATAAGTCTTCCGCTGTTTTACTTCTGATTTAAAGATTTGTGAAAATTCGAGTCTTTACAGACCATTTGATCACATAAAATACGACCATTTGGTCACTTTTTTATGTGACCATTTGGTCACTTTTCTTCACATAAATTACGACCAGATGGTCGCTTTTTAGGCGACCATCTGGTCGTATTTTAACTGAGCCTAGAAGTGACCATTTGGTCACATAAAATACGACCATTTGGTCACTTTTTATGTGACCAAATGGTCACTTATATTGAAGATAAAATGCGACCAAATGGTCCCTTTTAATGCGACCATATGGTCGCATTTTTAAAAGTTTGACTTTTTTGCGACCAAAAATTTTTGGTCGTATATTTGTGACCATCCAGTCACACAAATTCAAAACCGACCAGCTTTTTAGCCACCACTTAGTTGGTCGCATTTTTGGTCGCATTTTAGGTAAAAAAACGACCATTTGGTCGCAATTTCGTGGTCGCAAATTGACAGTTTTTTTGTAATATCCCTAAAAAAATATATAAAAATTATTTATATTTAAACTGTTTTTAATTATTTTTCAAACTGTTTTAAAAACATTTTTTAAAAACTGCTTTCATTTTTTTAAACTTTTTAAAATACTGTTATATAAAAGTTTTTTTTAAAACGGTTTTAAAAACTATTTTATAAAAAAAAATTAAACCTATTTTTAAATATTTTAGGGTTAATTTCAGTAATAACCATTTAATAAATTGAAATTTTTTAAAAAAATCGTTATAATATATCAAAACTACCCAAAAACCGCGACCGGTGAAATTAAATTATATTGTGAAAAGACAAAACATGCCCCTGATTTAATTTTTCCTTAATTTATGCAAAATTTCAAGAAATTATTAAAATCCCTTAATAATTATTGAGCTTGGGCTGACCGGAGAACTCCGCTCTACGAATGAATTTGAATTTGTGCGTTTTCTGGCAATGAAGAAAACGATGAAAAACGTATGTGGAAGAAGGAAAATAATCTAATTTAGGTTAAATTATTATCCTTAAATCGTGATTCCCAAAAGCAAGGAGATTGATTTTCAAAATTAAAAAAATTAAATTATATGTAATTAATAAGATATGGTTATCAGGAGAGATAAAAGGGTAAGATAGTAAACTATCAAATCGAAAACCACCCAATCACCACCATAAATGATGGTTATTGGGTAATTCTGAAATAAAAAACAAACAACCCTAAAAATTAGATTTTAGGTGAATTAATATGGTCATGGGTGCAATTATTTAAATATTTTTTTAAAGAGTTTTTCACACTTTTTTTAATTTTTTTTACAGTTTTCACACTTTATTTTGCTTTTTTTTTTTCACTGATTTATTGTATTTTGTTTTTTTTAATTGTAATTTGTTGTATTTTGTTTTGTTTTAGGTGAAAACGGGGAAAATTCCCTGCTAAATTCTCCGTTCCCCATGATTTCCCCTCTGGGAATCCACGTCCCGGTCCTCGACCACTTTGAACGGGGAATTTAATGGGGATGGGATGGGGACGAGAAATTCATTCTCCGTCCCCGCCCCATCAACACTCCTACTCAGGAGAAGAAGCAACTTGAGCAGCAATTGGTATTGACAAACACCACCAGTCATCATAGAATAGGGAAAATATAGAAAATGATGACCAGTAAGGCTTCTTAAGTTAGAATTCCCGTATTTCAAATTATGAAAGTGTCACTCACCTTAAAACTTGGTCCATCGGGTCACAGAACGACAAACTGTGTCTATTACATTGGAATCATGATAATGAGATGATGATTCTTGAACGCGGTGAAGTAGAAGTGTTCACGGGGCGGGGCGGGAAAGGGAAATGCATTCCCCGTCCCCGTCCCCGCTCTCATTCCCCGTTCAAAGAGGTCGGGGACGGGGATTCCCCACGGGGAAATCACAGGGAATTTAATGGAGAATTTTCCCCGTTTTAACCTAAAACAAAAGAAATTTTGTAATAAACAATTACAATAAAAAAAAAAAAACAGATTAGTAAAAAAACAGTGTGAAAAACAGTGAAAAAATGACATTTAAAAACAAAAGGTTTTATATTAGAGACTTTAAAAAGTATTATAAAAAAAGTTTTTTAAAAAAAATTATAAAACAGTATATAAAAAAACTATTAAAAACAGTTTTATAAATAAAAAATGAAACCATTTTTTTAAAAAACAGTATAAATTTTTTTTTAAACAGTTTAAATATATATATTTTTAATAATTTATATATATTATATTCGGGGATTTAATCGGGGATTCGACCGGGGTCGGGGACGGCATTCCTCATCCCGTCCCCTCAACGAGAAAAACCCCACACATAATTTTTCCTCAAATACCAAAAAGTCCACATAATAAAAAAAACATACATTATCTTCAAAACAATCTTTTGTTGCTTTTATTTACTTTACGCGAGAGACAAGAAGAAAAAAATAGCTAGGGTTGTCGTGAAGAGAGCATGTGTTTCTATATACTTAACCTGATCATTTTGAATATAGTTATGTCTTTCCCTTCAATGGTGTTCTATCCTTTCATAGCCTTTTCACCATGTGTGTCATGGAAATGTAAACTGAAATCATTTGAATCACTTTTTATTTAAGTTTTTCAATTTTGTCTCTCTAGAATTTAGATAACGTCCTGATTTATTCACAAAACAAAACTATGATTGATACAAATTGATATAAGATAACGTTGAATTTTTCTCTCTAACGTGAGTTTACGAGAGTTTTTCAGTCCGTGTACAAGTTATCTTTGAAAAGAAATATTAATTTTCTTTTAGGAAATAACATTAAAATTGTGTATTTATGAGTTTAGAAAATTTTATTTTGAAAAAATTGTGGTTGTTTTTCTTTGGGAATTTGCCTAGAATGACACTTTTATTAGGGTTATTGTCTTAAATAGCTTAAGTTTTCCAAAATCCCTCAAATGACATTTTTTTTTAAAACTGTCATATGAAATCAAAATTCCTTCAGCTCGTTCAATCAAAATCCCTCAGCTCGTTCAATGAAAATTCCCCAAAATCCCTCTCGAATTCAATCAAGCCCCAAAATCTCTCCCTCGATTCGTTAATATCATTAATTGAGAATTTTCTCTCTCAAATTCAATGAAGTTTGATTCGTTTCTCTCCCCCGATTCGCTCACCATGAGATCCGTTCCCGTTAATTCTCTTCCTCTTCTCGTAGTCGCGTTAATTCTCTTCCTCTTCTCAAATTCAATCAAGTTTGATTCGTTTCTCTCCCCCGATTCTCTCACTCGTATTAATTTGATCATCTTCTTTTCCGTTGCATTCTAGCTTTTAGGTAAGTATCTTTGCTTTCTCCTTTTTTTTTTGCTTGTTATTCTTTGTTTTCCTCTCTGTTTTCTTTTTGTTTTCAAGCTTTTTTGTCTTGTAGTTTTTTTGTTATTCATTCACATCATCTCATAAATTCTGTTTTCATTGATTTTGGAAGGATTTTCATCATCCAACTGCTATTCGTTAATATCCTTCATCTCTATCAGCTGCATTAATGGCGTTTTCCTTTATGTTTGGATTTTGTTATCTCCTTCATCTCTATCAGTTGTTGTTTTGATTGTCTTGATTTGATTTTAGTATTTGCAATTAGATCTGAGTTATCTCCCTCACTTTGTATTGCTTCAATTGTTTTCTTTCGTCCTTTAGTTTGTTTTTCCCTCACTCTGTTTTTTGCTTCAATTGTTTGCTTTTGTGCCTTTTTTTTATTTCCATCATCCATTCTGGAAACAACCATGTTTTTGTTTTCTTTAAGTTTGCTTTGTTGTATTTGTTTATAATTTATCATCTTATATTCACTAAGTTATTGATTTATCATTTTTTGCATTTGATGTATGTTTTGTTTTGTGCTTTTTTTTGTTATTTTTGTCTTTTTTTTCCTTTGGATTTTATTCTGTTGTCTTTTTGCCTCTGTTGTATTAATTGATAAATTATACCCTAATAATCACTAAGTTATTGTTTTTTTTTTAATTTCAGTAAAGCATGGTTCATCTTGCTGTTGTTGTTTATCATCATGGAATGTGGGATGATCACAAAAATTATGTAGGATTTAAGATGGATGCTCTTACAGCTGACGATTCATTTGACTTTCTTAGTTTCCGTGAATGCCTTATTGGTCATCTTCATTTGTCTAGTACTTTTGGTCAAATTAACTTGTTTGCCAATCTAGAAACTTCTAGTGGTTTGTGCAAACTTGTTCCTTTGCTAGATGACAAAGATGTGACATGGTTTTTTGCAATTCTTAAGAGTGGGACTTTTGATAGGTGTCCTATTATTGTTGACCAACCTATTCCTTTGACATCATCCGATCAAATGAGGCATCCTTGAATAGTTCTGTTGGTTCCTTTTCTATGTCATGTCTTGATGTGCTGCCTCCAGGTTTTGAGTATATAGATTATGTTGATATCAATAGTATGCCCGCTTCGTTTACCATTCGGGAGCGTATGGCATTTCCTAATAAAAACGAGGTTAGGAAAGGTTTACAGGTAGTTAGTATAAGAGGAAACTCTCATTTTCGTACCTTGCGATCCAATGCTGATCATATTGTTGTATCATCTTTGTCAACCTAATTGTTCTTGGTTTGTTCGGTGCTTCAATGTATAAGAATTCTAGTATTTGGGTTGTTAGGAAAGTTGTGAAAACACATTCTGTCCAATGAAATGTTACACACAATAGTCATAGACAAGCCTCTTCTTTCCTTGTTAGTGAATGTGTAAAACACAACTTAACTTTATATGGTGATGAAGCAATTACTCCAAAAATGATTGTCAAGTACATGCGTGATAAATTTGGAGTGTGTATTAGTTACAAGACCGCTTGGCGTGGCAAGGAGTTAGCAAAGGATGGTATAATGGGTTCTCCAGGACTCTTATGCATTTATTCCTTTGTTTTCAACTTGGTCTTTGTTCTAGCAATCCAGGTACATTAGTAATATTTTAGTGATTTTTAGGGTTTATTTTAGTGATTTTCATTTTTTCCCCTGTTACATTTCAGTAATATTTTTTTCATTTTATTATGTATTTCAGGTTCTGTAACAGCTCTTGTTCTTGATGAAAACCAAAGATTCAAATACTTCTTCTTTGCGGTTCACGCCTCTATTTGTGGGTGGAAGTATTGTCGGCCAATTATTTCTGTTGATGGAACATTTTTAAATAATAAATTTGCTGGTACGCTTCTTACAGCTGCAACCTTGGATGGTAATAATCAGATTTTTCCTCTTGCATTTGGCATTGTTGATTCTGAAAATGATGACTCTTGGGAATGGTTCTTTTTGAACCTTAGGCTTTCATTTGGTTGTTGCGATGATTTGGTTATTGTATCTGATAGAAACATTAGCATAGCGAATGGTATTTCTAGTGTTTTTCCTGAAGTGGATCATGGTATTTGCATGCATCATTTACTCTGGCAATGCAGTTGCGTTTTAAATACTTTCATTTTGATTGTTACTACTACCTTTGTGCCAAGGCATATACATTGGATGATTTTGAGAAGTTTATGTCAAAGATAGATTCCACAGTTCCTGGGTTTCGCTCATATCTAGAGGAGGTTGGTTTTCATAGATGGGCTCAATCTTATTTTAAAAGGAGGTATTTCATGTTGACAAATAATTGTTCTGAGAATTTAAATTCCCGATTGAAGAAACCTAGAGGATTGCCAGTTTCTAACATATGTGAGTCTATTCGGCAATTGCTTCAAGATTGGTTTTATGATCAGAGGATTGGTTCACAATCTTTTACTTCTAGTCTGACTGTTTTTGCTGAATCATTTGTTAATGAACAAATTGAGCTCAGGCGTTCAATGATTGTAAGTTCTTGTTTAGGTTTACTGTATTACTTTTTTCAAATTTTTTGTTTATGTTTACTGTATTAATTTTTGTTGAATTCATTGTAGGTCATTCCTTCCAACTCTGAAGAGTTTCAAGTATTTGATTCTTCTATACAATATATTGTTAACCTTTCTACATGGAGCTGTTCATGCATGTGCTGCTATTTCAAAGTGCTGTAAACATGTCCATAACTTTACTTCTTTATACTATAGTACATCATTTCTTGTATCTTCTTATATCGAGGTAGTCCACCCCATACCTTCATCATCATATTCATCTCTTGAAGTTCCAATTGACCGTGTCTTACCACCTACTGTTAGGCGTCCAGCTGGTCGTCCAAAGAAAAATCGAATTGCGTCATCTTCTAAATTGAAACATCATGTAAAGTGCGGTCGCTGTGGAAAGTATGGTCATAATATTAGGACTTGCAAGGACCTGTTGCCTTGATGTAATTAACATTTTTTCATCAATACTTGTTATTTTTTGTTACTTCATTTCCATGTACTGCTTTTCCGATATTATATTCAATATAATCAAAAACCTTTCTTTGGATTGTGTCATCTTACTTTTTTTTTTCAGCTTTTATTTTTCACAGTTTTGTTTTTTTACTGAAACTAATGTGATAATATAGTGAATTAAAGGGTATAATTTAGTGATTTCATAAAATGAAGAAAATTTAGGATAAATCATCAGTATGTCATGAAATATTTTGGAGGAAACCACTTCTCTATCATTTTCTTAGGGAAGTTTTAACATTTGTTTTGTAAACTCTGTGTTTTTTTACTGAAACTAATGGGATAATATAGTGAATTATAGGGTATAATTTAGTGATTTTCTTAAAATGAAGAAAATTTAGAATGAATCATGAATTATTTTGGAGGAAAACACTTCTCTATCATTTCTTAGGGAAGTTTATGAATATACATCATAGTTAGTTGAGATTGTTGTGTTCAAACTCATTTTTAAATCAGTTAGTAAACTCTCTTTTTTTTCACTGAAACTAATGGGATAATATAGTGAATTATAAGGTATAATTTAGTGATTTTTATAAAATGAAGAGAATTTTAGGATGAATCATTAGTATGTCATGAATTATTTTGGAGGAAACTACTTCTCTATCATTTCTTAGGGAAATTTATGAATTAAATCATAGTTATTTGATATTGTTGTGTTCAAACTCATTTTTAAATTAGTTAGTAAACTCTCTTTTTTTTCACTGAAACTAATGGGATAATATAGTGAATTATAGGGTATAATTTAGTGATTTTTATAAAATGAAGAGAATTTTAGGATGAATCATGAGTATGTCATGAATTATTTTGGAAGAAACCACTTCTCTATCATTTCTTAGGGAAATTTATGAATATACATCATAGTTAATTGAGATTGTTGTGTTCAAACTCATTTTTAAATTAGTTAGTAAGCTCTCTTTTTTTTCACTGAAACTAATGGGATAATATAGTGAATTATACGGTATAATTTAGTGATTTTCATAAAATGAAGAGAATTTTAGGATGAATCATTAGTATGTCATGTAATATTTTGGAGGAAACCACTTCTCTATCATTTCTTAGGGAAATTTATAAAAATACATCATAGTTATTTGAGATTGTTGTGTTCAAACTCATTTTTAACTTAGTTAGTAAGCTCTCTTTTTTTTCTTTACTGAAACTAATGGGATAATATAGTGAATTATACGGTATAATTTAGTGATTTTCATAAAATGAAGAGAATTTTAGGATGAATCATCAGTATGTCATGAATTATTTTGGAAGAAACCACTTCTCTATCATTTCTTAGGGAAATTTATGAATATACATCATAGTTATTTGAGATTGTTGTGTTCAAACTGATTTTTAAATTAGTTAGTAAGCTCTCTTTTTTTTCTTCACTGAATCTAATGGGATAATATAGTGAATTATAGGGTATAATTTAGTAATTTTCATAAAATGAAGAAATTTTAAGATGAATAAACCTTTTATATTCTGCTTTCCCTGTCTTCTCATTCAAACAAATAACATCTCATAAAAAAACACAGAGATTAACATTCTCAAAAGTTAATAAATTAAAAGCTAAATTCATCAAACAAATCATGAAACTAAACCATTCATTTAAAAAACAAACATGAAAAACTTTTATAGTATCAACACTTAAAAAAATTCAGTAAGAGTCAAGGATGATTTCCCCTTTAATCACATATCCATTACAACTTTCACTGCAAAAGGCCTTTCTACCAAAACCATATAAACATGATTTGATGAACATAGCCAATTAAAATCAAAATCAAAATGCCCCAAAATTTCAGAATGTGTTAATGTTAAAACAGTATTCAAAATTAGTTCAAATCATTCAAAGTGAACACATTTCATTGTGTATTATCTGGCGATTGACTGATGATCTTGAAGCTTGGTGGTGTCCATTCATCATTCTTGCTTCCTTCAAAGTTCCTCTTAGTGACATTTACATTTTCTTCTGATCCAAAGTTGGTAGTATATGGTGAACCATATACCTTTGAAGGTTTGTGTGTTCTTTTTTCCTTTATCCCCTCAATCACTTCTGCTGCTTGTTCCATAACATCCCCCTTCTTCAATTGTTCCATAACATCTTTTTTAGGCTGTTTTCCATCCTGTTTCACACTACAATTATATATTTAAATATATAAATTTTAATAGACAAGATACATTTAAAAATAAATTATCACCTTTGTCAGCGCTCATCCATTTTCAAACTTCCAGCTTCTTCATTTTTCTTTTTTGTCCCTTCAAATTTTTGCCCCTGTATGCCTTCGATTTCTTGCCTCTGTATGTTTAAGTCAACTACTTTAAAATTCAAGGAAACCAGAGAAGAGATTTTTATATGGAGACTGTTATTTTTTCTTACCTCAAACACATGGTCATAATCATCTCTTTTGTTCATGTTTTTTTCTCCATCTTTGCTTGCTTGTCCTTCATTAGTATTTCCCTGTAATTCAATCATCATAACCTTTTCAATTTGTGGTAAGTTACAGCAGACTTTTTCACATTCTAATTTTGGTTCTAAACAGTCAGTCTTGTCAAGAAACAATTAGCATACAACTAAACATTTAAACAATTGAAAATTAAACAAAGCCACTAAACATGTATTTTTACCTGATTTAGCTGATTGCAATTTTGTTCTTTTTCAAATTCTATTCCTTTCTCAATCTCAGATTCTTTTTCTCTTTGAACATCATTTTCATTCATTGTATGGTTTACCAAAAATTAAACATGGAAGAAAACATAAAACATAATAAATTAGTGAATATTAGGAGATAACATAATAAATTAGTGAATAGTAGGGGATAACTTAATGAATATTTTCAACATAAACTAAAGTGATTCAACATTAGCACAATGAAGTCATAAAATAAATTATGAAATTATTTTAGTTCTTATTACCTCAATAACAATCCCCTCGTCATTTTTTTTTGCTGCAATATCATCCTCTTTGTATCCACTTGTCTTTCAGAGCATTCTTTGATTTCTGAAAAAACATATTGAAGTAATATTATTAGATTCTTCTTTACTTCATTGAATTCTATACTAAAGTGGCGGTGTGTGCTTACGTTTTTGTTTCTTAATTTACTTTCACTCATAAAATAGATTCCTCACTACAAGAAATAACTCTACATTCTTTTATTTATCATTTTTTAATAACTGTATACCTTATAAACTTCATCAAAGTTAGTTTCTCTCCCTTCTCCATTGATATTATTATTTGCTCTCCTTTTTTTTAATGAATTCTGTAGATGAAAAAAAGATACTTAACATGTTGTTTATTTTATTAGGAATGTATGATTTAACTTTACAAGAGTAGAATTTTCACTTACTATATAATCAGCCAAAATGTTGTCACAATGGGTGATGAAGTCCTCATCAATCTCTTGACTGCTTAAAGCTTCAATCTCTTTTCCTTTTCCCCTTTCATCTGTCTTTTTTCCTTCCTCAATTGATTTATAAATTTTTTCCAACAAGACAGTTTGTTCTCTTTGGGTTTTTTTCATTTCTTTCATCTCAGATTTCACCTTCTTCAGTTTCTTAAACAATTTTTCAATCAGGAATTGATTCATTTCTCCTCCTTCTTCCTTGTCATCAAACATGTTATGAAATTCTTCTTCATTTCTATCCATCTGCCTTTTTTTACTTCTTCTTATAAAGAACAGCATGTATTCTTCCTCCAATTCTTTTTCTGTTGGCTCAAGACTCCTCACTGGAACCTGCAAACAGTGATTTTTTTTTTTAAAAAAATGGCTTGTAAATAACAGAATAGAAAATAACTATTTAAATTTAATTTTCAGTGTTTTCAATACTTACTGATGGCTTGTTGAATATTTGTTGATCCATTGTATTCTTGTCTAACTTCTTGGCAATTTGCCTCCAAGAGCCTTAGCAAGCATGCTTTTTTCATTTGACAAGTCAGGGAACGTCTCAAATGCCCATATAAGGATGGCATATGGAAATCCTTGGAGTCTAATGCCATCCCTACTATGTTTATCTAAGGCGTGAAAGAACGAATCAATAGTTAGTTTGAAAGATGCTCTACCCCATGGGTACCCGTCAAACTCATCCTCATTATCAACTAACTTCACATTTAACAAATCCACCTTGTTGTTTTCTTGTTTCGACAATATGAATTGTTCTAAGAGAAAAAGTTTTGCCATTCTTACATTTGTTTCCCCCCCCTTTTCCCATGGCATTGAAAGAGGTTTCTACATCCCTCTTCAAAATCGTGGTTTTGCCATTGAAAATTGTCGACCAAATTTCAGTATTTTCTAGGTCGTTCTCATCTATAAGGGGGTACTCATGACAAAGAAGGCCGGTAATCAAGGCGAAGTCCCTCATTCCAAATCTCGCTACCTTCCCCTTAACATTGAACCACAACTCATCACTTGTAGCTCTTTCACATTGCTTTCTAATGAAATAAAGCAGGACTTGCTGGGGTATGTTATGAATTTCTAGTTCAAAGAATTGTCCAAATTGAGACATTTTTAGATTTTGTAGTTCTTCACTACTCATCTTGGCTTTAATGTCATCAATGGTTTTAATCTTAAAAGGCGAATTAATCTTATGACTAAGGTTCCATCTTTTTTTTTCAACCAAGATACGAGGAACCTGCACCATATACAAGATGTAAACAATTTAAAGAAACAGTCATATATATAGTCACACTATTCTTTTTTTTTTCTTTTTTTTTAATTTTCTATTTAAATAAACAATTTAACTACTCACCCTTGATGCAGACATTTTGATTCTTTTTCTTGGAGATGATACATTCACCTAGGTTTTTAATATCAATTACAAATTAATTAAATTGAAAACTTAAAGGATAAATTAAAAGTTTTGATAATATGGTAAATAATGTGAGTGTAGTTAAAATGTTATGTAGTAACAATCATTCTATTCCATTCTACAGTTTCAATCTAAACTATTCAATTTGTGTAATTCACTATTTTAGTGACTTATAGTTAATAACTTAGTGAATTCTATTCCATTCTACAGTTTCAATGTAAACTATTCAATTTGTGTAATTCACTATTTTAGTGACTTATAGTTAATAACTTAGTGAATTATATTCCATTCTACAGTTTCAATGTAAACTATTCAATTTGTGTAATTCACTATTTTAGTGACTTATAGTTAATAACTTAGTGAATAATAAACTAGATTTTCTCTAAAATTTGTTTGTTCACTAACCTTTTGACCTGAGCCTTTTTCTTGACTTCCCTTCTCTTGTGGGCCTTTTTCTTTACTGTTCAGAACCTATTAAATATGGATTGAAAATAAAATGCAAAATGAAATAAGTTAAAAGTATTGATAATATGGCAATTATTCCATTATACAGTTTAAATCTAACTTATTCAATAACTTTGTAATTACCTAATTTAGTGACTTACAGTTAATAACTTAGTGAATAATAAAAAATTTCTAAATATTGTTTTTGTTCACTAACCTTTTCACTTGAACCTTTTTCCTGGCCTCCCTTTTCTTGTGGAGCTTTTTCGTTACTGTTGAAAACCTATTAAATATGGGTTGAAAATTAAATGCAAAATGAAAATATTTGTGAATTGCAAATAAAATGTTATGTAGTAATTGCAAATAAGTTAACAGTCATTCTATTCCATTATACATTTTGAATTTAACTTATTCAATAATTTTTTAATTCACTAATTTAGTGACTTACAGTTAATAACTTAGTGAATAATAAAATATCTCTAAATATTATTCTGTTCACTAACCTTTTGACCTCCATCCTTGCCTCCCTTCTCTTGTGGAGTTTTTTTCTTACTGTTCAAAACCTATTAAATATGGAATGAAATAAGTTAAATAATTTTGATATTATGGTAAATATTGTGAAGTGTAAATAAAATGTCATGTAGTAACAGTCATTCTATTCCATTATACAGTTTGAATCTAACTTATTCAATAACCTTATAATTCACTATTTTAGTGACTAACAGTTAATAACTTTGTGAATAATAAACTATAAGGTTATTATAGTTTATTATAATACTGTTCAAAACTAATGATTCAATCAAACTTATTCAATAATTTTGTAATTCACTAATTTAGTGACATATGGTTAATAACTTAGTGATTATTGATTGTTCACTAACCTTTTTGTGAATATTTTTGAATTGTAAATAAAATGTTATGTAGTAAAAGTTAATCTATTCCATTATACAGTTTCAATCTAACTTTTTCAATAACTTTGTAAACAAGATATTGATTGTTAATAATAAACAAGATATCTCTAAATATTGATTGTTCACTTACCTTTTTCCCTGAGCCCTTTTCTTGATCCCCCTTCTCTTGTGGAGCTTTTTCTTTATTGTTCAAAACCTAATAAGTATGGATTGAAAATTAATGCAAAATAAAATAAGTTACAAAACTCATGACACAACAAAAAGAAATGATACAGAAGCTTATAATATGACAAGATACCAAAGTAAAATACTATTTTTGGTTATTTCTCTTTGCTCGAGAAAAAGAAAAAACATTCCCATTAGAAAAACATAAAGGCATGCAGCAGTGAATTGAGATTCAAATGTCTTAGATAACTCACTAATAATCCAAAGTATATTCACTACTTTGCTATATTTAAAATCATTTTTAAACTATCCAGCTTCTAAAGGTAATAAGTCTAGTTTTTATAAATATGAATCATGATGGATTTCATCTCATCATGGACAAGTACCAATTCACTGCTATATACTTTTATTAATCATAATCCCAATGTTATTCACTAATTTAGGGTTATGTATAATAAATCAATAAGTTTTCACTTCAAAGCAAGCACAACACCTAAATTATTCAATCTTTGAAATTCACTAAATTAGTGAATTCAGGTTAATAATATATTGAATTATACAACAAATTTCATTTGTTTTCAGTAACCTGTTGCTCTGAGTCTTTTTCTTTGTCTGTCTTCTCTTGTTGAGCTTTTTCTTTATTGTTCAAAACCTATTAAACATGGATTGAAAAGAAAATGCAAAACGAAATAAGTTAATAAAAATATAATTGTTCATACAAAGATTTTAAAATAATAAGCATGAGATAAAAACATTTTATTTTTCCCCTTTCTACTTTTACCTTTTTATTCTTTTGCACATTTTGTCCTTCTTCTTCTTGTTCTAATACCGTTTCCTTCCTTTTTAATAACAAAGTTTTTTCTTTCGGCTTCTTCCTTGATTGTATTTCTTGTTTCTCCTTTCCCTTTTTCTGTTAACAAAAGTCTTTTAGTTTTGTTTAATGAATGATTTTTCTTTTATTATATATTACCTACAATTCTTACCTTTTTCCCAGTGTCTTCCTCTTCATCGTTAGATTCTTCTTCAGCAACTTCTTGTTGATCTCTTTGGACAGGTTTCATTCTTCCCTTTCCCTTTCCTTTTTTTCCATTGTCCTCCTTTTCACCATCACTCTGTTCTTCAACAACTTCATGCTCATCCTCATCTCGTAGAGATTCATTCTCCATATCCTGGATTTAGTGAATTAATTATAAACAAAATAACCATCATTAGAAACTTCAAATATTTTTGTCATTTATATTAAACATGTTAATTAAATTCATTTGAAAACTAGTTTGAGGTATAGTTTTACTCACTGACTCACTATCAAAACCACTTTCATAGTCAGACAAATTTATAGGCCCCGTGTCTTTTATAACTCATTAACTTAGTGAATTACGGTTAATAACTTATTGAATATTGTAATTACGCATTTATGTTTCATAAAGTCTGTCAAATTTTGTAAACTACTCTCAATCTTTAATATACATAGTTAAATCTAAAAGAAACCTGAACTTAAATTCACTTTTACTTAGTTTAAAGTTTGAAAGACTTTAAACTAGTAAATTAAAACAAGTTCCACACACATGGCCATTTAATCATTTGAATATGTTTATAACTCATTAATTTAGTGAATTAAGGTTAATAACTTATTGAATTTTTGTACTTACAGATTCATGTTTCAAAAAGTTTTCAAGTATATCTATTCCAGTTCAATCTTTACCACAAATAAACTGAACTTAAAAGGTACTTCAGCCTTATAAACACTTAAACATAGTATATACATCATGAACAGTAAATTATTCAATTTCAGAAATTATATAAAATCATCTGCTGAAGGAAAAACAATTTAGTGAATACAAAAACAAACATGCACAGGATTAAATATAGTTTATACATCATGAGCAGTAAATTATTGAATCTTTATAATTCAATTTCAGAAATTATAAAAATCATCTGGTGAAGGAAAAAAAATTTAGTGAATACAAAACAAACATACACAGGATCATTTAGTGAATACATATCAGAAATTAGAGTTTGAGAGTAGCAGGATGAAACAAGACAAACAATACCTTCTTATTTGATTTCTTCGAAATTCCAGTTTTCTTCTTCGTATTTTCAACCTTCTTCTTCAATATCTCCTTTCCTTGTTTGCGATTTTCATTCTCATCGTCATTGTCCGGAAGTATTTGCTAAACTCTTTTTCAGATTTAGCGTTTTCATCGTCTGAGCAGAAATCTGTTGATTTCACTTTGAATGTAGGATCGTAGGTGGAAGTTGAGAGCTGATTTGAGAGATTTTGATGAGCTAGGTTTTTGTCAGCGATTTTTGCGAGATGAGAACGATTTCGAAGGAAGATCGTGGGGAAGTTGAGAGTTGAGTGAGGGATTTGATGAGAGAAATTGAGAGCTGAGGAACGATTTCAGCTTTTCGAAGATTTTTGTGAGCGAAATTTGCGCGATTAGGAATGATTTTCGAAGCAAGCAGATCGTGGGAAGTTATGAGCTGAGAGAATTGTTTGAGCTGAGGAAAATGGGGTTCGTGGGGGTGAAGAGAGAAAATTTGAACATTTTGAATTTGAGAGCTGAGAAAAACGGGCTTTTATTTTGGGCTTTATATATTGGGCTAAAAAAATGTCATTTTAGGAATTTCTAAAATGGGCTGCTATTTAGGGAATTAGTTTAATTTTTAGTGTTATATGAGTCCAAGCCCCTTCTTCTTTAGCTTTTCGTGAGTGGTGTGGCTAAAAAAAGATTCAATTTTGTAGGTAATAATATATTTAATTAATATCTAAGATTTAAATATTTCTAAAAAAGAAGTTAAGATTATCTCATTTATTTACAAATTTTTTTAAATATATATCTCCAATATTATCTCTTTATTTGATTTATTTTTTCCCTATAAAATCTGAATTCCTTTTTCCTCTCAACAGCTATCTCTCATCCGATCTTCCATCGTCTCTCGTTTCTTTCTCTCATTCTCCAACACACACCAAGGTACGTAGCTAATGCTTTTCTTTTCTTTTTATTACTAATTACTGTTAATTTAACACAAGAAATAAAAAGGATGTAAAGTGATTTTCAAGGAAAACGTGAATGTGATTGGGCAACACTCTAGACAATTCACTAATATATATTTTCACTACTAATTCAATTGTTAAATTACAAAACGAGTTTTTTACTAATTGATATGAATTTTAAAAATTTCTTTTTATTACTAATTATCTAAGGGTTCATGCGAACTCTTAAGTTCGCTTTTCTTTTCTTTCTAAAAACGATTTTAAATAATGTCTTAGTTATAAAATTATTAATCACATCCCGTATAAGCTAGTTTTAACCAATTTCAAATATGTCCAATTTTTAAAAAAGTAATCGAACAAATTTATTTTACGTTTAATAAACGGATGACCATATCAAGACCTTGGGCGTCACTCTAGGGCTTTAATGCTTCAAAAATAAAATTCCTCGTGTCCAGTTTGAAATTATAGGTAACAATAGATTAAAATTATATCTAAGATTTTAAAATTGTAGCTAAATGGTTTTCTTTTCTGTTACGAATTACTATTACTGTTAATTTCAATTTTTTTTTTACTAACTCTTAATGAATTTTTACACAGGTAATTAATAAAAAGGGATGGAAAGAGATTTTGAAAGAAAACGTGAATGTGATTGGGCGACACTCCTAGACAATTTTCTTGTTGAGATTCTCAACCGATTGACATCTATCCAAGATCATCTCAATTTTAGTTTGGTATGTAAACGTTGGTTATTATGCAAGAAAGATGAAATACACAAAATAACACTTCCAATACTTATTGTTCCCTCAGATGATGGTAAGCAAAAACTTTACGATTTCACCGAACATAAAATCTGTGACTTTAACTTCAAAGTTTCTTATAGTGAAAGATGTTTCGGTTCATCTCACGGTTGGTTAATCATGGTTGGAGATACCATTGATATTATTCTGTTAAACCCTTTTTTAGGTCTTGTCATTAATCTCCCTCCCATCATAAGAGATATATATATATCTCTGAAAAACCTTATTATTACCCATGTCACTTTACAAAATCTATATTAACCTTAGATCCTTTACTTTATCCAAATGATTATTTGGTCGTAACCATTTATGGACCGAATAACAAATTGGCTATCATTAAACCAAATGACGATGAAACTTGGACCTATATCAATCCCAATGATAGCCCACATTTTGAAGACGTTAATGTTCATAATGGGGTCATCTATGCTTTGGATTTCATGTTGGGACTTTGGAAAGTTCAACTTGACTGCCACAATTCAACTTTTTCTTTAATTAGGGTCAGTGTTGGTTTAGATCCCTCACCACTAGATCCCATGTACAATGCTACATATGTTGCTGAGTCTTCAAGCGGACATCTTTTATTGGTTCAAAGGTTAATTTCTGCAGATGACGATGAATCTACATACTATAAGACTACAAGTTTCAAGGTCTACAAACTTAGTGATATATGTGAAGATGGAATGCGAAGGCACGTAGAGGTCAAGAGTTTAGACAATGATGTTATGTTTATTGGTAACAGTCGTTCGATGTGTCTTTCAACTAAAGACTTTCCTCAATGTTTGCCAAACCGGATTTATTATACGGATAATTTTATCTTTTTTGGTATTCATCTTGAAGACGGGCCTCATGATGCTGGAATATTTAATCTGGAAGACGGAAGTTTTAGTACACAATACATAGTCAATCCTGCTCATAGATATTTGCCACCTCCTATCTGGATCATCCCCACGCTGCACCTGTGAGGATTTCTTAGATTAAACTTTTTGTGGGCACTAGGCTAATTTTCATTTCCCTTATTTTTATGTTAATGTTTTGGATTAGTTTTATTTTATTTGTTTAGTTTTTTTCCCCTAATAAATACGTTATAGCTTATTTTCATTATACAATTTTTGTTGGTGTTGGATAAGTATATCTAAAACTGTAATTTCATTGAGTTGGGTTTTTAAAATTTTAATTTTTTGTAACATTGTACACTACAAAAAAACTGTCAATTTGCGACCACGAAATTGCGACCAAATGGTCGTTTTTTACCTAAAATGCGACCAAAAATGCGACCAACTAAGTGGTGGCCAAAAAGCTGGTCGGTCCTGAATTTGTGCGACTGGATGGTCACAAATATACGACCAAAAAATTTTGGTCGTAAAAAAGTCAACCTTTTAAAAATGCGACCAGATGGTCGCATTAAAAGTAACCGTATGGTCGCATTTTATCTTCAATAGAAGTGACCATTTGGTCACATAAAAAGTGACCAAATGGTCGTATTTTATGTGACCAAATGGTCACTTCCAGGCTCAGTTAAAATACGACCAGATGGTCGCCTAAAAAGTGACCATCTGGTCGTAATTTATGTGAAAGATAAGTGACCAAATGGTCACATAAAAAAGTGACCAAATGGTCGTATTTTATGTGACCAAATGGTCACTTTTAGACTAAGTAAAAAAGTGACCAGATGGTCCCTTTTAAAGTGACCATCTGGTCGCATATAAGAATTTTTTTTAAAATTTAAATTTCAATAATTAGTTAATTAATTATTAATTATTTATTTAATTAATATTAAAATTTCATAAAAAAAAATTGGAATTAAAATAAAAAATATATATATGAAATATTAAAAAAACGTTTTATACAGTCGAAAGAATCCTAGAACTACTGCGGAGGGGCGGGGGGTGGGGGAGGAGGCGTCGATGATGAAGGGCCGCCGCCTAGAGATCTGAAGTACGCGGCCAAAGCGGATGCGACCTGGGCGTCGACTCGTGCATGCATGCCGGCCTCAATAGTAGCGACTCGAGTAACGAAGTCCTCGCGCATAGCCTCCATGTCCGCGCGCAGCTACTGCTCAGCTGGAGAAGGGCCGGAGCTAGTGCTCGCTCCGCTCCGCTGAGGCCGGGGCACATCTGCATAAAGGCGTCGCCCGTACGAGCCGAGCCCAGGAACCGACCCATCAGGCCGAACCCCTCCAGCAGCCTCCAAGAACGCCTCTATACGGTCCTCCTGAGTCGGTTGCGAGTCTGGTGTGGGCAACCGCTGAGTCAAGGACTCCGTGAAACGTTCCTAAACGTTTAAAATTCAGAAAATAAAATGGTTAATATATAAGGTGGGAAAAATTTTAAAGAAAAAATAATAATTGAAAAAATTATTAAATACCTGAACTGCTTTCGCCTTATCGTCGACGAACGTCCCGTCCTTCTTCTTGTGAAGAACTCGGTGCAGCTCATCGGGCGAGACGGGGCGACCGTGCTTCGCTTCCTAAAAAATTAAAGAGTGAAGAATAAAACATAATAAATTAATAAGTAATTGAAAAAGAAAACGAGAAAAAAGTACGTAAGTAAGAAAACGACGGAAAAAAAAACATATCAATCGACGATGGTGCTCGTCGTGGGTCCGCGCCCCCGCTGTGTGTTTGGTGGGATTCTTCGCGCGGTTGGCCTTATTCCTGCTTGACACTGCCTTGCCCTCAGGAGTGCTCAAGCTCGCGGCAGCGCGTGGTCCTCCGGGCTCAACCACACGGGGCGGTTTCTTCGCTTGCTTTCTGCGCGCCGGAACATGAGGTCCTTGAATCGATCCTGGGCGTGATCGTCCCATAGGGGGAACAATCTACCGTCGGTGATATCGGGATCGATAACAGGAAACTTGCCCTGAAAAAATTGAAATAAAAAATTGTTAAAGTAATAAATTTATTTCTATAAATTTCAAAATTAATTAATTATGAAAATGAATGATGGTTTTACCTTCCAATTGTCGTACATCCAACGTTTCTCCGTCGTCGGAATCTTCGTCCAGTGAAGGTCGCTGGGTAGAGGCATGCTCTGGAGGACCTCGCGAAACCGTTTTGAAACGGTTGTATGCGGCTGTACTCTGCAAAATCAAAAAAAAATATTGTGCTATATATTAGAAACTATTAGTTAAAAGGAATAAAAAACACTTTGAAAAATAGTAAACAAAATTACTTACGTATCCCCTTCAATCCGGGGGTAGAGTCCGCGTCCCGAGACGCGTGCGTGCATGAAGTCGAAGGGCCAGTGATCCGACCCCGATGCGGACTTGACGGCCGGCCGGATGCATACCCTGATGCAGACCCTGATGCTAAGCCCGAAGTCGTGGCAAGGGAGTCCTGCGGCAGTCGTGGTGTCGCAGACTCGGTCTCAGGGACTCCATCATCGAGCATGGCAGCAAGTCCCGTCTCGTAACTAAAGAGGATGTCCAACTCCTCCGTAGTCAGGTCCGCATCAGGGGCAACGCCAGTAGGCGTCTGCGGAGACCCCTCGTCACCCGCGTCGTCAGGCTCGTCTGACTGGGGAGGACGTCGTCTGCCCGTCATAATCCTACAACCAAAATAAACTAATTTAATACTAATTACGTAAGTAAAATATTGATTAGTTTATTTAATTAATTAATTAATGAAATAATGTAAATTAAACTAACATAAATTAAGTAAATAATTTAAAATAAACTCATCAAATTAATTTGAATAAAAGTAAATTAAAATTAGATTAATTGAACTAAAAGTAATTCAATTAAACTTAAGATTAATTAATTAAAACTAAAATAAACTAATCATTTAATTTGAAATAAAGTAAAGTAAAATTAGATTAATTGAACTAAAATTAATTGAATTAAACTAAAATTCAATTAATTTTAGTTTCAATTAATCTAATTTTAATTTACTTAAATTCAAATTAATTGATTAGTTAATTTTAGTTTTAATTAATTAATCTTAAGTTTAATCGAATTACTTTTAGTTCAATTAATCTAATTTTAATTTACTTTTATTCAAATTAATTGATTAGTTTATTTTAGTTTTAATTAATTAATCTTAAGTTTAATTGAATTAATTTTAGTTCAATTAATCTAATTTTAATTTACTTTTATTCAAATTAATTGATTAGTTTATTTTAGTTTTAATTAATTAATCTTAAGTTTAATTGAATTAATTTTAGTTCAATTAATCTAATTTTAATTTACTTTTATTCAAATTAATTGATTAGTTTATTTTAGTTTTAATTAATGAATCTTAAGTTTAATTGAATTAATTTTAGTTCAATTAATCTAATTTTAATTTACTTTTATTCAAATTAATTGATTAGTTTATTTTAGTTTTAATTAATGAATCTTAAGTTTAATTGAATTAATTTTAGTTCAATTAATCTAATTTTAATTTACTTTTATTCAAATTAATTGATTAGTTTATTTTAGTTTTAATTAATGAATCTTAAGTATAATTGAATTAATTTTAGTTCAATTAATCTAATTTTAATTTACTTTTATTCAAATTAATTGATTAGTTTATTTTAGTTTTAATTAATCAATCTTAAGTTTAATTGAATTAATTTTAGTTCAATTAATCTAATTTTAATTTACTTTTATTCAAATTAATTGATTAGTTTATTTTAGTTTTAATTAATCAATCTTAAGTTTAATTGAATTAATTTTAGTTCAATTAATCTAATTTTAATTTACTTTAATTCAAATTAATTGATTAGTTTATTTTAGTTTTAATTAATCAATCTTAAGTTTAATTGAATTAATTTTAGTTCAATTAATCTAATTTTAATTTACTTTATTTCAAATTAATTGTTTAGAATACTTAAACAAAATTATTCTAATTAATTAATCTAATTGTACTTTACTTTAATCAAATTTAACTAAAATTAAGTTATTAAACAATTTTTATTTAATAATTAAACTAAAATTAATTAATTAAATTAGTGTAACTCATTAATTTAAACTACTTAAGTATAATTGAAGTTAAACTATTTGAATTAATTACCCTACTTTAAATTAATTGATTTAATTAAAGTAATCTAAATTACATTAATTAAACTAAAATTAAAAGTTAAACTAGTGTAATTATAAATTAATTTAGTTTAATTTTATTAAATTAAAGTAAACTATCTTAAATAAACTAAATAAGTAATTAAACTAAATTAGATTAAGTAATTAAATTAATTACTACTTAAATTGAATTAAAGTAAACTAAGTTAGATTAATTAAACTATTAGATTAATTAAACTAAAATTACTTAAAGTAACAAAATTTAAGTAAACTAATTAATTTGTTAATGTAAACTAAAATGCTATGAATTAAACAAAAGTAAACTAAGTAATTGATTACACAAATTTAGATTCATTAACTAAAACTAATTAAATTAACAAAACTAAACTAAACTACTTAATTAAAAACTAAAAACTAAAACTAAGTAAACTAAATTCTTAAACTAAACTTCAATTTGATACGAAAACTAACCTCGTAATCGAAACCGGGATTGGGGGTTGAGGGTTTTAGGTTTAGAGTAAGAACGGGAACGGGAACGGGAAGAAATAACGGGGAACATGAGAGGGGAAAGAGAGAAAAGAACAAAAAGAGAGGAAGAAAAAGAGAAAGGCAGAAAAGAAGAAAAGAAGAAACGAAGAAAAGAAGAAGAAACGGGGGAAAGGAAAGTGATGGGAATTTAAATCATAATTTGCGACCAACTGGTCGCAAATATGTAATTATGACAAGAAACGAAAGGTCGCGTCTTTGGGGAAAATGCGACCACCTGGTCGCATTTTCAGAGATATTTGCGACCAAATGGTAGCATTTATTGTAAAAGCGACCATTTGGTCGCCCAGTTACCATTACCAAGAACAGCTGTCATATCACGAGTCCCATCAAAAATTGCGACCAGATGGTCGAAATAATGAAATTCACCGCCAAATATTGCGACCAGATGGTCGCATTGTTTAAATTCACCGCCCTAAATTTCATGAAAATTTAAACTTACCGCCCATATTTGCGACCATATGGTCGCAATTTCACTTGTATTTTAAAAAAAATATAATTATACTTTTCCAAAAATGCGACCATTTGGTCGCCTTTCTCTCCAAAATTACTACCCTAAACCCTAAACCCTAAAATGCGACCATTTGGTCGCCTTTCCCTTCTAAATTACTACCATGTGGTCACCTTTTTTGTGAAATTGCGACCACCTGGTCGCAAATATTAATATTTATATACTTTTTTTTTATATTGGGTTACTTTCTGATATTTACATATGACGGGAACTCTTGTTTCCATGTTGTTATATTTATTGATATTTTTCTTCATGATTTTCGAGATAAATTTTTGTAATTCTTGATTTGGAACTATTTGATTCTATTCAAAGTTTAAATCAAGAGGAATCTTTCTTATAATAAAAAAAAAAAAAGTTAATTTCATTTTCATTGTATTTCATCATCTTTTGATTTTAAGTTTGGTCTATTGCTTTATTCATAATTGTAAATGCTTTACTTGAACAAAAGAGTCAAAAGGACTAGATTCAACTAGAGGTTTAAGGAAAATATAATTCTTCTCTGTACAATATTATTGTTCTCTCTTTGTATGAAATTCAGATATTTCAAGACGAGGTTAAATATTATTATTTACTCTACACAGATTTTAGAAAAATCTAAAGGCGTTTAGATAGCTTCTTGATCGTGAAGAGTTTTATATTAATAGAAAGTTAATAATTTTTATTTAATTGGCATTATTATTATTGTTAAGAAATGTAATCAATAAAATTAACCACATCTTGAAATTTTGGAATTATTGGTAATTTTTTCAATCATCTATTCTTATTCTTATTTTTTATTTCTTAAGTTTATAATGTAATTTTTCTTTTACTTTATCTATTTTACCCCATAAATACAGTGGGAAAAAATCAACAATCATTAAAGATTTTATTTGTTCATAAAATAAATATAATTTAAAAATTGATTAACAAACATTTAACTAATACACATAAAACTCTTAAAATATAAAATTGAATTGTAAAATAAGACTAAAAATTCCACGTGCATCGCACGTGTTAAAAAAACTAGTTATTTATAAATTATTGGTCATATAAAATCACGAATTTGCGACCATCCGGGTCACTTTCTAATGTGACCATATGGTAGCTTAATTGCCACCAAAATTTTAAGCTACCATCGCTCAATATAGGTCACAAAAATGCGACCAGGTGGTCACTTTTAATTGTGACCACTTGGTAGCTTTTTTCCTCCAATTTTAAGCTACCATCGCTCAATATAGGTCACAAAAATTGCGACCAGGTGGTCACTTTTAATTGTGACCACTTGGTAGCTTTTTTCCCTCCAATTTTAAGCTACCACTGCTCAATAAAGGTCACAAAAATTGCGACCAGGTGGTCATTTTTAATTGTGACCACTTGGTAGCTTTTTTCCCTCCAAAATTACGCGCCATTTTTTGCTACCAAGGCATATTTTAGTCACAAAAATGCGACCATCTGGTCGTTTTGTTAGGTGACCAAGTGGTCGCTTCTTTTGCGCCATAATTTCGCGCCATTTTTTATGACTACTTCTACTTTTGGTCGCAATCGTCGCAAAAAAAAGTGACCAGGATGGTCACTTAAAGTCAACCTTCAAAGAAAGTGACCAGGTGGTCACCATAAAACTACCACTTTCTTTTGGTCGCAAATTTCTGGTCGCATTTTGACAGTTTTTTTGTAGTGGTAGTTGTTTAACCAACGTTTGTGTTTATGCTTGAGAGAAAATAATATTACGTTATCTTGTTGTGATTGATTTGTTAAAAAAAAAATAGATCTAATAATATTTTTTTTCACTACTAATTCAATTTTTAAGTTACAAATTAGCGTAACCCGGTTTTTTACTGATTGGTATGAACATTAGAAATTTAGACACTTAGGATGCTTGTAAGAATATTGCAAATGAACTATTTTATGAATATTGCAAATGACATCAGAACTCTAATAATATTTTAATCTAGATCCAATGCAAACTACCCTCTATCAATCAGAATATCTAAATCAGCTAAGTAAACCAAAAATCACCCAAGAGAGAGGCCAAATTTCCGATGAAATCTGATGTTATACCAACGAGTTCTTCAACTTGATTGTACAATTCCACGATCAACTTCCTCTGCCCATCATTACGCAGTCCTTCAACCATGATTTCAGAACTCGTAAATGGTGAAGGCACGAGCATGTGGAAATTATGCATACCAATTCTCACATATCAAGTAACATTGATTTGGATTATGAGTGGGATCAAGTACAACTGTGAGAGCAAAATCAACAGAGTTGTGTGGTCGATCATAGTGGATGTTGCTTTTGGATGTTGAACTTTCAGAATTTTCAATTATACTAAACCCAGAATGATTTTCAAGGCATAACTCAATACGGGGTTTTTGTTCAGGGGCAATATCTCCCCCCTGTGCCTGGGCAACTTCCTTTTTCCATGCTATCAATTTCAAAAATTCATGTAAAACTGATATTGGCAAGGTGAGAAGAGTAATGAAAGATGCAACACGACGGCTAAAATAGTCACATATTTCACCAATTTCTGATTGTGTCAATTCCTCTTGAGCTGCAGTGGAGTTCTGCTTCTATTGTTGCTGCTGCTGCTGATGGAAAAGCTTCACACTAAGCACTTGAAGAGTTCTGCTTCTATTGTTGCTGCTGCTGATGGAAACGCTTCACACTAAGCACTTGAAGAAGCAGCTGAACTCGATGGACACTTACGGCAAATACATAACTCCTACATATAAGCCAAAGCATAACAGTAAACAGATGAAGCAAGTGAATATGATTGCTATTTTCCTAAATGACAATACCAGAAGCAAATAAGTAGGATTTGAACTTACCCCACAAAGAAACGTAAGGCAGGCTGCTCGGGATCCAAATTCAGCAGTGCACCTTCATTGTCCCTCAAAATCGAACCTAGGATCTCTTTTGGAAGATCAGGAAGCTGGGCAACAGACAAAGGACTCCAAGATATTTGAGAATGCCTCTTAAAACCTTCTTAAGAGCGACAAGAGGAACCCAACCTCCTCCGTACCCCCCATCATCCCCAAGACCAATAATAGCCGTATTCAGTTCACCTCTAACATGTGCGGGGAAACCTGTTCCCGGTGATCTACATACTGACAATCCCGAGGTCATTGAAGCCAAATTTAAAGATCCAGAGAGAGCATTTCCTACACGATAATAACAGAGTGGTTGGACTGGATAAAGCCCAGTCCAACATATCAGCAGCTAGGTTAAAGACATGGTCAACTTCGTTAGTCACCTTCAAACAATTATCCATCACTCGGAGATCGACAAGATGAAATTCATGACAGAACATATCCTCAGTCATATGTTCATTCTTCTTCCAATCCGAAGCAATAATGTTATGTCCCTTGCTCTTCAAACGTCGAGCAATGTGGGAGACAATAAAACCACCTGCCCCAGTGATAGAAATCCTCAATTTCTCTGATGGCCAATAAGGTTCTCTTTCAAGTTCCTGATAAGTGTATGAGCCATAGTTGGATTGGCCTGTGCTTCCCATTCTGTATTCATACAAAGGAAAGCTTGTTTTACAACGTACGCTATCTGGGACTACGGATCAAACAGAGACATAGTGATGTTCAGACCAAATCTCCAACTCAAGGAAAATTTCTTCATGAATACGAAATTACATACGAGGACATTGGTCACCGAGAAAGACAATATATTAAAGAGAATTGCTGATAAAAAAGATAAGGAACAACACAAGTTAGATTATGTAGCAAAGAAAGTTTTCATTTTTCAAACAATCATCATTTATATAATCACATTAAAGAATATTCCCAGGAAAAGTAACAAAGAAATCATGTTCCTGAATATAAACATTAATAATGATGTAAAATTATTTTACAAATGAAAACAATTAATGAGAATTTCTAATAAAAGAACAGGAACAAACAATACAAAGTTAAATTCTCCCTCTGAGAGAGAGATATTATATCACAAACCTTCTGAAAACTGTACAGACAAAAAAAAAATCCCAATTTTCAAACAAACATGAATTTCAATATCACACAGAAAGAATATTCACAGGTTCTGTGCTACAAAAAACAACATTGTTCCTGAATCAAAACATTAACAATGCTAAATTATTTACAGCAAAACAAGTAAAGAAACAAACAACCCACCAATCAAAACCCTAAATCTGAAAGAAAAAACCAAAAACTAATAGATATAAATCAAAAACAAGAAGTACCCAGAAAAAAACAAGAGGAACCCAGAAAACTCAGTTGGATTTTTTACCTGAAAAATAAAAAAAGGTTGTGTTTTTTTATCAAAGCTAGAGAAGGGATAATGAAGATGAAGTAAGAAGGAAAAATGGGTAGAAGTGAGAAAGAGGGTCTAATGGTGAAATACCCAGATTATTAGTTACTTGCTATAAATACAGAAGAGACTCTGAGTAAGCAAATGCAAATCAAACGAAGACAATTCTGTTTTTTTTATTCATTTAAATCGAAGTTCAAACGGAAAAAGTTATGACTAACAAAATGTTAGCATTATTAGTAGGGAGAGGTCAAATGGTATGAATTTAGAAAGGGTATAAATTTTATTTTTTAACTATATACGGTGTGCTTGTATTTGACTAAAATCACAGAGTGTTAAGAATCTCACGTCGAAAAGATAAAAGGACCTAACAACATTTATAAAATCTAAAGGTCACTCTTCTCAATACCAATTGGTTTTGAGAGAGATGCCAACGTCATTAATACAAAGGTTTAATTTACATTTTTACCCTAAAAAACAGTAAATGATACCTCTATAGTTGGTTTAATTTGCATCTCTAGTTTGAAAATAATTTTAAATATTTTTGTGGTTTTTAAAATTATCATTATACCCTCATCTAATGAATTCAGACACCTCTATTTGTGAAGAAAAAATCGAATAGAGTTTTATTTCACATATGTCATGTATTCCAATTTTAGTATAAAGTATAATTTCTTTTAATAAATAAGTGTAAGTTGAAGGATATATTATAGTTAACAACGCATAAAATCTAAAAGTTGCATACATGTGTTCAAAATTTTGAATTATTTTAATAGATTTGAAATACGTGACAGACGTAAAATAAATACGTTTTTCAAATTTATTAAAAATTTACTAGAAATGCTTTTTTTTACTATTATTATTAGAAATGCTTTTTTTTTTACTATTATTAAAAAAAAAAAAAAGAGATTCCCAATGCCAACAGATACATATAAGATGAGAAACTGTTAAGGAACCTTTGTCTTTGAGGTGTATATTAAGAATTTATTCTGTATAATTTTTCAACTTATTAATTCAATAGTTTTTATGAGTATTTAGGCAAGTAATTGAATTTTATGACTGCCTGATTATATATATATCATGAATCTGACTATTTTATATCTGCTGTTTTTTTCAACCAATAAGATGAAAGATTATACAAAAAAAATATAAAATATTAATGTATCACACGTATATAATTTAGTTATTTTATAAATCATATCTCTCATATATTTTTTTTTTTTGCAAGAAATCTCTCATATTTTAAGGTTTGTGTTTATTAGATTTTTTATTCAATTTGTATCTTTCGTCCCCAAGTTTTAAGAAATAGGTTTATTTGATCTCCAAAATTTTAATTTGTGTCTATTTCATCTCCCGGTTTTGAGAAATAAGGTTTATTTAGTCCTTGAAATTAGTTTTCTAATCATTTAGTAAACGACTTTCATGAAAAAATTAATAGCAGGGGACCAAATTGACATATTTATCAAAATACGATACAAATTGAAAACTTAAGAACCAAATAGACACAAGCCTCGAAACTCATTGACCAAAAAAATAGTTTACCCTAGGTATAAACATTAGTAATTTCATGAATCATATTGCTTTTTCAATATAAAAATTTAATAGAATTGAAACACGTGACATATATATATATATATATATATATATATATATATATATATATATATATATATAAATAAAATAATACATAAAAATAATAAGATAAAATTTATCTAGAATATCATATTTTAGAGGTATATTTACTATGATATTATTAAATTATGAAATTTACTTAAATAACAACCTTCACATTTACGAGATTTAAAATTTAAATGGGTTGTTATCTCTCAATTTGGTCTTCCAAATTTGTTGGACTTAAATACTTGGTATTTGAGTAATTTTTATACTCGGATGTGATATTTCAGGAATAAGTTAGGGAAATTTTACTGAGTGAAATTTTTTTATGCAATATTTATGAATCTATCATTGCTTAAAACTATTTCAAAGTTTTGAAGTGACCTTTGATTGAGATGCCAACTTTGATAAGAGCCACTGCATGTAACCTTGAATAGGACTTAAAGTTGCAAATGTCTCCAAAACAAGCACCTCGATTGCATAGTCTAAACAACGCTATTATTGATATTTCATAGTATTTTAGTCACGCCATGGTTGCCCACGCAATTAAAAGTCCGAGACATATGATAGTGTTGCTATAAACATTCCAGTCGATTGCATACTTTGAATGTTATGAAAATATAACATAACGCTCTAAAATGTTATTATAACCCTCTCCCTTTCTCACGCTAATTTTTTTTTAGGGCTATCTCCTTCTCTTCTCCTTCGTTAATCACCATTGAAGACCGTTCGTCAGTGGCCATTGAAGATCTGTCTCTACTCTTCTCCTTCGTCAATCGTCATTGAAGAAAACTTCACGAAAAATCGCCATTGAAGACACTTCATGAAAAATGTACCTGCGTCTTGTTAAGTATGTTTTGTTAAAAAAAGGCTTATTAAATGATCTCACAATTTCTGCCACGATGATTAGTTTTTGTAATTATCTCTTGATTTGTCTCCTTTTAATACAAGCCAAGCTAGACCCTTCTTGCCTTTTTTTTTGGGTCTGTTGTATGTTGGTCATTGAATTTTATTTCCTAATCATAGGAAGCCATTTGCTTACTTGGTTTACATATGAGAATAGATCATTTGCTTAATTGGGTTTAAGATTTGGTAGCAGCTTTTTTTTTTATATAAGTTTATGGCTATTTTTATTAATAAGTTTTATGGCTCTTTTTTGTGAGGTTATGGGGTTGTTTTTAGCAGATTTTGTAGTAGATTTGTGTGGCTATTTGGAAGCAGAATCCTAATAAGTTTTGTGGTCATTTTGGTGAAATTATGGAGTTGTTTTGGGCATATTTTGTAACTGATTTGTGTTATTGATAGTAGATTCTGTTTTATCTAAAATTTACCTGTACATTGCTAATATGTAATATGGACGTGGACCACACAACACACCTTCATTTCCATGATGATAGAAAGAAAAAGAAATTAAATTTATTGAAGAGAACCACAAACAATGTCCTTTGCTTATTGCACTCGGTTTTGTGTGGTCATTAAACGTGAGAATTTGTTGACCAAATGGTCCGTTAACTTGAAATCAAATTCCAATTGGTTTATCCAAAACCTATTGAGACATACTTTCCTTTGTTTAAATGCCTTTTTATGTAGCAATACGATAAATAAATGAAGTCTTTCAAAAGTGATACTAATCCGTTACAAAATAGATCTTCAAACGCAACAAGTTAAACAACAAAAACAATGCTAATTCATGTCAACTGCAGGCTTCAACGTTTTCATTCCTTGTTGCCCATCCTCACGAATTGTATCTGGCTCCTACTCTATCACAGACCAAAATTTACAAGGTGGGGTTACTTGTTCAGTCTCATCATTTATAAGTTACGTGAAGCCACCCACCGATATATCTAGAATCCGTTACGAACGCAAGGTACCTATGAGCCTCATCAATGGGCCGGGCTGGGCTAGCCTAGCCCTTAAATGAATGGGCCCGGCCCAGACCTGCCAGACCTGCTCTATAAATGGGTCGGGCCTGACTTAAAAGGGTAAGCCCAAGCCCAGTCCACGGGCTTGGACCCATGAGATAAAATACTTGCCGGGCCGGGCCTGGCCCGTTTTTGCAGGCTTGGCCTAGCCCGTTCAAATTTGTTTGCATTTAATTAAACTTCCATTAAATTATTAGTTGTATTTTTAAAAAATTATTTTTAACTTTTTAAACTTAAACTTAACTCTAAAGTGATGAAAAACAAAAGTTAATTTAAATTTTTACTATTTCATTATTTATTTATATTTGTTCCTATATGTTAATTAAACTTAAATTTAACTATAAAGTGATGAAGTTAATTTATTATTTTGTTATTATACATCTTTTTATTTATACTTTATTTTATATGGAATTAAACTTTTTAAATTAAATTTATTTATCATTCTTTTAACTTAATTTGACTATATATATATATATATATATATATATATATATATATATATTTAATTTAACTTAAAAAGAGACAAACTAAAATGGATAAAATAATTGTGTGGGATATTTCTCGTCTGAGCTTCGTTCCACACGATAAAGCACGTCGGGTCACGTGCTATCCCTTAACGGCGAAGCAACCTGAAACACTACAACAAACGACAATCAAGAAGGGCACCGGGTGTGGTACCGGCCGACAACCCTCCGACGATCAAGTTAGGTGATGGTAGGTGAGATTTGCCTTGCGCCGCAAGGGTTAGGTCAAGGATAATCAGGTTATTCGTTTTCTAGGTTAAAGTGTCATACCTGATTTGATAGGTCATGTGCCTCTTATAGTTCCTTGATTGAGGGTTCGTAGCTGGGCTAGCATGAGGCTAGGCTTAATGGGCTTGCACTCGGCCCAACAAGGTGAGTTCCTTGTGGTGCTGGCTCTGATGGGTTTTTCTCCATATGGGCCGGCCTGTAGTGAATGTGGCTCGTATGAGGGCTGGCTCTTTCAGGACTTGGTCCGACTGGGCCTGTCCCCGTATGCCTCGGCCCGATGTGAGTGCGGCCTATAAGAGGGCTATTTTTACCCTCTACGATTTTCCCCTATTTCCTGGGGCTGGAAAGTCCGATGCGCAGGGATAGTAGATCAATTGGATCGGGGGTGTGGTGCTTGCCCTAACCTTCGTGCTACTGTGGAGCGGTTAGGGACCACGGCTCTTCAGAAAATAGACCGCTTCGGGCTTGTCGCGGCTCGGGTTCTATTGATCTCGTTTCTGGATTCGTCACGTCTCCTTGTGGGTGCATTCGTTCCAAGAGACGCGACTCTTTGCGGAATTGATCCGTTGGATTCTCGGATGGACTCGAGCTCCAATGGGTTTTAAATGGTCCGGATCGTCACGAACCTCCCTACGCGTCACAATGGTTGGACGCGTGTTCTCTTCTTTAAATAGGGTTTTTCCCAGACTTTTAGGCTCATTTGCCTTTCGAACTCTCGAAGTAGTCCGCGAGCCGCCCGCTTCCAAGAGATTTCTCGTCGTCCTTGCTCTGTATTTTCGAAGCTTTCCCCGTTCTTCTTCGAAGGTTAGTCTTCTCCGCTCTATCTTTTGATTCCCCTTCTTGCTGTAATGGATAATTTTGAGGGAAACTCTGTGGTTAGAGGTCACAGGACCCCTAGGATAGCCGTGAGGGATGATGATTATGACGGTCTGGTCTTTGAGAGAATCGAGTCTAGGGTTTCCCCTTCCTCTCACGGGCCGATGCCACTCCCTCATCTCGAGGTGAACCTGAGGGGAATGAGCTGCGCGATCGACCTTCGTTCATCGGTCGGTGATGAATCCCTTCCTTCCGTGAGTGAACTTGGGTCGGTTTCTGAGATTCAGGCAGGTTTAGACCCCATCCCTTCCCCTACCTCTCACCCTTTGGGGGAAACAGATTCTGTTTCGATGGGCCCAACTACCATTATCGACCTCTCCCATCCTCCTCTTCCTGTTCCTGCCGAGGAGGCGGCCCAGAAGAAAAGGAAAAGCCGCTCTAAAGGTAGTGAGGCCGTGTCTCAGGTTGGTCCATCCGTTCCTACGCCGTCGGGGGAAGCGGATCCCTCTTTGGTTGACGAGGTTACCGTCTCTGACCCTCTTGGATCTCCTTCTCAGCCGAAGAGGAAAAAGGAGTCTCAGCCGAAGGGCATCAAGGAGGATAGGGGCCCCTTCCATTTTGCCTCGAAGCTAACGCAGGCCAAACTTGATAGATTGAGGGCCAACTATGGGATCTCTTCGGATTTTGAAATGAGACTCCCAGAGGCGTCCGAGAGAGTTTATCTTTCCCCAGGGGAGGGTTGGACTGCCTTTTATCCGCGGTTTTTCCAATGGGGCGTTCGGCTTCCCCTTTCCCCTTTGATGGCCGAGCTACTTCAGAATGCCGGCCTCGCGTTGGGTCAGTTGATGCCGAACGCTATGAGATATTTGATCACCTTTTCCGTGGTGTGTTATGGGTTGGGCTTTCGGCCCACCCTAAGCATGGTTTCCCACTTCTGGTCCCTTCGTTTGAATGTCCAGGATAGTATGCGCTTCATCTTTCATAATAATCATAAGCCGGCTCTGGTGGACGAGACTTCCTGTGACAAGCATTGGAAAGATGAGTGGTTCTTCATCCGCGGCCCCTTTCTTCCTGGGGGCGGGTCTCTCCCTGCCTCGTGGGAAGATGAGGGTGAGAACACGAGTTCCGTATTGCTTTATGTCTCGTTTATTTATAGCCGCTCTAACTGTTTTTGGTTTGCCTCGTTTCAGTGAAGAATCCGCTTCCGAAGGGTGCCTCTCGGTAAACTCTTAGTCAGTGTCGGATTATCGCTCGGAAGGGCCTTTTCAATTGGGAGGAGTTCAACCAGCATCCTTGGCTTGTCTTTGCCAAACTTTGGGTTCCACCTCCAGGTTTTGTGCCCGTTCCACCCCGTAAGTGTTTGTTTCATTCCTCTTCCGTTTCGTCCCTCTACGTGTTCATCTTGGCATGTGGCTGATTTGGGCTGGTTATGATGCAGGTTTCAGCGGAAAAATGTCTGGCGTCGCGCTGACTCCCGTCCCCAACTGCAATGACCCCGAGGCCTTCCTTGCCCTTCTTCAGGGTATGGGAAAGAAAAGAGATGAGGCGGCGTCTTCATCTGATCCGAAAGGAAAAAAGGTGGCTGCCCCCAAACGTCCGCGTAAATCCGGAAGTGGGAAATCCGTGAAAATTGTGAGCACGGAACCCTCTGCAGAGGGTGCGTCGGGCCTTCCCACGGATCTTCCTGCGGACCATCCTTAGGATCCTCCTATTAATCCTTCTACGGATTCTCCCGTTCCGAAGCGAAGGAGGGGCAGAATCATCGGGGCACTCGACCGCGCTTGATGCGTACCTTTTGAAGCATCCGGAGATGGTTTATCAGTCATTTCCTTCCGAGGCGGATTCGCCTCTCCCTCTGATCATGCCCATGTTTTATCTTCTGATACGGACTTTGAACAGGAGGACGACCAAGGGACCGGGGGGTTTCTTGATGGTGGAGTTCCAATCTTACCCACTCAGACTCCAGCTATACTCCCTCCATCGGATGCGGGCCCGTAGATGCCAAGCGGATCGGGTGCTGTAGGCGGTGGATCCTCTCTGCTTCGCCTGTTCGCTTCTCCGGGCCCCAACTTTGACCAGGGGTCCCTTTCTAACGACTTTTGCCTTCGGCGGGCTATGGATGTGGTCGGCTTTGCTCGTGACTTAGGGGCTGTGCAACTGGAACCTCTAGTCGACCACGACAGCGAGGTCGTGACCTTCAGTCGCATGTGCTACAGGAGCTGGCTGGTTAGTCGTTTACTTCATTGTTTACCTTTCTTCTATTGTCTCTAGCTGGTTTCTTACATCTCGAAGTGTCCGATCTGCCAGGGGACCCAGGCCTCAACGCAGATGCTCCTCAATTTGGAGAGTCTACTTGTCAAGCATCGGGAGCTTAAGTAGGAGTTAGCGGAGGCGAGGGCCAGCGGCCGGTCGTCCCGCGCCTATGACTCGGTGCTGAACGAGGGTCTTCAATTGAGAGCTGATCTGGATGAGTCCGAAAAGAAAATTGCTTCACTAAAGGTCAACGGGCTGCAGCTTTCCGCAGATCTTGAGCGCGTTCTGAAGGAATGCGAGGATTTTCGATCCCTCAGTGAGAACAACAAGAAGCTACTCGACGAGGCTGTTATCGCTCGGAACAAAGCGTTAGAAGATCTGGGCGTTGCTCGCGAGGAGGGGTCCAAATCCGTGGATGCTTACAACCGGGAAGCTGAGTCCCTCAGGAAGGCCAAAGAGGAGATGGATCTCCTCACGTTGGAGAATGACTCGCTGAGAAGTCAGGTGGCCGAGCTTCCAATCTTTCGTGACAGTATTAGTGACCTCCAGCGAAAGTTGGCTGTGGCGACTGCTGCGTCGGTGGACTCCATCCTCATCGGGCTAGCCGTCGGACGAGATTCGGTCAAGCTGCAGATGGAACAATCTGAGGGTGAGGGTGATCCGATCAGTCCGGTTGGCTATGATGACGCTGTGGACCGTAGAAGGGAGTTGTTTGAGCGGGCCACAAGTTTGAAAGCTTCCAGAAGTGAGGCTGCTGCGGAGGGTGTGGTGGTCGAGGAGGTTGTTGTCCCCGTTAGTGACGGGGATGGAGCGATTGTTGAAGAGGCTCCTACTGAAGATCCCCCCACTGACACCGTTTATGTTTCAGACTAACTTTCCCCCTTTTTTCCCGGGGTGGACTCCTGGTTGTGGAGCCCCTGTGTTATTTGTTGCTTTGGACTATATTTTTTTTTTGATGTACGAATTCACATACTCTGTTAAGATTAATACATATGCTCTTCCCCACGTTTATTCGTCGTGCTTCTTCGCTCGCCTCGCAAGAAGTGTTTTGACTTGCAAATTTCCTTATAAATATTTTTGATTGCTCAGGCGGGTTAAGACTTGTCGCTTCTTGAGAAGGTTCCTGAACACTCGGACGAACCCGGATTTTGTGCTTCCCGAGAAGGCTTTCGAATACTCGGACGGACCGAGGTTTTGTGCTTCCGGAGAAGGCTTTCGAATACTCGGACGGACCGAGAGGCTTTCGAATACTCGGACGGACCGAGGTTTTGTGCTTCCGGAGAAGGCTTTCGAATACTCGAACGGACCGAGGTTTTGTGTTACGTTTCAATACTCCAACGTCTTCTATTCTTCAAAATAGGAAGTGCTTAATGCTCGGACGGGCCGAGGCTTTTTCTTCCGGAGAAGGCTTTTGAATGCTCGGACAAACCGATGCTTTTGCTTCCGGAGAAGGCTTTTGAATGCTCGGACGGGCCGAGGCTTTTGCTTCAGGAGAAGGCTTTTGAATGCTCGGACGGGCCGAGGCTTTTGCTTCCGGAGAAGGCTTTTGAATGCTCGGACGGACCGAGGCTTTTGCTTCCGGAGAAGGCTTTTGAATGCTCGGACGGAGAGCGTGGGCAAACCATGCTAAGCAGAAAAGATGGAACTCCTTTTCTTTCCTTCTTTTTTACATATTGTCGATCATACATAAAAATAAATAACAAAGTAAAAAGGAAAGGGCGCCACTCTTCTAGTCTTCATCACTGTCGATAATGACCGTCGGAGTCAGCCTCCTTCGCTTCTTCAAAGAGGCCAGCTCTTCTTTCAGGGATTGGATCTCTTGTTCGTAGTAATCGTTGAGATTATTCGCCGACTGAAGGCGATCCTCGAGTACATGGTAGGGCTCACCCGGGTCGCTGTCCTCATCCGTCCCTGCGATTTCTAGGCACTCTCGGAGGGAAAGATTTTCCCGCTCGAGGTGCTCCGCTCGGCTTCTCGCTGCTTCGAGGGCCTCTCGGACACTCCGGGCCTCTTGCCTCAAGGTCTCAGCGTCCCCTTTTTTCCTCTTCTTCTCTAGGAGGGCCGCCTCGAGCTTGGCATTCTCCGCACGTAACTCGTGGTTTTCCCACTTTAGGACTTGTTTAGTCACCTTTGAGGTTGCTGTGGAGTTGTCCATATCTACGGTCAGGTGCCAGATGTTTGAAGAGGCAAGTTGCAAGGTGGAAGACGGTTGGAAGCGTAGACTTTTGGATATCCCCGCGATCCCAGTCCTTTTATAGTAGGAGGGAGTGATTTGCCCAGGGGTCTGAAGGGTTTGCCATTAATTCGAATGGCGTTCGGCGCGAGGAGTCGTTTCGTTATTCGAGGCGGTGACGTTTAGTCATGTCAAAGGTCTGTCATTCCTGTCTCATCGCCTTAAATGCGGTCAATCATCTTAAATGCGGTTAATTTCGGGGGATTAACCGCTTAATTACTCATTAATGTCCACGTCGTTTCGCATGCCGGATTGCTCGCGTGGTGTCGCTGGATGCTTGACAGCTGTCGCAATCGCAACCGCTTGAGGGTCCTTTAAATAGGCCTTCGCGATTTCTCTTCCATTTGCTTCTTCAGACCCTGTTTTTTGAAGCGCTCTCTTTCGTTCTCAGGTTTTCAAGTCTTTTTACAGAGTTCGAGACTCCATGCCATGGGGTTTTCCCATCTTCCCTTGTTCCTATTTCATGTTTGGCCTTCCTTGGTGGTGGATTGCGTCGAGGAAGTTTGGTCGTGATCTTCTATGCCTGTTCGGTCAGTACCGGAGGACTTGGCCTTGGTGGTCGTGGTCCTCCACGCCTGTGAGTGTCGAATCCAGGGTACTGTCTGCCTGGGGTGACCAATCGCTCCACCGCCTATCACCGTGGCTCCGGCGTTTGTTTCGGTAGCCTCCGGGAACTGTGGTGAACGAGGGGGAGGAAGTTTCCCTTCCGTCCCTTCGATGGTCTCCTTCGTCATTACATCATCCGGTACTTCAGCATTGGAGGTGGCAGCTCGTTTCGTGTTTAAGGAAGCGAGAAATGCGTTGCCGCAGAACCGAGCATGGGGCGACGCTAGAGGGAAGAGGTGGTCTTCTGGTTCCCTTCCTTGGGTCCCCCTTGGTATGACGAGAGAAGCGTAATCCCGCCCGGGTTGAAAGTTTCGGGTGAGAGCTCGGCTACTTTCCAAAATCCATCAGGGGGCCAGGTGTGGTGGGTCAGAGTTCTCCCTTTCTTTCGCCTGACGGGTTCTGCTGAGCCTCGGAATTGATGAGTTGGTGGAGTAGCCGACGGATGACCCGGCCCCTACCGCTCGCTCTTTGAGCAAAACCTTCATCCTCTCCCAGGAGGACGTTCTCAATGTTTCCGACGACGACACTTCGCATTCCACCATTTTACTTCGTAGAACTCGTGTAATTTCTTTAGGCTGAGTTCCCAACGTGTGGGTCCGAGCCTTACTTGCTTGTTGTGAAATAAAAGTTGCCGTTTTATTCACCTTCTGTTTCTTTGCCTTACTTTTCGCGTGGGTTACTTTCCATAATTCCGAACGCGTTAAGTTCTTCAGTCCGTGGGGGACTTAGGAACTATTCCAGAGAGTCTGGTATTTCAATCCGAGGGGGACTTAGTAACTTGCCTAATCGGATTACACTATAAGAATTTCGGGAATAGGTGACGGTTTTTTGACCGTCACCTATGGCAGTGTCACCTATTTAAATAGGTGACGTCCAAAAAAAACCGTCACCTATCCGAATAGGTGACGCCAAAAAAACGTCACCTTTTAGAAAAGGTGACGGGGAAAAACCATCACCCTTTGTCTAAAATTTGAGAAAAAAAATATTTTTTTATTAATTGATTTCAAATAATATTTTTAATACACCTATCAAATTTAAATAAAATATTACAATAAAAATTAATAAATCACTAATTGCCTACATGAAATTACAATATTTTTAAACAAAAAATTAAATTACATCATACATAGACAATAAAGCAACAATTGCTAAAAGAACTTCAATCACCACTCCTGCCAAAATTCCAATAACCCAACTCACTGACTCCATTTTCATCTCCCCTCTTCTCGTGCTCCTTCTCATTTGATTGTTAAAACCACCGATCAACACAAAAAGTATGTTAAATAATGCCAAAAAATATGAACTAATGCAATGAAAATAAAAAAAAAATGAACCAATGCAATGAAAATAAAAAAAATAAAACTCATAGAGGACAATAGGGAAGAAACACTTGTTAACTTACCATTCCTATATAACAAACATATAAAGATTAACAAATACATGATAAAAGTTATTTTGTTAAATACCCAAGCCTACTTTAAGATTCCAAGCACGCTAATAAAATTTTACATTAAATGTTAAAACATAGACATATTCTCGTGATGACAAAACACGTTGAAACATCTTCTAGCTATGCAATACAAATAGCCATATTCAAAGACTGATACATACACAGAATGCCAAAGCATTTATATTAAAAATTGAACTCAAACTATGCAATACAAACATTACAAGTATAAAACTATTAATAACTATCAGCATAACTATGTAAATGACCAAAAAAACAGTTTCTTAATGTAAAAAAAGCTTCAAAACTACTACTTTATATGAAATTATTATAATCACGTCAAAAAACAGGAAAACATCCAATTTAAGCCTCAAAACAACATTAAAACATATATTTTAAGCCAAACAAATATTAACACGATATTATAATAAGTTTTTGTCCATAAAACATTGTCAAAATGACATGAAACAAGATCAAAACTATGTACATAATTAAAAAACTAACTTTTAATGTAAAAAAAAAAAAAAGAGCCCCAAACTCGCTACTTTATATGAAATACTACAATATGACTATAAAAAACAAGCAACAAAACATTCAATTTAAGCCTCAAAACAGCAATAAAACATATATTTTAAACCTAAATTTTTTTAACACGACATTCTTAACAAATTTAGTCCATAGTACAGTGTCAAAATGACGTGAAACAACAAAACTATAATATATGACCAAAAAACAGCTTCTTAATGTAAAAGAAAATGCCCCAAACTGCTATTTTACATGGGAAAACTCAAAACAACAGTAGCACATATATTTTAAGCCCAAAAAACTATTAACATGACATTATAACAAGTAAAGGATAAAAAAGAGTAAGTTTTCATATTGGCCTTACAACAACTATAATTTTAGATAGCCATAATACTCAATTTATCATTGCCATGACTACCATAACTGCAGGATAGCCATGACAGTGAATCTACAATAACTGAAGAATTTCAATGCTACTAATTTGAATTCCAACAACTTAAAATTGAATTATATAATGCACCTTTTTTTCATAGGTCATGGAGCATATAGTAATCTGGAAAGCCTTGAAGTTTTGCGTTTTCACAAATTGACAGTACCCTTTCCTGCTCCAGATAAGTAATTACCTATAAGAATTAGTAGACATTAGAAAAAATGGTTTTCGAAGTTTCTATAAATGATCAACTATATCTTTTACATCATAAATATATTCTTTTACATTTTAAAGCATCCACAAATAGATGAAATTTTGTTATTTCAACTAGAAAATGGCAAATATGAAAATAAAAGAAGTCTTAGAATAGAGATTAATTTTGTACGAGGATGACAGAAAGCTAAAGGGAGTTTTCTTAAAAAGTAATTAAATCAATGTTACCTTCAATCAGGAAGCATTAGGCATCTCTAAGTCAAGTTTACTAATTCCATTTCAGCTGCTGTGTTCAAATCAAAGAGAATAAAAGCTTTGCCTGAAACTTAATGGAGTTATACCTATATAAGCAATTATTTATAGGCAGAGCTTTATATACTGCACTTGTTTTTAAAACTTTTTGGTTACAATGGCAGAATTTATCCTCGTGCTTACTTGAAGGAAAAAAAACAGAGCTAAAAATGACACCCATATAAAATGGATCAATTATTTCCAAAGACCACTTTAACAAACTTATAAACCAAATAAGAAACAGAATTAACATCTTAAACAACAGTGCATACGTTAGTTTTGGAAGAAAATCCTTCCGCCTCTTCTTCCTTGGTATTTTTGGTCAACTCATTTTGATCATACTCCTCATGTTTTGCCTTAGCAGCTTCCTGCAGCTGCTCGATCACCGATATAAAATGGGAGTGGTCTGTGAAAACTAAACTAAACCTTGATTGTAAGACCATAACTGATCAAAATATTAAATTAGTGAAGCATCCAAATAAAATTGAAAATTGGACTACTAGTCCTTTAGCAGCAAGCAACCCTGCCAAGTTTAGTTTCAGTCATCTGAGATTTCAAAAAAAAAAAAAACCTACATTCAATGTAATACAATGAAAAACAGTGAAAAGATGCATAGGAATCGATGACATTTCTCTGAATTAGAACAAAGAAAATAAACGAATGTTCCTTTTAGCCACATACAATACAATACAATAGCCACAACCACAAAGAGCCGATTGGTAAAAATCTTCAAACCCCTAGAAGCAAGAGTCACATTGTTCCAGCATAAGGATCTTGGACTCTCAGCCACCCACCATATTAAACCCACATTGCACCATCAACATCACTAAGGCCGTAAAAACATAACAAAAATGGGGAGTTCGCTCACAACGAAATTGAAAAGGGGACTGAATGGAAAAGCATATGAAAGATTTTTTTTCAAAGAAAACTATTCTCTTTAAGACAATTGAAAGTACAAAAAGGCAAACAAAACATAAACAGAATATGCAAGTTTCATGTCAAGGTCGATGCATAAGATAACGACTTTTCTTATAGACAAAAAGCTTCTTGGTAACCTGCTTAAAGTTAGTTTCCATCTTCATAATCCAAACTCAAGCTCATACGATAATTGGCTCTATCACAATATCAACAAAACAGGTTGTCGAGCTTATACATCTTCATTCTAACACAAAGGAAAAACATATTTTGTAGTAGCAAGGACAGCCAAAGAACAGAAAAGCAAGAAATAAACAAAGTCAATGATAGGATTATGAGAATGGATGCATTATTATTCATAGCATGTAAACATTATGGAAAAGGTGAAATAAAATATTACCTTTAGCGCGATTACTCAAAGCATCAGACAGGCGTACTTCATTTTTAAATTTTAATTTGATTAGGTGGCGTGTTCGGCCAGGAAATAGCTGCTGTATCATACAAAAATCTGTCCCAAAGCCATTTTGCTTAGTAGCTCTGCTTCAAAGCCATTTTGCTTCCCCCTAAAAAAATACTATAAATTTTGATTAACAAGGACACCACAAAGAGTAATAAACACTACTACCTTTAAAGTGTATTACAATTTACACCTCAAGGGATCTGCATCAGATTTGTTATATCTTCAAGGATTTAGGGCTTCTATCATAGCTTGAGCTTCTGGAGATTTCTCACAAGCCAGCTACTTGATTCCAAAACTACATGATTAAAAAAGACACCACAAAGAGTAAAGAAGAAAAAATTAAGAGAACATCTATCAATTGACCATTATAAAACATCAATTGATTGTTATAATGAAGTTGGTCACTTTCAACGTGTTAACACAAACACCATGAAAAGTGCAAATGGGTATTTACATAATAGATAATAAATGTATTTATGAGAAGATTTGAGAACGTAGAGTGCAAAAACATTTGAAAACTAGAAAACATAAACAAATTGGATGCACAATAATAGAATTAATGCTTTCCACATGATCATGGAAGCGATTGAACATGGTTACCTTGCACTTCATTCAAGCAAGAGGTATGCTAGGCGGTTCCCAAGCTTTTGCTTTTCTATGGTCATGGTCGATGTCTTGGATCTTCGCTTTACGAGGAAAAATGCTACTATTCTCCAATAAAAAGGAATTAAAATAAATGTGAATCTCCAATAAAAAAGGAATTAAAATAAATAATCACTGCACAAAGTAAAGAGTGTTGCCAAGAACTTAATAAAATAGAAGCACAACAAGTAAACAAAAGAAATGTTGGCTACAAAGAATGTAAAAGAGATCTCAAAGAACTTTGAATACTACCAGATAGTACAGCCAAAATCACAATAATATTAAGAGGGATGATATTTCACTTTACTTGTTATTAGCCAAAAAACTATTAACACGACATTATAACAAGTAAAGGATAAAAACTATTAACACGACATTAGCTAGGAAAAGTCGTCAAAGTCTGGATTTGTATAGTTGGTGTTTGAATACATTGAAGTATGTGTTTTAATAATTAGTTTAATTATAAGTTTTGTATTGCTATCATAAAGGTTTAACAAACACTCACTTTATACCATTTAACACATCCTAAATTAAGCAGTGATTTGATTAGATTATCATGTAGACACAAAAACTATGAAATAAAGTAAATTAATTACTACAAAAAGATACATATTACATTAATCTCTCATAATATTTTAAAGTTGTTCTCATCAAATTCAAAAGCAAGAGGCACAAACAGTAAACAAGCCAAATCAAAGAGAGAAAAGAAACACAGCTACATTATTCCTAGGTCCTCAACATTCCAGTCTCCTAAATCTGTAAAAACACACCAAAAAAGAAAGTTAGAGAAATGAAAGAAGATCCAAATATAGAAAAAAAATGTCACTAATATATAAGATATAGTTTTGATTTTTGGAAAAAAGTAAAACTTTCTTTCATAGACTTTTTTACACATAAAAAAGACAAGTATCATATCAAGAGATGTAAAATTTCAATAGAAAAATATGATATCATTCAAATTTCTTTATGAAACCAATAAAAAAGAAAGAAAGAAAAAAAAGAAAAAAGGTGATAATTACCAGATAATAGTAAGCTCCATGTTGGAGCGAGTGGAGAGTGAGACCCCACTTATTGGTTAAAACAGGCGCTGACCATTTAAAATGGAGTACTTCCAGTTCCTATAAGGATATAATCTTTTACCATTAATGAAATATCACAAAGCAGAGTTAAGTTTTAGAAGCACATTTCTAAGGGAGTTACCAATCAAATCCATAAGAGGTTCCATAATGAAATATGTTACAGCTGACACAACAGCATGAAGGTCAAGAAGGAGATGAACACAATTAAAGTATCCATTCAATGCAGCCATATAAAGAGGAGTGATGCCACCATCAGCTGCCTTATTTATAAACTTGGACAAAACACTGCAGTGGAAACAGATAAATAAATAACAGAAATAATAAACAAGTCAAGCAAAGTTTACAATATTCTATGGTGAACAAATAACGTAAGTACCACAGCTAGTCTCAAAGACCTAGTTATATAAACTCTTGTGGTAGAGAAAATGCACTTGAATTTATATTCAAGAAAATCACATATGTTTTGCTAAATTATTTCTCAAATAATAATTCTCCAGTTCTCTATCTGTGCTCAATCCAAGTACTTAAAATTATCTCGAGTCTATCCTGAAAAGGAGGATGTCAAAAAGTTCAGAAGCAGAATTTTATACTCTATGGCAAACTGTACCTACTTACTTATCCTTAACTGAGGGCCATTGGTAAATAAGACTTCAGAGTGCCAAAATTAGAATTGCACTTCGGGTGTTTTTAAACAATAGACTCATTTTTTAACGCACGAGACTGTAAAGTAAAAGTTAAAACTGTCAATATTACAAAGCCATCAAGTCCCCAACAGGTTTTTAACTCTATTTTTTTTTTTAACAACAAACAATCTTTCATTAGAAAGAAGAAAAAGCATACAGAAGTCAAAACAAAAGCTAGGGGATTACAAAAAGTTCCTCCGTGGCATTAATTAAAAAATAATTTACTAAGAGAGCTCCATTGAGAGACTTTAAAGTGAATCAGCTCCCAAACTTCTCTGTTCTCTCCTATCTTCCTTGAAAACTCTATTATTCTTTCTATCCACATTTCCCAAGAGATAACTTTCATAGCATTTTACAAGAGGACTTTTCATTTCTTCTAGAAGGGGTGGCCATTAAGAAATTTTTCAAGAGCAACGGGAGCAGAATGAGGAAAGACCTAAGCCAGATCTAGGTTCCAAAAGTCTACAGTCGCTTAAAAACCTTGATTTATAATTGCCATTCTATTGGTTAATGAAGAGAATAAAGAGTTGCAAAAGAAAGTCCCGCTTTTGTTGATATCCCAGGAGAGTCCATCTATATTCAAGCTCTCGTTTCCTATTATCCAAAAGCACCAGATGGGTTGACCAACAATTTTTGAACTCTTAAGGCCACAAGTAAAAGCAAAGGTTAAAATAATACCGAAAGCCTAAGTGCGATAATTTTGTCAACTCAATGGAAGGCAAAGCAAAAGATATAAATATAGAATAAAAAATACACAAATTTCGTAGAATCATAAAGCATGTACGGAGTAAGAACCTAAGAGTTTCCCCCTAGTCCCAGTCCCAATCCCAGAATAAATTAAAGGGAGGAAAAAAAAAGTCAACACCACAACTTTGTTTCATCAAGTAAGCAAAACACGAGCAATATATTCAAACACGCAATTAGCCTCCAAAAATCATGAAAAGATGAATAATATATACCAACCTTTGTTAGAGTTTGCAAATGGACATGTTTAAGCCCTTGATATGTTCCAAAAAGATCAATTGCGGCAAAAATGGGGTAAACAACAAAAGGCAAACCTGCTTGCAATCTAGCACAAAATCGATGAGTTAGGAAACCTTGGAATCATATTTAAAAGTAAGAAAACTTGATTGATAAAATTGACATGAAGTCGTCTTCAAGCATTTTCAATGCATCTCGAGAACTAGTTGAATTATTAAAATTCAAGAGGAAAGAAACCTTTGATTATTCTTGGACAGGAAGTTCAAAAAGGCAAGAGTAAAAGACCGAGATTATCAAAGCACACCGATTGGATCTGCATATAATGAATAATTCAACGAATATAATGGATACCAATAAATGTAAATGGCATCTTAGGAAGGATCACAAATAACTAACCTGTGCCTTAGCAAAACTTCACCAATGTTATCTCGGAATCGCAAAACTTCTATGAACAATGAGATGATTACATGGAGTGATAACATTATAAGACGGCATTAGTAAAATCTAAACTCTTGAAGCAAGAAGGGTAGAATTTGTGGAAATGAGACTTTCCAGAATGTTTAAACAACAAGACTAGAATTCCAAATGAGTCACCCGAAACCTCGTGAATCGGTTTAATTGGATGTTTCCAGTCAAATCAACACCGATACGAGATACTTCATTTAAACAAAATGAGGTGATTGATATGGTTAGGCGATGAACGTAATAAATTGAACCAACTTTTACAAATTTAAGTTCAATGTCTTGTAGTAAGATGTGGAATTTGTTCCGTCAAATTTAGGATCATATTTAACACTACATCCAATAGTGCCATAAAATTTTAACACGGAAATAATTAGAGCATCCCCACATTTTAATGTAACTAAAAAAAAAGGCTCAACTCAAGTGAAAAGTAGCAGAGAAATGTCATCTACTGTCTAAGATATCATTTATATCACCACGGAAAAGGCTCTAGCTCTACTAAATAGATATGTAGCAAGCAACAACATTTTTTGCAAAAATACATCAAGTAGACAACCGTAACCCTGGGGAGAATTGCAAAAGAAGCTCAATTAAGTGATCAACAACATGAAGTAGAATTTCTCAACAAAACCATGCGTAACATAACATTCACAACCTGGCGACCAACAAACAGAGTCACTCAATAGGAAATAAATGTCCAGTAATTATCATGTGGAAGCAGTTCATTTATATAGAAAATTATGGTATAACTATTTTAATCAAACCACTAGCCAATTTTTTCCAGAGATCGGTGGAATCTTAGTACTGTATTATAATGTTCTAAGTTCAGGTCATCTCATGCTCATGGTGTAGGTCTTCCAAAATATTTTCAATGAGAAATACAATTGACTAAAAAGAGATTCTCAACAATAACCACATTATCCAAGTTTTATTTTTGAGTAATATAATGCAAAGAAGTGACCGAATTATTTAATACGACAAAATGAATGAGAAATGACTAAATATGTGAATCCTTATAGCGGTGGATAAGTAGCATCCTAAACTTATTTGCTTCACGATGTTCGCAATTGTTGCAAGAAGCAAGAAATCTGAGGAAATGCGGGGTCAACAACTCAACTCCAATGCTTAAACCGAATAAGAAACAGTAGTCCGAAAACCTGACTCTCTTGAAATGAGAAACATAAGAAGCGGATCATCAAATTAGTAAATATAAAAGTAAAACATATCCTGCACTCAAAAGAGATATATTGTAATAAAATGCGAAAGCAAACCTTCAAATTCGTATCGAATGCGAGATGCTATGCTAGCGATATAAATGCACCTACTTAACCGTCCAAGTCCATCCTTCAAGACCCAATTGAGAGGCTGCGCAGACGCAAGTGAACGAGAATGCCCAACTCCTATAGCCCGAAACATTGCCTATCAATAATAATTTTCCTTACATTCTTATAAAAAAAATCCTTTATCCCAATCCAAACATTCAAAATATTATTAATACTATTACATACATCATAAAATCAAATAACCTTTACATCAACCAAAAAACCAACAAATTTTTAATCGGAGAAAATGTGGTCTAAATTTCATATTTTCACAATTTAAAAAACATTACATAACATTCTGTTTGAGTCCCTCTCGTTATCAATCCGTATATTTTTACAACGGATTAAAATCGGCATACAATAAAAACACAACCCTCATCCATAATTCCATACAAATAATAAGAGAATTAAAAAAAAAAAAAAAAAAAAACGGGGCTCACCTGAGTAGCAATGACTTGAAGGGAAGAAGCTGAAACGCGATGCAAAAACTTCCATTTAACATAAATCAAATAATATTCATTAACATTCTTAGGAATAAAGAAATCTTGAACAGACTTTTAAAAACCCATCATTTGAATTAAATGAAAATGAAGAAGAACCACCATTAACAGCTACTAAATGTAAAAAAGACCCATCCCACATGAATCGAGAAACTTTGCCTGGGATTTTCGAATAAGAACCAAGCAAATGAACCTAGAGAGCTAGGACCCGGTTCGGCATCGATTCCTCGATCATATCGGTAATAAGTTCAAAGGAAAGATTCCTGGTAAGAGTTGGAAGAGGTTTATAGGAAAGATTCCATGGGCGATGGTGTGGAAATTGAAGAGAATTTGTGGAAAATTTTGGCTTAGGGCTTTGATGGAGATGAAGCGAGATGAACTAAAAAACGTCTTGGCTTGATGAATTTCACCCGATTCATCTGATCTTTGCTTAGGGCTTGATGAATTTCAACAGATTTTCATCTAATTTAGGCTTAGGGATTGATGGAAACAAAGATGCAAAAGCCAAAATTTAGAGCAAAATCGAAGGAAATGAGAGCAAATCAAAGCAACGATGGAGAAAAAGCAAAATCTGTTAGAAGGAAATGAGAGAAGATCAGTTTGAGCAAAATAAATATTAATTGAAATGGAAAAACGAAGAAGAGGATGAGAGAAGAGCTAGGGCTGAAATCGTGAGAGGTGATTTGGTCGAGAGCTGAAAATCGTGATAGGCTTTATTTTCATTTTTTTTAAATTATCAAATTAAAACAATAGGTGACGGACATTCTTTTTCCTTACTATTCATCCGCATTTTTTCATACAAGTGTCGCCTAAAAAAATGTATAGTGTGTTCTATTGTCATTTTTCTTATAGTGTTAGGGCTTTTCTTTTTTTTTCTTTTTGGCGTAAAAGGCATCAAACGATCATGTGGGAGGAAAGACACGTAATACTTGTATATTAATTTGAAATGGGCCTCTTCGGCTAAGTACTTACATGATTCTCTCATACTCACACATGATAAATTCTCAAGTGCGTGGCGTTCCATGCCCTCGGAATTAATTCGCCCTTTCCATCTTCGAGACGATAAGTTCCTGGCTTGACTTCTTCGATCATCTTATACGGACCTTCCCAGTTCGGTCCCAATTTTCCCGCTCCGGGCTCTTGCGTGTTCTGGAATACTTTCCTCAGGACGAAATCGTTCACTTTGAAGCTGCGCTGCCTTACTTTCTTTTCGAAGTATTTGGCCAGTTTTTGCTGGTAGCATGCCATTCGGACTAGCGCTTGCTCCCTTTTCTCTTCGGCCAAATCTAGCGCTTCTGCCATCATGGCGTCATTTTCTGCCTCCGGGATCGAGCTCCTGGTCGTGGGGATGATCATTTCCGTGGGAACAACGGCCTCTACCCCGAAAGCCATGGCAAATGGAGTTTCGCCAGTTGGGATTCTAGGGGTGGTCCGGTATGCCCAAAGGACTCCGGGCAATTCATCTACCCATCCTCCCTTTGCTCGTCCTAGTCTCTTCTTCAGAGAGTCCATGATGGTTTTGTTTGAAGCTTCTGCTTGTCCATTCGCCTGCGGATAGCGGGGCGTTGAGTATCGAAGCTCCACTTTTCTGTCCACGCAATATTTCCGGATAGAATTTCCCGTGAACTGAGTTCCGTTATCGGTGATGATAACTTTGGGAATTCCGAAGCGGGTGAAGATGTGCTTCCAGAGGAACATCTCGACTTTCCTTTCTATAATCTTTGCTAATGGCTCGGCCTCGATCCACTTAGAGAAGTAGTCCGTTGCAACGATCAGATAACATTTCTGTCCTGGAGCTAACGGCAATTTTCCCACCAGGTCTAGCCCCCATTGCATGAAGGGCCAGGGGGCTGAGATTGTAGTTAACATCGTCGACGGTGCGTGAATGGTCTTTGCGAACCTTTGGCATTTATCGCAGAGGGAAACGAAGTCTTTCGAATCTTTCACCATGGTGGGCCAGTAGTACCCTTGCGTTAACGCTCTATGGCTTAAGGATCTCGGTTCTGCGTGATTTCCGCAGTGTCCAAGGTGCAACTCTGCCAGCACGTAGGAACTTTCTAACTTTTCCAGACATTTCAGATAGGGCCCGCTGAAGGATCTCCTGTACAACTCTCCTTGAATGATCGAGTACCTAGCCGCTCGGGATCGGACTTTTCGTGCTTCTAGTTTTTCTTCGGGCAGATGTCCCGATTGTAGGTATTCGAGGATCTGGCTTCTCCAATCTGACTCAAGCTCTGGATTTTGTTCTACCGGCATTACTTGTCCAACTGTTCGATCGTCTCCACTCCCCATGTTCGAATCAAGGGTGATGCTTGGTTCGGACAGATGATCGACGGGAATGATTCTTCTTGTTTCCGTTTGGACTGCGGATCCGAGACTAGCCAGAGCGTCAGCATGTCCATTTTCAGCCCTCGGTACTTGGCTGATGTTGTACTTCACGAACTGAGATAGTATGGACGTAACTTTTTCCAGATATTTCGCCATCCTGGGGTCCTTTTCCTCAAATACCCCTTTTACCTGGTTTACCACAAGTTGAGAATCACTTCTGATGTTTAAGTTCTCTACTCCCAGTTCCTTCGCTCTCTGTAGCCCATCTATCAACGCTTCGTATTCGGCTTCGCTGTTTGAAGCTGGAAATCCGAATCGGATTGACTGTTCTAGGAGGTATCCCTCGGGGGTCGACAGGACTAGCCCTGCGGCGGATCCTCTTGAGTTCGAGGACCCATCAACGCTTAAGGTCCAGGTCTCCACTCCGGGGTCGACCGCGAGCGGCTGGTTTGTTTCGATCTCGCTCAAATTTACCGGGGTCATTTCCGCGACGAAATCCGCGAGGACTTGTCCCTTTATGGCAGTCCTCGGCTCGTAAGTTATATCGTATCCACCCAATTCTATCGCCCATTTTGTCAGTCGTCCCGAAACGTCCGGTTTGTGGAGGACGGCTTTTAGTGGGTAGGTGGTCCTTACCACTATCCGATGGCCCTGAAAATAGTGCTTCAGCTTGCGCGATGCGACTATCAGAGCTAGTGCTAGCTTCTCCATCTTTGAGTATCGTGCTTCGGCATCAATCATCGCTTTACTGACATAGTAAATTGGGTGCTGAATTTGACCGTCTTCGCGCACCAGCACCGAGCTGACCGCCGCATCAGATACCGCTAGGTATAGGAATAGCTTTTCGTTATCTGAGGGCTTGGCCAACAACGGGGGCGAAGACAAGTAGGCTTTGAGTTCTTCGAACTCTTTCTGGAACTCGACTCCCCAACCAAACTCCTTGCTTCTTTTCAGAGCTTTGAAGAACGGGATGCATCTATCTGACGACCGGGATATGAACCTGTTCAATGCTGCCAAACACCCGGTTAGCTTCTGTACACCTTTCAGATTCATCGGTGCTTGCATGTCTATTATTGCTCGGATCTGGTCGGGGTTCGCCTCGATCCCGCGGCTGGTCACCAGGTGACCCAGGAACTTGCCCGCCGGGACTCCAAACGTGCATTTATCGGGGTTCAGCTTCATCCCGTATCGATTCAGCACTTCGAAAACTTGTTCCATGTGGGCCAGGTGGTCTTCAGCCTTTCGCGACTTGATTAGCATATCGTCAATGTACAACTCCATCGTTTTCCCCAGAAGATCCTTGAACATTCTGTTCATCAGGCGCTGATAGGTGGCCCCAGCGTTTTTCAAACCAAAGGGCATCACAGTATAGCAATATGTGCCTACGTTGGTTATGAACGAAGTCTTTTCTTGATCTTCTGGGTTCATCTTGATTTGGTTATATCCGGAGAAGGCGTCCATAAAGCTGAGCAGCTCGTATCCGGCCGTGGCATCTACCAGTTGATCTATTTTTGGTAATGGGAAGGAATCTTTTGGGCAGGCCTTGTTGAGGTCGGTAAAGTCAATACACGCCCTCCACTTTCCATTTTTCTTCTTTACTACTACTACGTTGGCCAGCCAATCGGGGTACTTTACTTCTCGGATAAAGCCTGCTTCCAGGAGCTTCCGCACCTCCTCGTTGATTATGTCGTTCCGCTCAGGCGCGAACTTGCGTCTTTTCTGTTTGACGGGGGGTCGATTCGGATCGACCTCGAGATTGTGGGTTATGATATCGGAACTTATACCGGGCATGTCCGTGTGGTCCCAAGCGAATGTTTTCCAACTTTTTCTCAAAAAGTTTGCCAGTCCGTCTTTCAGATCTCCTTTCAGATCTTTCCCAATGCTCGTCGTTTTCTCCTGATCTTCTGGATGGATCTGTATTTTCACTGATCCGTCCTCAGGTGCTTCGATTCTCGGCCGAGCAAAGGGCGTGCCTCTTTCGGGGCCCCGATCCTGTAATTGCTATGCTTGGCATCGGGACTTCAACTTGACGATTTCGACCAAGCATGACCTTGAAACCTGCTGATCCCCTTTTATAACCCTAATCCCCTTTTCGGTAGGGTATTTCAGCTTCTGGTGAAGCGTTGAAGGGTGTGCTTTCATATCATGAATCCAAGGTCTTCCGAGCAAGGCGTTGTATCCTGAGTGGGAGTCTATAACATGGAAGAGCGCCAGAGGGCTCGCGCCCTCGACCCTGACCGGCAATTTGATTGTTCCGTTGGACCTTGTCACCGCCCCGTTAAATCCCACTAGGTCCTGAGAGTTCATCGTGAGGTCTGACTCTCTTAGTTTCATGCTTCGGAATGCCGACATATAGATTATGTTGATGGAAGACCCTGGGTCTACCCAGAACCCTGGACCGTGTAGGATCCGATAGATATTGATATCACTAAGGCGTCATTGTGGGGCAAATGCACGTCTTCCAGGTCCTTTCGGGAGTACTTAATCGAGATCTTCGGAGCGTGCTCGACCCGATAGACGGGGAGTCCAGCTTCGCGATAAGACCTTTTATGAGCGTTGACGGATTCTCCGGTGCAGTGGATCGAACTGATTTGACCGTCCCCCGGAACTTCCGCGGATGCGGCGAGTTTTTCATCTGCTTCTCTCGGATCTTGCCTATCGATCCTTCGGGTCGGACCTTGCTCACACACGCGATCTATCTCCCGGGCTAGAACCTTACAGTCTTACGTAGCATGCCCTTTAGATTTATGGAATCTGCAGTAGGGTTCTTTTCTTTCCAGACTTTTTTGGGCGTACCGCGGCCTCTTTTCTCCTTCCTCTTTTCGGAAAGAACGAGGTGTCTCTGTGTGGAGAATTCGTTCCCGGCTACGCTTCTTCGGATCTCTGATCCTTCCCCATACGGATTTTCTTTCCTTTTCGTCTCCCTTTTCCTCCTTTCCCCTATCCGAGCGTCTGCGCTCCCTTCCTCTCCTTTCGTCAACGTGAGGTTCTCTCTTCTTCCATATCCCCTCGGACCTTGATCCCTCTCTTCGCATTTCTCGGGCTACCCTCTCGGACTCATCCTGTGATATCTTTGCCATTGCTCTGTCCAACGCCTCTTTCATAGTCGTAGGTCTTCGTTTGTTAAAAGACCTCCAGAGGGGATGGTTCGGGTGTATTGCCCATGAGAATGCGGTGGCCGCCTCCAGGTCATTGCAGTCTTTGACCTCTAATTTCACTTGTCGGAACCTGACAATGAAGTCTTGGAGGGCTTCTCTTTCTCCCATCAGCACATCATAGAGGTCGTGGTTCGTTTTGGCGAACTTCCGACTCACGCTATATTCGCTGAGGAAGGCAGAAGATAGGTCCGAAAAGGTTTTAATGGACCTTTTAGGGAGGCTGTTGAACCATAGTAGGGGTGACCCTTTCAGGCTCGTGGGGAAGAAACGGCAGGTTAAGGCATCCAGATCGGGCCCAATCACGCATGAGGACTCCATCATATTTACGAAATGAGCCACGTGTTCCATCGGGTCCCCGGTTCCGTCGTACATTTCAAACTTTGGGAGGATGAAGTGCCTCGGGTGTGGGACGGACATGACTCCTCTCGTGAAAGGTGAGTCTCCTGGTTCTCGGGCGCCCGAAACGGGTTTAGCCCCTTTCCCGTGTACTTCCGTTGCTTTTCTCCGCGCTCGTTCCTGCCCACGGATGCCGAGCTTCCTTCGTCGCTTCCGGTATAGCTCGAATCTTGGTTTCCTCCGTCACCTCTCTGTGACGGCGCCCTATCTCTAGTCTTCCGGGCGAGGCCTGTTTTGCTTGGTGCGTCCTTTTCCCTCGACGAGGAGATCTCTAGACTTGCGTTTTCCCCCCGTCGATGAGCCGTCAGCCTGGTACGGAGGTCGTCTCCTGGTACATTCTTCGCCTTTTCGGACGTGGTGGCCCTCCTACGCCGCCGCCTGGCCTGAGATTTGCCAGTTCGTGGCTTAGAAGGGCCTCCCTCATCAACGTTCAGGATGTTTTGGCTGTTGGCTTGGACCGCCGCCAAGCCTTTCCCTAATAAGGCCCTCATTTCCCGTACCTCTTCCCTCAGAGCTTTGTGGGCTTCTACCATCTCTCGGTGTACTGTTAAGGCGATGGTGATGGTTCCCGATGCCGGGTTGAGGTTCTGAGCATTGAGGTCTTGAGTATCATCAGCTACTCCCTGGTCTCGGTTTGCGTTTTCATTAAGAGCTCGTTGCCTGGTCGAACGAGTAGTCATTGACTCGTCTTTGTGGGAACCACGTGAGTACCTGGATTCTGCCGGGAATCAAAGATGAACGGCCCCACGGTGGGCGCCAAACTGTGTGGGATATTTCTCGTCGGAGCTTCGTTCCACACGATAAAGCACGTCGGGTCGCGTGATATCCCTTAATGGCGAAGCAACCTGAAACACTACAACAAACGACAATCAGAAGGGCACCGGTGTGGTACCGGCCGACAACCCTCCGACGATCAAGTTAGGTGATGGTAGGTGAGATTTGCCTTGCGCTGCAAGGGTTAGGTCAAGGATAATCAGGTTATTCGTTTTCTAAGTTAAAGTGTCATACCTGATTTGATAGGTCATGTGCCTCTTATAGTTCCTTGATTGAGGGTTCGTCGACTGGGCTAGCATGAGGCTAGGCTTAATGGGTTTGCACTCGGCCCAATAAGGTGAGTTCCTTGTGGTGCTGGCTCGGATGGGTTTTTCTCCATATGGGCCGGCCTGTAGTGAATGTGGCCCGTATGAGGGCTGGCTCCTTCAGGACTTGGTCCGACTGGGCCTGTCCCCGTATGCCTCGGCCCGATGAGGGTGCAGCCTATAAGAGGGCTATTTTTACCCTCTACAATAATAATAATGAAGTATAATGATTTCACCAAGAAATAAGATTTACATAATTGTTTTTCGAGAAATAATTTACATCATTGCAATGTAAATACATCTCAACTAGGTTGACACCTACTTATATGCATAAATCATGTGCATTTTTCTCAAATATAAAAAAATGACAAGAAATAAAATTACATGAAATAATAAATAAAACAAGTAATTTAAAATATTAACATTATATATATATATATATATATATATATATATATATATATATTAAATAATTTTTGAACTAGCTTTGAACCGGGCTTAGGGCCGGGCCTGATGGGGGCCCTATGGATAAAGCTCGCGGGCCGGGCTTGGGCTGAAATACATGATTCATATCAAACCCATTGATTTATAGGTCGGGCCGGGCCTGGCCCGTCAATCGTTGACTTACGGGCCAGGCCGGGCTTGGGCCGGCCCACAGGCTTTATCCATATGATGAGGCCTAGGTACCTATCATTATATAGCTTGACTGTTAGAAATTCTTCCATGACTGCAAACAATGCGTGAAAAAGAAAAATAAATAACCACATTTGATACATAAAATAAATATTCACATTTGATACATTGTATTTAACTATAACAATTTTCTATATTAATGATTTTTCTTCCAGAAACTCTAAAAACAACAAAACATATTTTTTTAGTTTTTTCCTTCGCAGTAAATATAAAAGCATATATTCACTTCTTGGGTATGCTTAGACATAGAAGAATCTGTCAAAAATTAGGCTATATATGAACAAAATTGTTTCTAGAGTGAAAGAATCCACACTCAAGGTCATCAAAGATATGGATGGGAGATCCGCCTTGACTCCTGATTTTTTTTCTATTTCTTGTGAATATTTACAATTGATTCTAAAAATTGTTCGGACACTTTGAAAAAATCTAGTTGGGATTCACTAAATTACAATATTAACATGAAAGCTTTGGCGGCGATAGAAAAAAGGGTCCGACTTGGCTTGTATTTGAAGGAGACAAATAAAGAGATAACAAATTATAGCGGCAGAAATTGTGAGCATTATTTAATAAGCAAAAAAAAAAATTGACAAAACAGACTTACCAAAACGCAGGTACATTTTTCGTGAAGCGTCTTCAATGGCGATTTTTCGTGAAGTTTCTTCAATGGCAATTGGCGAAGGAGAAGAGTAGATACATGTCTTCAATGGCGATGATGAACGGTCTTCAATGGTGATTAACGAAGAAGAAGAGAAGGAGAAAGACCTAATTTTTTTTCTTTAGAGAGGGAGAAGGATTTTGAATGAGTTACTTTTGTTCTTAAGATTAAAATGGGGGAAATTGGTCATTTCACAAATCAGATAAATTATAAAAAAAAAAGGAAAAGAATTGATGGCTGTTAGAATTAACCTTCCAATTGGATGTAAATTGGACTATTTTTAAGTGTACGGGTGAAAAAATCTAAATTGATAGTGTAGAGGTGTAAATTAAAAAACACTGAAAGTGCAGAGGTCATTGGTGCATTTTACCAAAAAAAAAAAAAGGATCTAATAATATTTTTTTTCACTACTAATTCAATTTTTAAGTTACAAATTAACATAACACGGTTTTTTACTGATTGGTATGAACATTAGAAATTTAGACACTTAGGATGCTTGTAAGAATATTGCAAATGAACTATTTTATGAAGAAAAAAAACTTTTTGAGTGAGTTGTTCGTGTTCAATATCTATTCAAGCTGGAAATTCACAACTTATTTTTTTTTTTAAAATAATCTTTAAAAAAATATTAAACTAACGAAATTATCAAAATAGTAAAAGTTACTAAATTCTAATTTAAAGCATCCTAATAACCACCATAAAAAATAATAATGAGATTCGTGATTTTGAACTATAATAGAAAGAAAAAAAAATTAATAAAAAAATATGTTAATTTAATAAAAAATAAAAAATATAATTAATTTAGTTTTTTGCTTGAAAATATTGGTTTGAAAAAAGTTATTGGGAAAACATTGAAATGGTAAAATAAGACCCTTGATTGCAATAAACTCATCACTAACAATATTTTTGATATACTAACCAACATCTATCATTAAATTTCGAATTCCAAACTTGAATAAGTGATTAAATGAAGCAATTTGTCTCAAATAACATAAATCTGCATATTAATTATTAATGTTATAACTTTGTAAAAATTACTCAAATAGCATAATCATAAGTTAATAAATTATTGAACTATAGTTCAATAAATTATTAAACTATTTTTCATAAGTATTTTAATGAATTTGTATATATATATTTTATTTTTTAAGTTCAACATCAATAATTTATCGAGCTATTTGAATATTTTTTTTTATTATTATTCAATAAATTTATTTTTATTCCTTTTTTTTTTTACTTTTTTCATTTAATAAATTATTTAACAAAAAATTATTGAGTAGAATTATGCTATTTTAGTAATTTTTGAAAAGTTCTCACATTTCAGTAATTAGAATGTAAAAATATGTTATTTCAGTAATTTCCCCCTAAATGAATACACTTTTTCAAAATTGTACAAAAATACATTGATGTATAACTAAAAAGAAAAAGGACTAATCCAAACATCGTAATTATAGCAATCAACTGCTACATAATTATTTAATAGTGACTGAGACACGCCAACATAAACATAACTCAACTGAAGTAGTTACTCACTTCCCATAAATTCGAAGGTTCAAATCTCTCTCCTAATTCGATGTTATATATAAAAATAATCCTGAAAATTCTCTACAACTTCTAACAGAGAGGCTAATGTAAATAGAGATATAATGAAAAAGCTAATGACATCGTTCACATCACAACTCTTGGATATTAGTGAAAAAAATGAATACTTTCTATAACATGGAGGCACTATAAGAATTTTGAGAATAGGTGACTTTTTTTGACGTCACCTATTCGAATAGGTGACGGTTTCATGACCGTCACCTATGACAGTGTCACCTATTTAAATAGGTGACGTCCATGAGAAACCGTCACCTATTTGAATAGGTGACATTTTTTACCCGTCACCTTTCTGAATAGGTGAAGGTCATAAAACGCGTCAAGTTTTAGAATAGGTGACGGGGAAAAACCGTCACCCTTTGTCTAAAATTTGAGAAAAAAAATATTTTTTTATTAATTGATTTCAAATTAGGTTTTTAATGCACCTATCAAATTTAAATAAAATATTACATAAAAAATTAAAATATCACTCAATGGCTATATGAATTACAATATTTTTAAACAAAAAAATTAAATTATATCATACTTAGACAATAAAATAAGAATTGCTAAAAGAACTTCAGTCACCATTCCAAAAATTAAAGCACACAGCACAAAAAATTGGCTCTCCTACAAGCTTCTCGCCCTTATCTCGGAGATTGGCCAAACCATAGGAATAGACAAACCTGAAGAACTCGAAATGTAATCAATTTTCTTCTAACTCATTAAGAAAGAGATTCATGAACAACAACAAAGATAAAAAAAAAAGTCCATCAACTACATGCTAACTACTTTTCTTCAACCTTTATGTTATCCACAAATAAAAGAGGAAACAATTGTAGGATACAGAAATTCAGAAATTTAGTAAATTTGCAAACGTATGATACACACACGTAGCATCTATTACAAGGAACTAAAAATTCTTACATTGAATTCACATAACTACAATGGTCTTCGACTCCTATCGCATTATCTTACATGTAATTCTGGCTACGTAATTTGAAATATATTTAAATAAGCTTAGATTTCAGAATGATACATTCACTGATTCCAGAAAAATAACGAAGCAATGGTGAGTGATTTTCTTCTCCGTTGCCATTATCTAGTGAACTTTTTAAGGCAAATGAAATAACAGAACAAAAAACAAAAACAAGCCTAGAATACCAAATGAGCAAATCGTAGTTCTTAAATAGTTTGGATTCTAGTTCCAAAAAGTTTGAATACCAAATACATTCACTGATTCCAGAAAAATAACGAAGCAATGCCGAGTGATTTTCTTCTCCGTTGCCATTATCAAAATTTTACGTTCATAGTTCTTAAAAAGTTTGGATTCTAGTTCTAGTCCAAAACAAGATTCACAAATCATAAATGTCCACGTATTGCAATGCCAAATTTATAGGCCATTTACCGATATATACGATAGTTATTAAGTTGCACCAGCTACTAATCACAGCACCAGCCCACAAGCTTACTACAGCCTGGAAAATAATCGTGTTAAAGCAGTATCTCCAAGAGAGAGGAAAAAAACAATTGTAATCTAACAAGTTTTGCAGGTATAATTATGAAACAAAGAAACTCTAACAACATCACAATCATTCCAAAGTTGAACCAGCAGAATTCACTATACATCCCATGTTTTTTATGATAACCTTCACATCCGTTCTCATCTCCCATTTAATAAAAATCACATTGGCTGATCTAAAAAATCAGCCTTTTTAGAGTAAAAAGAAAAAAATGACATAAATACTTTAAAGAAAAAGGTTATTTCTAACATATAATATAAGAAAATCAATTTAAACTCTAAGCATCAACTTCCTGGAAGCAGCTGCAGGCTGAGGAGATGAAGAGACTTCCATACTTCTTCTTTTACCTCTCATGAGTCATGTAACTTGTCAAAGATAGACTCTTTCATAGATTATAGCTTAAATTTTTTAAAATGGTCCTATTAGATTGATGCAAATAGGAATTTTGTGGCCCTATGAGTTTATCTTTAAGAAAATGTGAACCGTCAATAGAGAGAGAAACCTTAGAGAGAGAAACTCCCCAAATGTTAACCTAATTCCTTCCCCTCCCTTCCCTTTCGCCGGCGTCACCTATGCCGGCGAAAATCTCCACCCCTCCTCACCCTCTCCTCCCTCCTTTCCCCATGGCTTATCATACACAAAAAGGTTACATCGATAAGAAATACTTCACCAAAGGTCTCTGCCTAGCAACACAAACTGGAGTCCCATCTCCCCCGAAGAAAATACTTCTTTGATCAACCCTTTCTCAGAATTTGAAATCTTCGCTGCAGTAAAAGACCTTGACTCCAATAAGGCTCCAGGGCCAGACGGTTACACAGGTGAATTCTATAAAAAAAATGCTAGAACACTATCAAGTCTGATATTTTGAAAGTGTTCCAGGATTTTTTTGAGAACAGATGCCTCAATGCTTGCCTTAAAGAGTCCTACATTTGTCTCATTCCCAAGAAAGCAAGGTCTTCCAGAGTAAATGACTTCAGGCCTATTAGTCTAATACATGGGCTTTATAAAATTATTGCCAAGGTTCTTGCTAATCGCCTAAAAAAAGTCATCCCCTCTACCATCTCCAACTCTCAATTTGCCTTCGTTCATAATAGGCAAATTACTGATGCAATCTTAATCGCAAACGAGGCTTTTGATGATTTCAAAGCCTCTGGTAGGCAGGTTTGGGTCCTTAAAGTTGATCTTGAGAAGGCTTTTGACCGGGTTGACTGGGGTTTTCTTCTAGCTACTATGGATTTGAAAGGTTTTGATCCAGTCTGGAGTAAGCCTCATCAATGGGCCGGGTCGGGCCGGCCCGGACCTTAAATGAATGGGCTTGGGCCGGGCCTGGCAGGCCTGCTCTATAAATGGGCCGGGCCTGGCCCGGGCCTGACTTAAAAGGGTAAGCCCAAGCCCAAGGGCTTGGACCCATGAGATAAAATACGAGCCGGGCCCGTTTTTGAGGGCTTGGCCCAGCCCGTTCAAATTTTTATGCATTTAATTAAATTTCCATTAAATTATTAGTTGTATTTTTAAAAAATTATTTTTAACTTTTTAGACTTAAACTTAACTCTAAAATGATGAAAAAAAAGTTAATTTAAATTTTTACTATTAAATTATTTATTTATATTTGTTCTTATATGTTAATTAAACTTAAATTTAACTATAAAGTGATGAAGTTAATTTATTATTTTGTTATTATATTTTTTTTTATTTATACTTTATTTTATATGGAATTAAACTTTTTAAATTAAATTTATTTATCATTCTTTTAACTTAATTTGACTATATATATATATTTTTAATTTAACTTAAAAAGAGACAAACTAAAATGGATAAATAATAATAATGAAGTATAATGATTTCACCAAGAAATAAGATTTACATAATTGTTTTTTCGAGAAATAATTTGCATCATTGCAATGTAAATACATCCCAACTAGGTTGGCACCTACTTATATGCATAAATCATGTGCATTTTTCTCGAATATAAAATTATATATATATATATATATATTTTAATAATTTTTGAACGGGCTTTGAACCGGGTTTAGGGCCGGGCCTCGGGCCGGGCCTGACGGGGGCCCTATGGATAAAGCCCGCGGGCCGGGCTTGGGCTCAAATGCATGATCCATATCCAGCCCATTGATTTATATGCCGAGCCGGGCCTGGCCCGTCAACCGTTGACTTACGAGCCGAGCCGGGCCTGGCCCGTCAACCGTTGACTTACGGGCCGGGCTTGGGCCGGCCCACGGGCTTTATCCATATGATGAGGCCTAGTTTGGAGGAGATGGATTTATAGTTGCATTTCAAATACTACCTTCTCAGTTTTCATTAATGGCCGGCCCAGAGGTAAAATTCTTGCCACCCGTGGTTTACGTCAAGGAGACCCTCTCTCCCCCTTCCTCTTTGTTCTGGTCATGGATGTTCTCAGCCGGAATCTTGATAACTGTCTTACCAACTGCTCTCTTAAAGGTGTTAGGATTGGTAGAAATAATTACCAATTCAATCATATTCTGTTTGCTGATGACATCCTCATTTTTTGAGACCACATTGATAATGAAATCTGCAAAATCATTGATGTTCTCAAGCTTTTAGAAGCTATGTCTGGTGTGAAGATAAACCTTGCTAAAACTACCCTGAATGGTATTAACATTGATCCTGAAGAAGTTTACCCTGTTGCCTTACTTGGTTGTTCGGTGGGTCAATGGCCTATGACTTACCTTGGTATGCCTTTGGGAGGAAACCCCAACACTCTCCAGTTTTGGGACCCCGTTACCGAGAAGATATCAAAGCGGTTAGAAAAGTGGAAGAATGCTCTTTTCTCGAAAGGAGGTAGACTCACTATTATCCAATCGGTTTTAATTAACACCCCCACGTATCTGATGTCTCTCTTCAAGATGCCGAACAAAGTGATTCAGACTATTGAAAAAAAGATGCGAGCCTTCCTTTGGGCTAAAGAGGGTACAACGGGTGGCAGTCATCTTATTAATTGGAAAAAAGTGTCCAACCATAAGGTGGGAGGTGGTCTAGGCATTGGTAATTTGAAGGATAAAAACCTTGCCCTTGTTACTAAATGGTGTTGGCGATTTACAAATGAAAGAAACTCTATGTGGTTCAATATTATCATTGCTAAATATGGGATCTTGAAAAATGGCAGATTTACTTCGACTCATCCAACTAGAAACCACTGCCCCTGGTATTTCATCTCTGTTTGCAAAAAGAAGAGTGCTAAAATCTTCACCATCAAGCTGGGTAATGGCTGCTCAACTAGCTTCTGGAATGACAATTGGGCAAATAGTTCTTCTCTTAAAGACCAATTTCCAAGACTTTTCAAGATCTCTACTGCAAAATGGGCCAAAGTTGATTTTTTCTGGGATTCTCAATGTCGTGCCTGGGAGTTAAATTTGATCAGAATTCTTTATGATCGGGAGCTGGAGGATTTTACTAATCTTTTATCCATCATCTACCCTTTCTCTCTTAACAATCATACTGATTTGCAGTCTTGGCCCTTGGAAAAAGATGGGCATTTACCCGGTAAAATCTTTTTTCGCTCATCTCTCCAATAGAACTCAGGTAATGGACTCCAATCTTTTCAAAAGAATCGAAAAGAGGTTCTCCAAAAAAAATAAACTTTTTTGTCTAGAATTTAACTTTGGGTGGCCTCAATACTTCGGACATCTTGCAAAGAAGACGCCTAGATCTTGCCATCTCTCCAAATGCTTGGCCCCGTTTTAGTCACGGTGAAAGCCACGATCATCTCTTCATTCACTGCTCCTTTGTAACAAGGTTATGGCACCTGCTCACCTCGACTTTCAATCTTGATTTCTGCCTCCCTCAAAAAGCTTCCATGATAATGGAAAACATGCTAATTAATTGGCCATCCTTTTAAAAGAAAGGCAAAAGCTCTTTGGGAATCAGCGGTCAAATGCATCGTTTGGGAAACTTGGATGGAAAGAAATTATCGAATCTTCAACAACAGATCTAGAAATGACATGGATGTTTGGGAGGTTATTAAATTCAAAGTCTCTCAATGGAGCTCCCTAAATAGAATTATTTGTAATTACGATAGTTTTTTGATCAATGCCGATTGGAAGAACTTTTTGTAATCCTTTTGGCTTCTGGTGATTAACTAATCACCTCTTTTGTAACTTCTCCTTTTTATATATAAATATCTATGTTTCATATCAAAAAAAAAAAGTGAACCGTCAATATCTTTCAAACTAGAATGGCCACATATGGCCAGGCTCCTTCCACCTGTGTATATGTACATATACTCCCCCTCATACGTATCTAAAAGACAAGAAGAGTGACAAATTTATGGATCTGGTTAAAAAATAATAATTCAAACCTTCCAGAAGAAGAAATAAGTTGGTAAGTTCTAATGTATTTGGTCATTGTTTTAATGCACAATTCAACCGAGAGCCTAAAATTAGTAAATGTAAATTATTTACTTGCAATTATCCAACTACCAGGTCTTGTAATACTCATATTTGAACATCTCCTCATTGAGAAAATACTAAGGATCTTTAAAAATGCAACCAAATTACAAAGAAAGTAGACAAAAAAATGTTAGCATACCAGAAGAAAGTGCTTCAAATTTCCTTCACAAGCAATATCTTGAAGATAGCCCAGAGCTCGATTAACCTCAGCACCCAATGAGACAGCAATATTGACAAATAGATCCTCAGGAAGAATAATACGAGGAACATTGGATGATGATGACCTGCAAATACAAGAAACGTATTATGGAAAATGCATTATTTGTATAAGAAAAGGAATCAAAGTCAACCTAAAACAAAAGCATAAAACTTTCAATTTTTAATTACCTGTTCAGAAATCCTAAGGCATTTGTCCAAATAAACTGAGCCAACATACCAAGAACCAAAGCAAAGCAAACGAGAGTCAAGAAATGGTAATTAAGCCAATCAAATAGCACCCATATAATTGTTGCACCAGTTAAAACACTAGTTGAGATTTTCTTGTTCCTCCATAGCAGCACATCGCAGCTATAAAGAAATGGGCATCAGACTAAACAAACAAAGTAATATGAAATGTAACAAATAAAAAAATTATAGATGCAAAGAAAAAATATGTGTGTGTACCTTTTCCACCCCCGAAAAGATGATGAACAGGTTTTTGGCGTCCAAACAGCGGTTCGATCTGACTAGGAACTAAACTTGATTTATCTTCCCCCAAAACTTAAATTCTGCTGGTGCTATTCCACAGAAACACTAGTATATAACAGATTTTCAATATTCTATTTCTAATTTGAAATCCTGTTTTCAGAAAGGAACCTAAGTGATGGAGAGATTAAAGAATTCACAATGTTTTTTTCAACCCACTTAAATTCTGCAAGCAGTTACTAAAAATTAAAATGTGACTATACCCACCTAACTAACTACATGATTTTATTTGTTCAATAAAATAAAGCGATAAGTGATAAAATAACCTGAAAAAGATGTCATATCATATTTCCAATTGGATGAATTGCATAAAAAGGAGATCTGGTCCAAAAAATTCTTCCTGTCAACACAAGATATAATGCTGTTAAAATTACATTTATGATAGAATGCTGCCAAAATAATGCCAACAAAATAATAAATTTTTAATTCTCTCAGGATCATATCTTAGTTCTTAATTCTTCTTCAAAGATACGTCATTACAATTACAACCTTTCAAAACTAAATTTAAGATATGCCAAATTCAATGTTTCAAGTGAATCATACATGCTTATCATTCTCAACAGAATTCATAGTTGAATCCATCCCTACAAAAAAATCATATAGATAACTACCAGATGTAAAAACTCTAGTCCGGTGTTTGTAAAAACTCCATGTTTGATTCTAAATATAGCCACAATAATACCGAGGTCAAATATGAAAAAACAAGAAAGCTAATCATTTTGAAATAAGTCATTTACATTTCTTAATCTAGAGGAAGAAGCATTGATGCTTAAATGAAACAATAGGCATTTACTCCAGCCAATGTTGGGAATCCCCCTAATCTTTTCTTCCTCTGTATTTAAAAATAATATAGATAGACAAAAAAAAATCGAAGAAATCATAAATTACTTTCCTTTCAAATATACTTTTAATGATAGATAGTAAACTTGGATTTGGCTTTGGCCTTATAACCTCAACTCAGTCAAATCAATAAAACATCCCATGCTTTATATAAAAAAAAAACATTGAAGGCATCAAACCAAAAATCCCATAATATTGAATGGAAGAGTGGCAAAAAAAAATCTGATCAATTTCTTTCTTTGTATTCTCACATAGGAAACATATCTAAGGATTAAGGTAAAGGTGTGGAAGAGTTTCTACTAAGACCACTTGTTGGTATTAATCTTCCTACAAGATGCCGACATCATAAAGATTTGATCTTGGGAATTTTAGCAATAAGCAAATATCTAACAACATTAGCATGGTGAGATGAGTCAAAATGGATTTACAAGAGAAACCCCTTGTGTAAGCGCTGTTGTTAAAAAAAAATGCATGCAAATTTTTTGACACGTGGCAAAAAAAAATTAAAAGCAAAACTCAGGATTTTGGTCTCAGACCCGTGATCAGGGGAGAAGGGAAAACGAAAGGCAAAGAAAAAGGAAGAAAAAAAAAGAAAAAAAAAGAAGGAAAATTTGGGAAATTGGCTTGGAATTGTCGAGTTTTGAGTCCAATTGGTGGTATAATTGCTTGTTGGTAAGTGATTTCTTCAACTCAATTCTTCATTTGGTGGATTTTGGCGGATTTTTGATAAGTTTCAGGGTTGATGTTTTTCGGTTTGAGAAATATATTGGAAGTGTGGTATTGAAGGAAAAGTGAAACCGTAGCCATTGGGATATTAACCGTTATATTATGTGTTTTCAATATGTTTTTCGAATATATAAAAGTTTTAATAAATTATTAATAGGTATTTTTATCAAATATATATTTCAGGTGATACGGAGATTGGAACTGCTTACAACCCGGGATCGTAAACGAGATAATTTTTGTGAGTGTTTAGAACGTTATTTTTGAATTATCCCTAAACTATTTGTTTATAAATCTCAAGTTAGTTTATATTATGAATAGCCTATTATCACATATTTTTATGAATTACCAATTACGTTTATGTGTTTTACGAGTACCTATGAAATATTCTTATAGAACTCAACCATATGTATTTATGTATAGAGTATTGCTTTTTTATGGTTTTAAGATAGATTGAAAGTTATATAATGATATTCTTAAACTATTTTCAAACGGCTAAATTGTTGTACCCACTAGCTCAGCTTTTAGCAGGTCTTTGGGACCCACTTTAGCATACACATAGGCTTTGGGCCGTATGTTAGGGTGCTTAGCCCTTTGGGGGCAGCTCTGCGCTCGTATGACCAGTTTTAGTATATCTAGTGCTCTACTGCATATCTTGATTTATCATGTGTGTAGTATGACTAGCTGTAGGTATACGTTTAGTGTCGGTTTTGCTATTATATGATTATGATACGATATTATTTTGAGAACCTGTTAGCAATGAGTTTTTATTATGTATGAAAAGTGTTTTGCTCAGAAATGTAATTGTTTGTCAAAATTCGCGTTTTCTACGATATTTAACTCAAAAGTATATGTTAGTTATTAAAGTCCCACTCACTGAGTTTTTGCTCATAGTTTTTCATGTTTTGTTTCCCCCCCCTCCAAGTAGCTCCTGAGTTTCGAGGACAAGCCTTACGAGAGACGTTTGCACCACCAGTTCTAATATCATTTTCAACTAGCTTATGTATGATATTTTGCTTGTGATTGTACATATTTGTCTATAAGTGTCAGTGTTAACTCAAGTAAGAGGTTTTATGATTTTGAGGCTAGTCGAGTAAGTGAATAGGGTTATAATGGAACAACTATGTAATGTTTCTAAGAACTAGCGTGTTTCACTGTTTGAGTTATTTGCTGAGGGCAGAGCCCGTTATAATATATCCAGGTTTATGTTAAATGTATTCACATGTTGGTTTACTCAAAAAATAAATGAAACTGTGCCAAAATTTCTCTAAATAAATAGAATTTAGATTTATGACTAATTAGTTATTTAAGTTCAGCTTGATGGTATGCATTGGCATTAGCTTTCGCTTGCCATCGCATGTGTCGTCTCGAGTGTTATCGGGACGGGTCGTGTCAGTTTGGTATCAGAGCAATACGATTCTTTTTGTGATCTATTTAGACACTACATTTAGAGTCCATTGTATTTGAGTGTTATTGCATGACATGCTTCACATTGTAGGTACACATGTCTTGTGGTGGCAGAACTCGTAGGCTTGAGGATATTCTTATTGAAACTCAACAAGCTACTGGAAGGAAAAATCCAATTAATGAAAACACATTTCAAGAGGAAATGAATGAAGGAACTAATCGACCAATTGGTCAGCAACCCAAACTAGCTAATGTTACGAGTGAGAAAATGTTTGAGAGTATGGTTCAAGCAGTAGCTTCTGGGTTGATAATGCATAGACAAAGTAAAGAAGCTGAGAAAGATTATAAAATAGAGCGGGCAACGGTTCTTGGTGCAAAGAGTTTTGCAGGAACAATTGATCCAGCTGAGGCAGAAGCATGGATAGTTAAAATAGAGAAATGTTTTGAGGTGATGCAGTGTCCCGATGATAGAAAGTTGAGGTTGGCTACTTTCTTGTTAGAAGGGGCGGCTGAAGATTGGTGGAAATTGGTTGTGAGTCGATGTCAAAACCTTGCACCTATCACTTGGGCTGACTTTAAGGATGCATTTTATGAAGAGTATTATCCTCGGTCATACAGAGATGCTAAACGAAATGAATTCTTGAAGTTGGTACAAGGTTCTATGAGTGTTGCTCAGTATTACAAGAAATTTGTTGAATTATCAAAGTATTGTACCACTGTGATTACAGATGAGATTGATAGATGCAAGAGATTTGAGGAGGGTCTTAGAGGAGACATTAAAATAGTTGTTACACTTCTAGCATGGAACGATCTTGGTAAAATGGTGGAAGCAGCAATTCGTGTTGAGAAGGGTTTAACAGAAAAGAGAAGTCAGGGGGAACAATCGAGGGTTGGTCATAATGCTCAATCTTTTAGCACTGATACGTCTGGTGTACGACCACACATGAGAGGTAATCGAGGGTCTTGTCCTGGCTTGGCAAGTCATGGAAATTTAAAACTGGATTTTAGAGGGTCATCGAATTTCAGACCGACTCAAGGTAGCTCCCAACAATCATTTGTTAGTTTTCCACAATTCACGACAACTAGATACCCATACCCTCAGTGTTTGACATGCGGTAGATTCCATCTTGGGCAGTGTTTGAGAGGTGCAAATGTTTGCTTTAATTACGGGCAGAAGGGACATATGAAAAGAGACTGTCCAATGCTTTCTCAACGTGGTAGTGTACAGGGAACTACTGCGCAACCATCTCAGGGTAGTCAGGGAAGTAATCAAGGACTAAACAGATCTAATGTACAAAATACACTCGTGGGTGGTGCGGGGCAAGGTAGTACTACCAGTACGAGCAATACAAAGTAGAAGGGTCAAGTCGGACGTCCTCATGCACAAGGTAGAGTTTTTGCCATGAATCAACAGGAGGTTCAGGAAACACCGGAGGTTGTGATGGGTAAGTTATCCATTTTTGGCAAAAATGCACATGTTTTGATTGACCCTAGTTCCACACATTCGTTTGTTTCTTTTACTTTTTCTGCTTATGCTGATAAAATGCTGGAAAAGTTACATAACGAACTGGTAGTTTCCACTCCGATTGGGAAGTCATTATTAGCAGATAGTGTCTACATGAATTGTGTGATAGTTGTGGATGGGAACGATTTATTCGTGGATTTAGTACCCTTAGATATATGTGCTTTTGACATCATTCTGGGTATGGATTTCTTGTCTGCAAATCATGCATCGGTTGATTGTTACCGGAAGATAGTTGTGTTCAATCGACCATGTGAATCGGAGGTTATGTTTACTGGTGAAAGGAAGATCTTACCGACATGTGTGATTTCGGCGCTTAAAGCTAGTAAGTTGCTCAGGAAGGGTTGTACTGCATATTTAGCTCACGTGATCGATACTCAGATTAGTAAGTTGAAACTTGAAGACATTTTGGTTGTACATGAATTTCCAGATGTGTTTCCAGAAGATTTAACTGAGTTGCCGCCAGATAGAGAAGTTGAGTTTGAGATTGAACTAATTCCTGGTACATCTCCTATTTCTCAAGCACCATATCGAATGGCTCCGACTGAGTTGAAAGAGCTGAAGACACAATTACAGGAATTACTTGATAAAGGTTTTATTCGATCTAGTGTATCCCCATGGGGTGCACCAGTGTTATTTGTGAAAAAGAAAGATAGCATAATGAGAATGTGCATTGATTATAGGCAACTGAATAAGGTGACTGTGCGTAACAAATATTCATTGCCTCGTATTGATGATTTGTTTGATCAGCTTAGAGGTGCCTCGGTATTTTCTAAAATTGATTTGAGATCCGAGTATCATCAACTTAAAATCAGAGAAACAGACGTGTCGAAGTCTGCTTTTAGAACTCGGTACGGGCATTACGAGTTTTTAGTCATGCCATTTGGGTTAACTAATGCCCCTGTGGTGTTCATAGATTTGATGAATCAGGTATTTCATCCTTATTTAGATCGGTTTGTTATTGTGTTTATTGATGACATACTTGTGTATTCTCGAAGCAAAGAGGAGCATAGAGAACATCTTAGGAAGATACTACAGGTGTTACGAGAAAAGAAATTGTACGCGAAATTCAGTAAATGTGAATTCTGGATTGATAAAGTTATGTTTTTGGGGCATGTGATTTCAGAAGAGGGAATATATGTTGATCCTCATAAAATTGAAGTTGTGGTTAAGTGGGAACGACCAGTGACTGTTACAGAAGTGCGTAGTTTTCTGGGTTTGGTTGGCTATTATCGACGTTTTGTGCCTGAATTTTCTAAAATAGCCCTCCCATTGACCAGTTTGACGAAGAAAAATACAGAGTTTGTACAGAAAGATGATTGTGAGGTGAGTTTTCAGGAATTGAAGAAGAGATTGATCTCTACTCCTATTCTGACACTTCCGACATCTGGAGAGGATTTTGATATTTACAGTGATGCTTCACATCAGGGATTAGGTTGTGTTTTGATGCAAAATGACAAGGTCATAGCTTATGCCTCGAGACAATTGAGGAATCATGAACATAAATATCCGACACATGATCTGGAATTAGTGGCGGTGGTACTGGCACTAAAGATTTGGCGTCATTACTTGTACGGGGAAAAATGTAATATTTATACGAATCACAAGAGTTTGAAGTATATCTTTGATCAAAAAGAGTTGAATATGCGTCAGAGAAGGTGGATTGAATTGATTGTGGACTATGATTTTACGATTGATTATCATCCAGGAAAAGCTAACGTTGTTGCAGATGTCCTTAGCAGGAAATCTAATAGATTAGATCCAACGTATATTGCAACAAGTTCTTCCTTGATAAGTGAGTTCACTACATTGAATGCTGAGTTGTCAGTGGGGTTATCGGGGGCTTTGATTGTAAATTTCCGTGCACGACCAGTATTGATTGATCGAATTATAGAAGCTCAAGCAGAAGATTCAGTGTTGAGTAGTATTAAAGAGGAAGTGCTGAACAATCAACGAACATATTACAAGGTTAGGGAGGATGGAGGCTTAATAATGGAGAATCGGTTATGTGTTGCAAATAATGTAGCTTTGAAGAAAGAGATTCTTGATGAGGCTCACAGCTCAGCTTATGCTATGCATCCAGGTAGCACAAAAATGTATCGTACACTGAGAGAGAATTATTGGTGGTTTGGAATGAAAAGAGATATTGCTGAATGTGTATCGAGATGTCTTATTTGTCAGCAGGTTAAATCGGAACGTCAGAAGTCAGCAGGGCTTTTGGTTTCACTTCCTATTCCAGAATGGAAGTGGGAGCATATTACGATGGATTTCTTGTTTGGTCTTCCTCGCACTCAAAATGGTCATGATGGCATTTGGGTGATAGTCGATAGATTAACAAAAACAGCCATATTTCTACCAATTAAAATTACATATCGTTGGACAGATTAGCGAAATTGTATATTGATAAGATAGTTAGTCGGTATGGAACTTCAGTATCGATTGTTTCTGATAAAGATTCGAGATTCACTTATAAGTTCTGGCCTAGTTTACAGCGAGCTTTAGGGACGAAGTTGCATTTTGGTACAGCTTTTCATCCGCAAACAGATGGTCAATCAGAAAGAACGATCCAGACGTTAGAGGATAAGTTACGAGCCTGTGTTTTACAATTTAAAGGAAGCTGGGCTACACATTTATCCCTTATGGAGTTTGCATATAACAATAGTTATCATTCCAGTATCTTGACGGCACCATACGAGGGGTTATACGGGAAAAAATGTAGAACACCAATCTGTTGGGATGAGGTCGGTGAGAGGAAATTAATGGGTCCTGAATTAGTGCAGATTACTACTGATAAAGTAAACGTGATAAGAGAAAATTTGAAGATAACACAGGAGAGGGAAAAACGCTATGCGGACAGACGTAGAAAAGATTTAGAGTTTCAGCTGGGTGATAGAGTTTTTCTTCATTTGTCACCATGGAAAGGAGTTTTGAGGTTTGTTAGAAAAGGAAAGTTAAGTCCGAGATATATTGGCCCTTACGAGATTACTGAGCGTATTGGTTTAGTTGCTTATCGATTGGCTTTACCAGTAGAACTATCTAGAATTCATTATGTATTTCATGTTTCTATGTTACGTAAGTATGTACCGGATCCATCTCATATATTGGAGTCACAGCCAGTGCAACTAAAGGAGAATTTATCTTATGAAGAAGAGCCAGTAAGAATTCTTGATAGAAAAGAACATGTATTGCGGAAAAAGGTTATTTCTCTTGTTAAAGTGTTATGGAAGAATCACACAGTTGATGAGGCGACATGGAAAAGTGAGGATCTTATGCGTACTCAGTATCCCCATCTTTTTCTTTCGGCTTGAATTTCGAGGATGAAATTCTTAAAATGAGGTAATAGTTTGTAGGCGCTGTTGTTAAAAAAAAATGCAAAAATGTTTACACATGGCAAAAAAAAAATTAAAAGCAAAAATCAGGATTTTGGTCTCAGACCCGTGAGCAGGGGAGAAGGAAAAACGAAAGGCAAAGAAAAAGGAAGAAAAGAAAAGAAAAAAAAAGGAAGGAAAATTTAGGAAATTGGCTTGAAATTGTGGAGTTTTGAGTCCAATTGGTGGTATAATTACTTGTTGGTAAGTGATTTCTTCAACCCAATTCTTCATTTGGTGGATTTTGGCGGATTTTTGATAAGTTTCAGGGTTGATGTTTTTCGGTTTGAGAAGTATATTGGAAGTGTAGTATTGAAGGAAAAGTGAAACTGTAGCCATTGGGATATTAACAGTTATGTTATGTGTTTTCAATATGTTTTTCGAATATATAAAAGTTTTAATAAATTATTAATAGGTATTTTTATAAAATATATATTTCAGGTGATACGGAGATTGGAACTGCTTACAACCCGGGATCGTAAACGAGATAATTTTTGTGAGTGATTAAAACGTTATTTTTGAATTATCCCTAAACTATTTGTTTATAAATCTCAAGTTAGCTTACATTATGAATAGCCTATTATACACATGTTTTTATGAATTACCAATTACGTTTATGTGTTTTACGAGTACCTATGAAATATTCTTATAGAACTCGACCATATGTATTTATGTATAGAGTATTGCTTTTTTATGGTTTTAAGATAGTTTGAAAGTTATATAATGATATTCGTAAACTATTTTCAAATGACTAAATTGTTGTACCCACTAGCTCATGGTCAATTACATTTCTGAGCAAAACACTTTTCATACATAATAAAAACTCATTGCTAACAGGTTCTCAAAATAATATCGTATCATAATCATATAATAGCAAAACCGACACTAAACGTATACCCACAACTAGTCATACTACACACAAGATAAATCAAGATATGCAGTAGAGCATTAGATATACTAAAACTGGTCATACGCGCACAGAGCTGCCCCCAAAGGGCTAAGCACCCTAACATACGATCCAAAGCCTATGTGTATGCTAAGACCCAGTTACAAGAGCTTTTAGATTTGGGTTTTATACGCCCAAGTGTATCACTATGAGGTGCACCTGTTCTATTAGTGAAAAAGAATGATGGATCGATGAAGTTATGTATAGATTACCGTGAGCTTAACAAGATAACTATCAAGAACAAGTATCGCCTGCCTAGGATAGAAGAGTTGTTTGACCAGTTGAAAAGGGCCACAATGTTTTCAAAGATAGATTTGAGATCGATATTCCTAAGACAGCTTTCAAGAAGAGGTATGGGCATTTCTAGTTTATAATCACGTCCTTTGGGTTGACTGATGCCCCCAACAACTTTTATGGATTTGATGCATATCTTTTTCTAAAAGTTCTTAGATACATTTGTAATAGTATTTATAGACAATATACTAGTGTACTCTAAGAATGAGAAAAAGCATGCCATGCACTTGAGGAAGGTTTTGTCTATTCTGAGAGATGAAAGACTGTATGTCAAGTTTAGCAAGTGTGAGTTTTGGTTGAAGAAAGTAGCCTTCTTGAGACATGTAGTATCAGTTCAGGGTATTTCTGTGGATCCTTCAAAGATCGAATCAGTTAGCGGGTGGGCACAACCTACTAATGTTGCTGAAATAAGGAGTTTCTTTGGTTTAGCTGGATACTATAGGAGGTTTGTGCAAGAATTTGCACGAATTGCTTCTCCCATGACTAAGTTGACTAGAAAATGAGTGTCTTTTAAGTGGAGTAAGGAATGTGAAGCGACTTTTAAGGAACTGAAAAGAAGATTGGTATATGCTCCAGTTTTAGTTACTCCAGATGGTTATGGTGGAATGAACATTTATAATGACACATTGAAAAGTGGGTTAGGTTGTGTCTAGATGCAACATGGTAAACTAGCTTATGCTTCTAGGCAGCTAAACGAGTATGAAAAGAAGTATCATAATCATGGCCTAGAACTTACAGCGGTGGTTCATGCCTTAAAGATTTGGTGGCATTACTTGTATGGTGAGAAGATCTTAATCTTCACTGACCATAAGAGCCTAAAATATTTCTTTACCCATAAGGAATTAAATATGAGGCAAATGAGATGATTGGGGTTAGTGAAGGATTACAATTGTGATATCCAGTACCATCCTGGAAAGATGAATGTTGTAGTTGATGCACTTAGTACGAAAATAGTTCATTCAACAGTAATTTTGGTTACGCATCCTCGACTACAGTGGGAAATGGATAAGACCGATCTTATAGAGTTGACATCAGAGATGATAGTTAGCATGGCTAGACTGACAGTGAGATTGACCTTGAGACAGAGAATTATTGATGCACATAGGGCAGATGACATTTTAGTTGGTTGCTTCCTTGATGCCGAAACTGATATGTCTGGAGTATTTTCTTTTGCTATAGATAATACTCTTGTTTATAAAGGTCGATTATGTGTTCCCAAGGACGAAGCCTAGAGGAAGCAGTTGTTGGAGGAGGAACATATGGTTCTATATTTTATGTTCTCCCAGGTGGTATCAAAATGTATAGAGATCTGAAAATACAATATTGGTGGCTTGGAATGAAGAAGGACATATCTGAATTTGTGAGTAGATGTTTAGTGTGTCAGTAGGTGAAGACGTTGAGAAGGAGTCCTCATGATTATATTAAACCATTGAGTGTTCTTGAGTAGAAGTGGGAAGAAATTTCCATGCGTTTTATTAGCAGATTACCAAGAACAATTTGAGGTAATTCGGTGCTTTTAGTGATTGTAGATAGATTGAAAAAGTAAGCGTATTTTCTTCTGGGAAAATCAACTTATCCAGTGGAGACTTGGGCTCAGATGTATTTGAAAGAGATAGTACATTTGCATGGAGTGCCAGTTTGTATTGTTTCTGATAGAGACACTTGGCTTTGTCTCTAAGTTTTGGCAAAGTCTTCAGAGAGTTATGGGTACTCGTTTAGACTTTAGTTCGCCTTTCACTCTCAGACGGATGGCCAAACTGAGCTGGTTAATCAGGTTTTAGAGGACATGCTTCGAGCTTGTGCCTTAGATTTTAAAGGAAGTTGGGACGATTAACTTTATTTGGTGGAATTTGTCTATAACAACAGCTATCAGTCTACTATTGAGATGGATCTTTTTTAGGCTTTTTAAATGAAGTTAGGTAGAGGAAATTGTAGGGGCCTGAACTAGTTTCGTTGACGAGTCAGTCTATAATTGTGATTGGAAAGAGAATGAAGTCTAGTAAAAGTAGATAGAAGAGTTATGCAGACAAGAGGCGTACTGACCTTGAATTCTCAGTGGGTGATCATGTTTTTCTGAAGATAGCACCTAAGAAAGGTGTGATGAGATTTGAGAATAAAGGAAAGTTGAGTCCCTGATTCATCGATTCTTTAGAAATTCTTGAGAGGAATTAGGCCGCTTGCTTACAGGTTGGCTTTACCACTGATAACTCTATAAAATAGAATTATTTGGTTCTATTTTAATGCCTATGTGATAATTATTTGATTGAATTTTGCTCATATTTTGCACACTTAAAACTCATTTTTGCATCATTCTTTAATTAAGCTTACTTTGAGAAAACTTGAGTTTTTAACACTTTAAATAATATGTGGGAAGTGTTTTAGGCTTTCGGTATTTTAATCTTGTCATTTTGAATGAATGAAAGCCCTAAAAAGTTGCAAATTTCATGTAGGCGCAAGAAAGAAAGTAGCAGATTTTGGCAGAGTACTGTAGTAGTACTACAACAGTACTGCAACACACTGGAGTAGATTTTACAGCAACAGAGTTACGTTTTTTAAGCCTTAAAAAGTCAAATTTTAGGCCCGATTCAGTAGATCCAATGAGACACAATAAGCTCACCATCGGGGTCCAACTTAGAACCAATTTTTAAAGAGATTAAAGGAAAGCCCAAGCCCAATAATCAAAGAGGAGGAAAATAAACCTAGATCTAAAAAGGATGAAACGTGAGAAAAATAAGAGGAGGCAGACTTGGAGAAAGGCTGAGAACGTGAAAACCAGGGAGAGAAAGCTGCTGAACAGAGCTTCTTCTAAGGGGAATTCGTTTGGATCTCTTTCTCTAATTGTTTATTCTTGATTTTAATTAGATTTCTTCTTCTTTCTCCAAACTCCATTATTAGGTTATGTTAGGTTTAGTTTTATTTTTGTTAAATTTTTTTTTTAATTTAGGTTTTGCTATGAACTAAATTTCTTAGGTTGGAATTGATAGATGAACCCTAAGAGGAATTAGTTTTTATGGCTAGAATGAATTCAGTTTTTATGCTCAATCAATAGTTTCGATATTTTTGTCTCTTTGCTTATGCTTGATCAACTTAAATGAATTGTTTAGTTTATTTCTTCTAATTTCAACAGCAACTCCAGATCTACTTTGATTAGCAGATCCAAGTTCAACAGCAACTCCAGATCTAGAAGAATCTCCAAGTCCTGATGAAGCTCCAGGTCTTGATAAAGGACCTTCAGAATCACCATGAATATGAGCACGTCCTCTTCTTGAACCTCTCTTTGAAGATCCTCTACCTCTTCAATATCCTCGCCCTTTACAGATCTTGTTGCATCAGGAGGTCTAGAAGCAGAGCCGGTTTCACCAGCAACATGTTAAGAAGCAGACCCAACAGCCTGATCAGAAACAGATCCATAAGTATGTCCAGAAGTAGATTAAGGTAGATCTTATGTAGGCATATTGGTATGAGTGATAACATTTAGGTGCATACTTGATTTTAAGTAAGATAGGTATGAACTTACATTTGTTATGTTGAACCCTATGAAGGTATGAACCCTTGGTGATTGAAATCTTGTTCGTATTGGCCACTTGCATGATCTTTGGTTATGGCCACTCGGTTTGCATCACTCTGGTCGGTGATCCAAACCGCCTCTTCAACTAGTTGGTTGAAGAAGACGCCTCACCCACGATCTTCATTCTCTGTCTTTTTGGTCTTCCTGGGGACGCCTAATCGGAGGAGGTAAAACTGGTTCATAGGTTGATTTAGGCCACACATTTGGGCCACTTACAAGGGTTCATAAAGCATGAATAGGTGTTGATCAATGTAGATTTGTGATAGTAGGCGGAAACGAGATCCTCCAGAACTAGTTTTAACCATAGTATGCATGGAATAGAGTGATCACATGGGATCCAGTAAGTCCCATGATCTACAAGATTAGGTCCTTATCGCTACATCCACCGCATATTGTTCCTTCACCTTTTCAACCTCAAACTTCTTATCCCCACAAAGAAATGACCACCGAAAACCTAAACAACTTCTTGATTTCATCAATTTTTCTTTGATTCTTGGTCCCGAGGTCCACCCAAGGCAAGATATTGTGCTATTTTCATTGTTATCCTACTGTTAACAAGCTTTCGAACAATTTCCAAGCATTGAATTATAGGTTTATCTCTTGCTTCCTTAATGACATCATTAAAACTTTCAGACAAATTATTCAGCAACGTATCATAACATAAATCAGTTGTGAAAGCATGTTTAGACCAACACCTGGGAGGGATATTGTTAAGGTATTGAAATGCATTCACATCAACCTTTCGATCCTTTCCATCCATTGATAAAATTCAACCCTAGTAGTTGTCATAGCAGAGTTCCAAAAGCAGTTTTTGAGTTGCAACCCCTTGTATTGTTTATGATAATTAGCACACAAATGTCTTGAACAGTACCTATGGTCAATATCCAGATATTCATCTTCAAAAGTATGAACATAACATTTCTGAAATTTCCCAAATCATCCTCTAACTACTTCGAAAACCAAGTCCAAGAGTCCTTTGTTTCTGCTTCAACAATAGCTGAAACGATAGGACAAATGCCATCATTTCCATCTACTCTCATAGCAGCCACTAGTTGACCTTGAAATGGCCCTATCCAGTGGAAAACATCCAACGCAATCGAAGGCTCAGTGGTGGCGGAAACTATTTTACAACACTTCAAGCAAATACATATATACCCTTTTGAATACATGGGCTTTCTTCATTCACCCTGTCAGTTACAATCTTATAGTAGAGCCTTCATTTGTACGTAGAAGCTCTTCACAGTAATCTCTCAACCTCCAAAATTGTTATTCTAAAGTTCCATTCAATGTCTTCAAGGCCTTTCTTCGAGCACGATAAGCTTGTGATTTCAATATGGTAACAAAAAAAATCAGCTTTAACAGTCTGCTGAATTTCACTAAGTTTCCATCTTGGTTGTATCTGAAAACGATCCATGTACTTCCTCGCAATCCACGAGAAGTTCAGATTCCTGTTATTAAATAATCTTGGGCAGGTGTGTTCTTCAAAGTATGTTTTAATCTGAAACGTCTCGCGCTCACCTTTCAACTGTGAGGCATGGAGTTTCCAACCACAATCACCAATACATACATGACGGACTCTCTGTTTGTCATTCTTTACAATCTTCACATTGAATGCTCCATTCACAGCGTATTCCTTAATGGCAGTCTTCAAATTCTTTCTTGTTGAAAACCTCAATCCAACCTTCAACACCACATTGTTCATGTCAGTTCTCACATTAAAACATGGATAAGTCAGTCCTTGCTCACCATCTTAATTATGAGGTGTATTCAGTTCATCAGAAGCTGCATACATTGATTCAACATTCCCTTCAAAATCCAGAAACTCATTCAAGTCAACAACAGACTCAATTGAGTCATCTGAAACCACCTCGCCCTCATCGTGCAATTCATTCTCACACTCATCTGCTTCTTCATATGAGAAATCCCAAGTATACTCTTTCTGACTTACATTTCCTTCATCTTCAGTAATTGGAACCTCGTTACCATGAGAACATGATTCAGCTTCTCCATGTGAATGAGGTGGAAGATATGGTTCATTGAGGGGGGGAAATGTAATATTGATAGGGGGATATGGTGGCAAATGTGTTGGACGTGAATCCCATTCATTGTCATGTGTGGGAGGGAAGTCATTGTCGAATGTGGGTGGGAAATCATTGTCAGTCTGAGGATAATATGATTGGGTGTAAGGAGGTGACCAGGGTATGTTCTCATTTGTGTAAGAAGGTGGGGAGCATGGTTGTTTTCATTTGTCATAATAAGGGGAATAATGGGTAGGGATTGGGTTCGGGGCATAGTCTGGCCACTCCAATGAAAGTACTTCAAACTCATGGGTATGAGCATCAGCATCTACCTTTTGACCCTCATTATCATCGACCTCAATCTCATCATCACCATATGCATTCTCGTCCTCCTCAATGTCATGCCATCCGAGGAGAGGTAAATCACGATACGTAGTGATCAGGTTAGCTACTTCATACTCCTCTATATCCAGGTTGTGTTCAACATAAATATGTATGATTATGTCCTCTGGAATCAACTCAATCATCTCAGGAATGTCTTCATCGATCAAAATACAGTGTAGTCCAACACTGATGTCCAGCCCGGGTTTCACGTAATGAAACCATACATGATTTTAGACGTCCAACCTAACCATAATCATTCCCAACTCCATTACAGACAGACTATCAACCTCGTATGTCACAACTTCTTCTAAACCCCTAACATGTGCAAGCTGAGGTGTATATACCAATCTTCCATTGTAATGTATCACCAGGTGATAGTAATCTCATAGATCTACCATATTTCCTGCAAATATACCCAAACAAAAATCAGTTTGAGAGGTTAAAAAGGGTTAGGGTTTGTATAAAACAAGAAAGTTAGGGCTTTTCGAATCGAATGTAAAAATTAAAGCTTTTAAACATATACAGTGAAGAAATGTGCGATTTTGAAAAAGAATCATACAAAATGAGTCGCGATTTTCCTACCACTTTGCAAATCTTCAGGGAAATTTGCGAATCTTGAAGGAACTCCTTCGTTTCTCTTCTTCGTTACTTTGCTTCTCAACACTTTGTTTCTCCTTCTTTTCTCTTCTTCGTTTAGCTTCTTCACGAATCTTCTTCTTCGTTCTGTCAAAGTGTTCTTGGAGAGAGAGAGAAGTTAACTCAAATGTCTTGTTTAAGGTCTTGTAAAGACAGATATTTAATGAAAGACATCATTTCAATTTGAGGAATGGATGGTTGAGATCTAGTGTTTTATTAGTGGCTATGATTTTGTCATTTAAGCAAGATATGCCACATCATATAAGTTATGCCACATCATATACAGACACATCGAAATTAAATGCCAGGTAAGCGGTCCGTTAATGCCCCAGAATGAAAAGTTGACGAAGGATTAAAATGAAGCGTTTTTTAAACTACGGGGACTCAAATCGTCACTCTTGAAAGTGCAGGGACCAAATCGGTATTGTACCCAAATATATTTTTTATCTATTACAAAGAGCAAAGCTTCAAGATGCAAATCCAATTTCCACACGAATGATCAGTGGCTCACTCATGTCTGCTCATAATGGAACTTCCTGTGATGATCCTCAATTATACATAAGTATAGTGGGTACTCTTGAAGATGCCACAATCACGAGAGTAGAACTTGCTTTTCCTGTCAATAAAGCAGTCAAGTAAATAACCATTATTTATTTTATTTTGTAAAACAAAAAAGCACAATACAAAATTATAATAAAGTGTCAGAACTTTTTAAAATTACCCAAATAACAATTCAATAAGTTATGTGAAATTTCATCGGGTAGCAAATTTTGATGCAATATTTGTAAATATATAATTGCTTAAAATTATTTGTAAATATAGTAATTTTTAATACGTTTATTGGTGATTAACATTGATTATTGTGTGAATCAGTGATTAACTTATTGCAAAAATATGTAATTCATTGTTGATCACCGATTAACCCACTTAAAATTTGCTATAATTACAATAATTTTTAAGAGTAGAAATATATACAAATATTACTTAAAAATTTGCTAGATTTGCAATCATCCCATAAATTATTGTACTAAAAAGATTAAAAGAAACAAAAAACAAATTCATTGAAAAATAACAAAATAATGAAGCTATTTGGGTATTTTTTTTAAAAAAAATTAGACATTTCACTAATTAATACATGAAATATGTTATTTGAAAACAATTTATGAATAGTTTAAAACTAAATTTATTGTTGGTTGCCAAATGCCTAAAAAAAATGGAATTAATAATATTTTTCCTCGGCCTATAAATAGGCCTCATTTGCATGTAATTCATAGTTTATAAAAATTCTTTTCATACGATACGAAGAGTGAAGAATGACCAGAACAAGAAACCAACTCAGGCGGCGGATTGCTTTCCCGCCGCCGCCACCTCCGCCGCAACCCCCTCTGCAAGATGAACAGCCGCCGTCGCCTCCGCCGCCACCTCCGCCACCGGAGAGGGCTATCCCCGATTTTGAGCGGGGTTGTAACCTTTGCGCCAAGAAATGTATCGGTAAAAAACTTCTTCAGCATCAATCTGCTGTCCACAAGAACGCTCGACACCAATGTCGACGTTGCCTGTTGCGCTTCTTTAACGACTCGGAAGTCTCGACGCACAACTGTCGGAGATAAACCGATTTCTTGCTACCTGCCATTATTGAATTTCGAGTTTTTAGTTTTTTGCAGACGCTTCTAAACGCCTCGGAGGTCTGACTGACAATTCTTGAAGATAAACTGATTTCTTGCTCCCTTCCATATATTGAATTTCTAGTAGTTGTTCTTTGTATTTTTTGTTCATGTAGTTTCTGTCTCAGAGATTCAGTGATAATCTTTTGTATTTTTTTGTTCACATGTACTTTCTATCCCAGAGATTCATAAATGATATTAATACATCTTGATCTTTTCCTCAATTTGTTTTTGTTTTTTCATTTTTCATTTTCCTTTTTTGTTTTTTTTTTCTTTTTCAATAAGAAAAGCAAAGACTGTTCAATAAAATAACAGATTTGAATTTTTAAGTTAATACATAACACTGAATTTTTTTACTAATTGATACTAATTTTAAAAAATGCTTTTTTTTTTTCAGTTATAAAATTAGTAATCACAACTTTAGTTTTAACCAATTTCAAATATGTCCATTTTTTTAAAAAATAATCAAACAAATGAATTTTACGTAAAATTTAGAATTGTTAATAAAATAAACGGATGGCCAGGCGTCGCTCTAGGGTTCAAAATAAAATTCCAAACATGAATAAGTGAATAAATTCATAACTTTTCAAAAATGTACAAAAATCCATTGATATATCATTAACTAAAAATAGTCACATATTTCTGAAAGATGCAACACGACGGCTAAAATAGTCACATATTTCACCAATTTCTGATTGTGTCAATTCCTCTTGAGCTGCAGTGGAGTTCTGCTGCTATTGTTGTTGAGTATCCTCCATGTTTTGGTATGGAAGAGAGAGCTGCAGCTATGCCAGGAAGCGTTGAAACAGGACCAGCTCGTGCAGGACGGGTTGCTGCTGCAAGAGCATGTAATGGTCGAGCAGTAAGACGAATACAAAACTTCAGCTCCATTGATAAAATCTTCCAGAAACTGTAAAGACCAGAAATCTAATCACATTGATGTATCTATAAAAATTGAAAGAAAAAAACAAATTTTAAACTTAAGAGTCCTAATGACTCAGAAAAAAAACATGACCAAGTTGCATACTCAAATTATCAATGAATTCAACTTGTACTGAATTTAAATCTTCCAGAGCAACAATTGTAAGTGGCATGAGAACAAACCTTTGTATGAGGCCAAAGTTGATCAGGAGAAACATGCATCGTACAACCCTCTTTACCTGATTCCCACTCTTACAACAAAACGTGCCAGCACTCCAGAACCAAAACTAAACCACAAACTCATTAATCCAACTGCCTCAATTCTAAATGCCCTCATCTGTTCTGATAATTTATCCACTGTCTCTACTCCACCTTTGGTAACTGTTGCCTTAACATCTGAGTTCATACCACATTCTTCTGGCTTCTCATCTGTTCTCACCCCAAGCAGTTTCTGCATCCCAATGGCAAACATTCTTGCATTGGAGAGCCTTCTTATATCAGCCACCAACTTGTCTATACTATCAACCTCTACCGATTGATAACTGAGAACAACGCCTTCTGGATCATAATGGATATGAGAATCTTTGTCAGATGTATTTGCAATTCGCACATCGAGGCCCGCTATGTTGAGACGGAGATAATATTCGAGATGACCTATTCCCATACATCCCATCCTTTGACATATCATTTCGCATACTTACATGATGATCGTCCAATGCAGTGTAAGAACCCACCTCAACAGCATTGGGGAATCTAAGAGAGGCCAAATCCTGTTCAGATTTTGAATTTGACAGTCGTCTGGTAGTGGCACCCCTTCCAGGACCAGAAGAAAGTGAACCAAGAGATGTGGAATGCACTGGACCCTTCAAACTGCTAGATGGATACAGGGAACCATTGCCGTGCGAAGGAATGTTTGCAACTTTGCTACTCTGAGATGGCTGCATACCCGCCTCCCACTTGGGAGAGGCAACTCCTTTTACATTATGAAGATTAATAGAGACAGAACCAAAATGAGATGTAGGATTGTTGAAAGGCTGAGTTAAATTTGAAACAGAGAAAGCAGATACAGTCGGCCCCTTCTCAAATTCAAAGACTTCATCAACAGATGAAAAACTGGATGGAGAATATCCAGTAATCTGCATTGCACCATCAAGGCTGATATCAGAAAGAATATTTTCAGAAGTTTTTATTTCAATTTTTATTTCAATTTATAATACCCATGCTTGATATCACAATCAGCATATATAAGTAATAGCAATTAAAAAAATGTCACAACAGCCACAACCTTACCTCAAGGCCCAAAAAACCTACTTATGGATGCAAATAAATGCAGAATGCTCCTGCTTCTCAATCTAATAAAACAATCAGCTGCAATCATATTTGCTTGATTTAAAGCCTCTTCACATTCTGTCAGTGCTTTAGAGGCAATTATATTGTGCGATGACTGAAGGAAAATAAAATTTAAGGGCATGGAAATTAAGAAAGAAAAGTTATACCAGAATGAAAATTACTATGATCAAATAATTCACTTCGCACACAATCAACAAAATCGTAATCTGTAGACTGGCCTCAATAAAAAATTAGAAATAAAAGGAAAATTGTGTAGCAAACTTCACAATGATAACAAGAATGTAAATAACACAAACATCAATATCATCACAACAACCCAATGCAAATCCTTCCCATTTCTTCCTCAACTCTGTTATTCTCACTTTTTAAAACAAATTAACATTCATCCTTGAATTATCAATAGACCCGAGCCTCACTTCAAACAGATTTCAAATGCCTCATACAAAATTGATGGGGGGAGGGGAGTATTATTCTAGGCACCCAACAAAAATAAGTGGGAGAGTAGAGTAGTAAACCAGATGGGCAAATAAGTCTCTTCCTTTTTAACTTTTCTACACTTAGCAAAGTAAATCACTCCTCTCCCCCACTTATTTTGAAATATGAAGAAAAAAATCATTATAAAACTATAGAAACCTTTTTATGGTCAATATCAGGCTCATCGGCATGGTGTTGAAGAACAACATCATCAGCCGTTCGACAAATTTGTACATTTTTCTTCAATTCTTTTTGAATTTCAAGAAGCCGAGTATATTTATTACAACATATAGCTCTCAGCAGCAACTTTTCAACATCCATGCAACTTTGATCAAGAGAAAATTCTGCTTCCCTGCTTGTTAATGGATCTATGACAAATGTACTGTGGATGCACTTTATCTGCATATCTGATCCAGGTTCAATTTTTATGAAGGGACATGATCCTGTATATCAGAAGTACCAGCATTTTTATCAAAATCCAACCAGTACATGATTTTCAACCCAGGGGTTCGTAGACCAGATATGTCAGCTTCTCCATCTTGATTCATTTGTGCAGAGCCACTGCCACTTCCATGGTTTGTACAGCTATCAGATATGAGCTCAAACCGAATAGCATCTCGCCATTTCCTTGTCTGAGAAATTGTACTTGCTTTAAGACAGTGTCCATAACAAGTGAGATGCAAAGTTCATGCATAATTGTGTACAATGTCATGAACGGATTTTCAGCTGCGGCCATTCTGCGTTCTAAATCATCTCCAAGAGCATGCCGATGCAATTCTTCCAGTTTCACAAGCCTCCTTCTCTCCCCAACTAGAAACTCCATATGTAATATTCTCCACAACGATAAGTGTCCTCTATAACCTAGAGTAACTAAGACCTTAAATTCCCCTTCTACGCGAAGAAATGCTGTACCATCATTGACTTTAACTTCAGATATTTCTTTTGGAAGTGAAACTTCAAGTAACTTAGACCGAACTAGCATCTCCAACTTTTTCAATGCATTCTTTTGTTGATCTTCAGTCAATGTTCCCTGAATGCTGATGTCTTCAATACATTTTGGAAGACGCTCATAGGATCCTGTAAGGAGAATTTCAGTAGCAGATGGAACATCATAGACAGGTGCACGAGCTTGCTGTAGCCCCTCGTGCATGAAGAATAATGAGTCTGCAGCTTGTGTGAAACATGTATCATGATTCGACAAAGTTGATGCAAGTTGCTGACAGTATTACATTAATGGAACCTACAGGCAAAGAGTACATAGATAAACAAGAAAAATACAACTTTAAATAAACAGAAAACTAGTAACCAGATTATCAACTGGGGCCTCCTTTTTAACTTCAAGTGATGATTGATGGGGGGGGGGGCATTGAAATCTAAAAGATCAAGAGAGCTACTCATGTCTAATTTCCATAAACCACTTTTGCAGTATTATGTGTAACTCTTCAAACGCAATTGCTAATAAAAAAACTACCAAAAAAAAAAATATTAATAAGAAATCCCTTGCATCAAAAAGAATGAAACAAGGAAAGCATGAACATACAAAAAAGAAGGGTCAAGGCCAACAAAGAGAACAAGAAAAAAAAAAGCTGATTATGAGTATGCATATCCCAATTATAATCAATCAAAAAAGGAAAAGTAGTGGAGGGACCCGAAAATATTTGGGCAGATGCCCAAAGTGCTCAGCAATCCACACCACTCCTAAGACACACCACAATCCTCAAACATCATCTAGTTCCTCTCAATTCAAATATACGATAATATAAGCAATTTCTGATTGTGTCAATTCCTCTTGAGCTGCAGTGGAGTTCTGCTGCTGTTGTTGCTGCTGATGGAAACGCTTCACACTAAGCACTTAAAGAAGGAGCTGAACTCGATGGACACTTACGGCAAATACATAACCCCTATATATAAGCCAAAGCATCACAGTAAACAGATGAAGCAAGTGAATATGATTGCTATTTTCCTACATGACAATACCAGAAGTAAAAAAGTAGAATTTGAACTTACCCCACAAAGAAACGGAAGGCAGGCTGCTCGGGATCCAAATTCAGCAGTGCACCTTCATTGTCCCTAAAATCGAACCTAGGATCTCTTTCGGAAGATCAGGAAGCTGTGCAAACAGTCAAAGGACTCCGAGATATTTGAGAATACCTCTCAAAACCTTCTTAAGAGCGACAAGAGGAACCCAACAACCTCCGTACCCCCCATCATCCCCAAGACCAATAATAGCCGTATTCAGTTCACTTCTAACATGTGCGGGGACACCTGTTCCCGGTGATCTACTTACTGACAATCCCGAGGTCATTGAAGCTAAATTTGAAGATCCAGAGAGAGCATTTCCTACACGATAATAACAGAGTGGTTGGACTGGATAAAGCCCGTTCCACCCATATCAGCAGCCAGGTTAAAGACATGGTCAACTTCCTTAGTCACCTTCAAACAATTATCCATCACTCGGAGATCGACAATATGAAATTCATGACAGAACATATCCTCAATCTGTTCATTCTTCTTCGGTTCTTCCAATGCGAAGCAATAATGTAATGTCCCTCGCTCTTCAAACGTTGAGCAATGTGGGAGGCAATAAAACCACCTTCCCCAGTGATATAAATCCTCAATTTATCTGATGGCCAATAAGGTTCTCCTTCAAGTTCCTGATAAGTGTATGAGCCATACTTGGATTGGCCTGTGCTTCCCATTCTGTATTCATATAAAGGAAAGTTAGCTTTACAACGTACGCTATCTGGGACTACAGATCAAACAACGACATAGTGATGTTCAGACCAAATCTCCAACACAAGGAAAATTTCTTCATGAATACGAAATTACATACGAGGACATTGTTCATGGAGAGAGACAATATATTAAAGAGAATTGCTGATAAAAAAGATAAGGAACAACACAAGTTAGATTATGTAGCAAAGAAAGTTTTCATTTTTCAAACAATCATCATTTATATAATCACATTAAAGAATATTCCCAGGAAAAGTAACAAAGAAATCATGTTCCTGAATATAAACATTAATAATGATGTTAAATTATTTTACAAATGAAAACAATTAAAGAGAATTTCTAATAAAAGAACAGGAACAAACAATACAAAGTTAAATTCTTCCTCTGAGAGAGAGATATTATATCACAAACCTTCTGAAAACTGTACAGACAAAAAAAAAATCCCAATTTTCAAACAAACATGAATTTCAATATCACACAGAAAGAATATTCACAGGTTCTGTGCTACAAAAAACAACATTGTTCCTGAATCAAAACATTAACAATGCTAAATTATTTACAGCAAAACAAGTAAAGAAACAAACAACCCACCAATCAAAACCCTAAATCTGAAAGAAAAAACCAAAAACTAATAGATATAAATCAAAAACAAGAAGTACCCAGAAAAAAACAAGAGGAACCCAGAAAACTCAGTTGGATTTTTTACCTGAAAAAAAAAGGTTGTGTTTTTTTATCAAAGCTAGAGAAGGGATAATGAAGATGAAGTAAGAACGAAAAATGGGTAGAAGTGAGAAACAGGGTCTAATGGTGAAATACCCAGATTATTAGTTACTTGCTATAAATACAGAAGAGACTCTGAGTAAGCAAATGCAAATCAAACTAAGACAATTCATTTAAATCGAAGTTCAAACCGAAAAAGTTATGACTAACAAAATGTTAGCATTATTAGTAGGGAGAGGTCAAATTGTATGAATTTAGAAAGGGTATAGATTTTATTTTTTTTAACTATATACGGTGTGTTTGTATTTGACTAAAATCACAGAGTGTTAAGAATCTTACGTCGAAAAGATAAAGGCACCTAACAACATTTATAAAATCTAAAAGTCAGGTTTTGAGTGAGATGCCCACGTCATTAATACAAAGGTTTAATTTACATTTTTACCCTAAAAAAACAGTAAATGATACCTCTATAGTTGGTTTAATTTGCAACTCTAGTTTGAAAATAATTTTAAATATTTTTGTGGTTTTTAAAATTATCATTATACCCTCATCTAATGAATTTCAGACACCTCTATTTGTGAAGAAAAAATCGAATACTATTATTAAAAAAAAAGACATTTCCAATGCCAACACATACATATAAGATGAGAAACTGTTAAGGAACCTTTGTCTTTGAGGTGTATATTAAGAATTTATTCTGTATAATTTTTCATCTTATTAGTTCAATAGTTTTTATGAGTATTTAGGCAAGTAATTGAATTTTATGACTGCCTGATTATATATATATATATATATATATAACTATTTTATATCTGCTGTTTTTTTCAACCAATAAGATGAAAGATTATAGAGAAAATATAAAATATTAATCGTTACTTCAAAAAAATAAATCACACGTATATAATTTAGTTATTTTATAAATCATATCTCTCATATATTTTTTTTTTGTTTGCAAAAGATCTCTCATATTTTAAGGTTTGTGTTTATTAGATTTTTTATTCAATTTGTATCTTTCGTCCTCAAGTTTTAAGAAATAGGTTTATTTGGTTTCCAACATTTTAATTTGTGTCTATTTCATCTCCCGGTTTTGAGAAATAAGGTTTATTTAGTCCTTGAAATTAGTTTTCTAATCATTTTGTAAACAGCTTTCATGAAAAAAAGTAATACCAGTGACCAAATTGACATATTTCTCAAAACTCAGGGAGGAAATATGATACAAATCTTTTGCAAAAAAAAAAAAAATATGATACAAATTGAAAACTTAAAAACCAAATAGACACAAACCTCGAAACTAAGTGACAAAAAAATAGTTTACCCTAGGTATAATAAACATTAGTAAATTCATGAATCATATGCTTTTTCAATATAAAAATTTAATATAATCGAAACACGTGATATATATAAATAAAATAATACATAAAAATAATAAGATAAAATTTATCTAGAATATCATACTTTAGAGGTATATTTACTATGATATTATTAAATTATGAAATTTACTTAAATAACAACCTTCACGTTTAAGAGATTTAAAATTTCAACGGGTTGTTATCTCTCAATTTGGTCTTCCAAATTTTTTGGAATTAAATACTGCTATTTGAGTAATTTTTATACTCAAATGTGATATTTCAGTAATAAGTTAGGGAAAATTCATTGAGTAATTTTTATTGAATATATCATTGCTTAAAACTATTTCGAAGTTTTGAAGTGACCATAATGTAGAGGTTAAAACGAGGATTCCAAAATATTTTAAAAGATCTAAATCAGAGTTCAAATGAAAAAGTCATGACTAAAAGAAGATTAACAACCGTTGAAGGAGAGAGGTCTCATTAGCATATTTTGGGACTACATGTGTGTAATTTGTCATTTTTTTAACTACATGGGATGTTCATACATTTAACCAAAACCATACCGGTCTTATTTACAATTTACCTTATTGAAAAACCTATTATTTTTAGGTGGAGATTTAACCATAATTATTAACCCTAGCTACGACAAATAATAAAATGAGGGTTGAATAATGTGGCTTCTCACTCAAAATTTGCTGGGTATTTTTTTTAATTAGAGACCTATAATATAGTGGCTACCTTAAAAAATGTTAGTTTTTTTAACTAGTCAGGACTGAAGTGCATTGCATGTGTTTTATAAATTTTAAAAATAATCATTAACGGATAATTATAAATGGGTTAATTTCAGTATTGGACAAATTAATGTTGTTTATTTCAAAAAAACACAATCTTTTATATATATATATCAAAACTACCCAAAACCACCACCAGGAAAATTAAATTACATTGTGAAAAGACGAAACATACCCGATAAATTTTCCTTAATTAAATGATATGTAATTAATGAGATATAGTTATTAGGAGAGATAAAAGGGTAATACGGTAAACACTGAAATCGGAATCCACCAGAATCGTCACCATAAATGGTGTTTTATGGGTAAATCTGATATTGATATGAAACAACCATTAAAACTGAAATTAGGTGAATTAAAGTGGTTATTAGTGTAATTAATTCATTATAAATAGAGGTAGTTTAAATAATGTCATTTTTGTAATAATTTTTTAAAAAAAATATTAATAAAAGAAAATTAGCAATTAATTAATTTATCAAAATAGTAAAAACTATATAAAAATAATAATAACTAAATTTTAAATTAAAACATCTCAATAAATTTTATAGAAAACAAGAATGAGATTTGTCATTCGACAATATAAAGAAAAAAAACCAATGAAAAAAACTCATTAATCTAATGAAAACAATTAAAAAATAATAGATGATTACTATGATTATATTGTAAACCCATATCTTTATCAATCACCAATTATGTAAATAAATAATCAATGCGTGAATTGATTGTCATTATTAAAATAAAGGGTAAACTGCAAATAACACCCCTGTAGTTTCGGTCAAATTTAGTCCTTATAGTTTTAAAATGGAAAATCACACTTATATACTTTCAAATTATGCTAATAAAGCCTCTCTATTCTAACGTTGTAAACTTTTTTTTAGCCATAACTTTTTCGTTTGAACTCCGATTTTGTACCCTAACTCCGATTTTGTACCCTAAATCCTAAAAAAACTACCTAAAATATATATAAGATTTATGTAAAAAATTCCATAGGTAGCAAAGTTAAATTTAATATTTATAAATACACCCTCTTTAAAAAGTATCCTTAAATATATTATTTTCTTTAAATGAAATAAGTCAATCATTGATTGACTATGATAAATAAAATAGGGACAATTAGGGCCTGTTTGGTAACCTTCCTCGTTTATATTTCTTGTTTCTTATTTCTATTTCTTGTTTCTTTTTCCTGTTTTTTTTTAAAAGAGAAACAAAAACATATTTGGTAATTGTTTCTTATTTCTTGTTTCGGAAGAAAAAAGAAACAGAAATGTGTTTGGTAACTATTTCTTATTTCTGTTTTCTCATTTAAAAAAATTTAAAAATTTTACAATTTTAAATGATATATTTTAAAATATAATTTTAATATAATTTTTGGATATTTATAATATATTTTATAAGTCAAAACGAGTCAACGTAATAATTTATCAATGCGTTGAAAACTTTAGAAATGAGAAAGAGAAATAAGAAATAAGAAATTGTTGTTTCCAAAATTTCTACATAATTTTGAGAAAAGTGTTTATAAAAAAAGAAAGCAAGAGGAAACAAACAGAGTTACCAAACAACTATATTTCTTAGAAAAGAGAAATAGAAACAAGAAACGGAAATTGGGAAGGTTACCAAAAGAGTCCTTACTGAAATAGCAGATTTTTATATATTAATTAATGAAATGTTAGAACTTTTGAAAAATTACTAAAATAGCATAATTATAGTTCAATAATATATTGAACTAACAAAATCAACAAATTCATTGAAAATAATAATGAATAATAATAGTTCAATGAGGTTATTGAACTAAAACTTTAAAAAGCAAAAAATAAATAAATTCATTGAAAATACCCTTAAAAAATAATAAAGTATAGTTCAATAATTTATTGAAGTATAATTATTCAAGTTGAGTCATTTTTAAAAAAATATGACATTTTGGTAATTAGTATATAAATTTATGCTATTTGAGATAAATTTTAAATAATTTAACTATGATTATATTCGTTGAATATAATTCAGTGATTGATATATTCAATAAAAATATATTCATATATATTACATCTATTGTAATTATTGTTATACTTGTTATAAGTTAGTTAGATACTTTTTTTTTAAGATATTACATCAAATTGGGGGAGGGGGGACTCAAACCTTCGACTTCAAGGGAAGGGAGTAAGTGCCTAACCGATTGAGCTATGCTCTCGTTGGCTAGTTAGGTACTTGTTACTTGGTTGATTAGTTGTTAGCTATTACTCACATGTATATATACTCTCTTGGACACTTCATATTAAGGTAATATACATTTTCTATTAATTTTTCTCTCTCTCTCTCTGAGCAGAATATGGTCTTAGAGCAAAGTCAATGGGAATGGATTTTTCTTTTCACCACTTTGCATGCATCGTTTTCATTAATTCTTCTTTCTGATTACATGACATTTGTCATGATTGATTGATTCCTGAAATTCTTCATTGAGTTCATTGAATTCATCGATTTTTCACGATCTCTCTATCATTTTCTCTTTCTTTTCTCTTATGAGATTTTGATGGCTACTAAATTGGGTCAAAGTTCGAGTTCGATTCCTGCAAAAACTCAAGAAACTGAGAATTCGTCAAATCCTTTTCATCTTCATCACGCTGAATCTCCTAATACAACTCTTGTTTATCAGGTTCTAAATGGTGATAATTATAATTCTTGGAGTACATCTATGTTGATTGCTCTATCTACCAAAAATAAACTCTGTTTCATCAATGGAACTCTTTCTCGTTCACTGTAATCGATTCTCTTTATAATCCATGGATTAGAAACAATGATATTTTTTTTTCATGGATTGTTATTTCATGATTAAGGAAATTTCAGGTAGTGTTTTGTATTCTCAATATGCTAGGGATGTGTGGCTAGATTTGAAGGAGAGGTATTCTCTACAAAATACATCGAGGATTTTCTAACTTCGTCGTGATCTAGTCAATTTATCTCAAGCTTAGCTCTCTGTTAATGTTTATTATAATAAGATGAAGACAATTTAGGATGAGCTAGCTGATTATCGTCCTGGATGGTCTTGTGGTTCCTGTAATTGTGAAGGAATCAAAGCTTTAACTGATTATCATCAAATGGAGTATATCATGGCTTTTCTCATGGGATTGAATGAGAGTTATGCACAAATTCGTGCACAAATTTTGCTTACTGATCCCCTTCCTCCAGTTAATAAAGTCTTTTCTCTTATTCTACAAGAGGAACAACAGCGTTTGATCACTCAGATCTCTGTTTCTGATTCTGGTTCAGGAACTAAATCCATGGCTTTTGATACACAGACTCGTTATCAGTATTGACAGAGTCTCAGAGGAAGGAAAAACTTGTCTGCACTCACTGTAATTACACGGGACATACTATAGAGAGATGTTATAAGCTTCATGGTTATCCACCGGGATATAAACCTAAAGCTCGTTTGAATGATAGAATTCAATCTTCTACACCTTATGCCAATCAAAATTCTAATCCTAATTCTTCACAACACCATATGACTCATTATGCTCATCAGAATGCTATGCCTTTTGGTCAGTCACATTCTGCTAGATCTTCTTCATTTCCTAAATTGAACGATGTTTTTGCTCCTGCTGTTGTGAATCATATTTAATCTCAGTTCTCTGAATCAACACCTGCTACCACTAGTTTTGTTCAAACTTTAAATCCGGCTCAGTGACAGCAGTTGATTGGTGTAAAGTTCCAAGCCTTCTACTTCTGATGATATCTTTCCTTATTCAGGTATATTGTTGAACTGTTATGATGATTATGTTCCTAATTCCATGTCTGGTTGGATAATAGACTCTAGGAAATCTAGTCATATTTTTGTTTTGTTACTCTACCACATATGGATAGAATCCATGTTCATTTTATGGGAGCTGTTCAATTAAGTTCACATCTTTGCTGAGGAATGTTCTCTATGTTCCTACATTCAATTTTAATCTGCTATCTCTCAGTTCTCTTCTCACGCATTCCAATATGACTGTTATGTTCTATAGAACTTTCTGTGAAATTCAGGATCTCTCCACCTTCAAGAAAATTGTCAGGGGTGAAAAGCAGTCTGGTTTATACATTCTTTGCAATGATTTTCAGTCTTCATGTCTGCCCTCATGTAATGCTACAATAAATAATGTGAGTGCACAGATATGGCATGATAGGCTAGGCCACTTATCTACTGATGTTTTGAATTCCTTGAAGATTCAGTTGTCTCTTTCTCGATCTTATCATCAATAATGATGTTTGTTCTTTGGTAAAAAAAAAAGGTTGTCTTTTATTTCAAATAACAACATGTCTTCTGCTGTATTTGATCTTGTGCATTGTGACATTTGGGGTCCCTACCATTTGCCAACTACTAAAGGTCATAGATATTTCTTGTCTCTTGTAGATGATCATAGTAGATATACTTGGGTGTTTCTGTTAAAACAAAAATCAGAGGTTCTTTCCATAATACCAAAGTTTTTTGCTTTTATTGAAACTCAGTTTGGAAAGACCATCAAAGTATTTAGATCTGATAATGCTCCTGAGTTGAAATTTCAAGATTTTTTTGAGAATAAAGGAGTCCTTCACCAATTTTCTTGTGTAGAAAGGCCTCAACAAAATTCAGTTGTAGAAAGAAAGCATCAACATCTCCTCAATGTTGCCCGAGCTTTATTTCTCCAATCTAGAGTTCCATTAGTTTTTTGGGGATATTGTGTGCTCACTGCCACTTTTATCATAAATAGAACTCCTTCTAAACTACTTAAAAATTTCACTTATTTTCAACTTCTTTTCAAAAAGGATGTTGATTATTCCTTTTAAAAGTCTTTGGTTGTCTTTGTTTTTCCTCTACTCTTTCTTTACACAAACACAAATTTCAACCTAGAGCTAGAATTTGTGTTTTTATTGGTTATACACCTGGAATTAAAGGTTACCTTTTGTATGATGTTACTACAATGACCCCTTTTGTTTCAAGAGATGTTATCTTTCATGAAACAATTTTTCCTTTTAATTCTCTTCCTGTTTCTTCTTCTTCTTCTATAGATCCCTTTTCTGATCTTGTTTTTCCTCATTCTTTTGATCCTAACATTTCAAGTGATCATTTATATCTTGAAACATTTCCACTAAATCCACTTTTATAATCTGCACCAAATATTGTTCTTCTGGATTCTTCTTCTTCTACTTAATCAGATCCTACCTCTTCTACTCCTTCTGCTATTCTAAAGTTTTCTACACTAGAACCACCAATTGCTACTATTAATCCTTCTGTTTCTGTTCTAAATCTTAGGAAGAGCACCAGACACACTTAACTACCCTCTTATTTGCAGGATTTTCATTGCAATTTAATCAATCATTCTCTTTCATCTTTTAAAACCATCTATCCTTTACAGTCTTCTCTTTCTTATACTAAACTTTCTCCTTCTCATGCACATTTTCTCATGAATGTTTCCTAACATTATGAGCCATAATTTTTCCATCAAGTGAAATTTAGTCATTGGAGAGAAGCAATGAAGGTTGAATTGGATGTTATGGCGGCTACAAATACTTGGTTTATTGTGTCTCTTCCAAATGATAAACATTTCATTTGTACTAAATGGGTTTATAAGATCAAATTCAAGGCTGATAGTAGTATTGAAAGATATAAGATTCGTTTAGTAGCCAAAGATTATACTCAATAAGAGGGCTTAGATTTTTTTGATACATTTTCCCCCATTGCATAACTTGTTACTGTTAATACTCTCTTGGCCCTTGCAGCTATTCATCACTGGTCATTGGTGCAATTAGATATAAATAATGTCTTTTTGAATGGAGATTTCATTGAGGAAGTGTATATAGATTTACCTATGGGTTATACACATTTCACTTCTCCTAAAACTGGTGAGAAGCTTGTTTGTAGGCTGCACAAGTCCATTTATGGCTTACACACTGCTATTATTAGATGATTCAGGTCTTTTGGCTGCTAAACCATTAGTTTTTCCCATGGATCCTTCTTTAAAGTTCTATAAGGATGATGGTGCCTTGTTACCTGATGCTTCAATCTATAGAAGATTGATTGGTCATTTACTTTACTTGACTGTTACTAGACCTGACATCACTTATGATGTTCATCATTTAAGCCGTTTGTCTCACAACCTAGACGCCACACATGGATGAAGCTCTCACACTTCTCGGATACTTAAAATTTTCTCCAGGCTAAGGTCTTTTCTTTTCGCCCAATCCTCTTTACACATTCGTGGTTTTTTTGCACATTGGGGTACTTGTCTTAATATTAGAAGGTCCATTACCTGGTTTTTGTGTCTTCTTTGGAGATTCTTTAATCTCTTGGAAATCCAAGAAGCAAGGACATTTTCTAGGTCTCATATGCTCCTATTGTTTTATTTTGTGATAATCAGTTGCTATTCACATAGCTACGAATCCATCATTTCATGAACGATACCATAGAGATTGTTTGTCATTTCGTTCGTGATCGGATTAATGATTCTACACTCAAGTTACTCCCTATTCGTTCAACAAATCAATTGGTGATGCTTTTACTAAGTCTCTATCGTTGTTCAACTCAACCATTTGTTATATAAGATAGGTATCCTAGATTTACACACTCCATCTTAAGGGGAGTATTACATCTATTGTATTTATGTTTTACTTGTTATAAGTCAATTAGATACTTGTTAGTTGGTTGATTATGACCCGTTTGGTAACCTTCCTCGTTTCCATTTCTTGTTTCTTATTTCTATTTCTTGTTTCTGTTTTTTTTATAAAGAAAAACAAAAACATGTTTGGTAATTGTTTCTTAATTCTTGTTTCTCAAAGAAAAAGTACTCACATGTATATATACTCTCTTGGACACTTCATATTAAAGTAATATACATTTTCTATCAATTTTTCTCTTCCTCTCTCTAAATAGAATAATATATGTTATAGAGATTTATAGTTATTTAAAAAAAAACTTTATTTTTAATTAATATAAAAAAAATGCTAGATTTATAATCACCCTCAACGTAACACGTGAAGCTGAATTAGGGATCTCAATTTATCAAATGTACAATTATCGAGGTCTCCTTTCCTCTAGGCCTAAGAAATGGATGGTACATTACAATAAAACTTTTTGCAAAAATCATAGCCTCAAATGCCAAAAAAAAATAAATAAACAAACTCTTTTATGTTAGGCTTTTCTTAAGGTTGAGACCACCATGTGAAGCAGTTCTTTTGTACATATAGAGAGGACGAGCTAAACTAGCCCCATTATTTTTCTTTTTGTTTGGAATGTGGGTACATAACTCAATCTCATTCGGATCAATTTTAAACTATGGATGGGGAAAAAATATAACCATTTGATTTTTCAATTGTGGTTTAAATATGGTTATAATTCTTTTAGTTTAGACCGACCATTTGTACATTATTTTAGTCTCAACTTTCCATATTTGAGCAACTTTCCTTATTTTAGTCTTTTCTTATTTTATGCATTTAGGGTTTGTGTAATGTTTCTAACGACCAAAAGGACATGTTTTAGGTAATTTATATTCAGTTTCTTGAAAAGAATTTGGAAAGATATTATTCTCTAGGAAAGATTTTCCACAAAATTTGCCAATTTCATATAAGGCAAGTTTTGGGCAGATTTTATTCTCCTTGTAATTTTGAATTTCCTAGCTGATTTTAGGGTTTTATTTTGCCTATTTAAAAGCTCATTTGTAACCCTAAATACTAAAAATACTTATGATAATAATATTGTTTTTCCTTGGCCAAATTTGCTTTGTTTTGTAGTCTTGTTCTAGATTGTATGCTTTAAGAACATTCAAGCAAACATTGATCTAGTTTGTTTGTGAATTGCTTCAATTTTGAAATAAGAACTAGTTCTCTTATTTCAAGGTCTTAGATCATTGGAATATTTTTCTTCTTCTTGTTTTCCAAGCGTTTTACCTTATTGTTATTTGGGGTTTAGGGATTTACACTTAGGGTTTCTACTTCAATTTCTAGGGTTTCATATCATTTAGTATTAGAACTTAGGCTCAAGAGAAGATTTCTATCTTACTTGCTTTCTTGTTATTTGAATTTTTCATGCCTTGTTCTTCGTTCATCGAAAATCCAGAAAAATAAATTAATTAAAGTTCCATAATTTATTTAGCCTACTATTTTTACCTTTTTTTTTTCCGTGTAGTTGCAAATTGATTCTCGAAAAATTACCAACGGTAATTTTTTTAATCTTTTTGTCTAGTTTATTTTGTATTGAGCGAGATTTGTCAAAAAAAAATGAAAAGCCAAGGAAAAAGCATATCTTTCCAGACCGTCGGATTGTGAAGAAATTGAAGAAAAAAAGTTTTAGAATTTCCTTATTATTTTTGCCTATTTTTTTTCATGTCACTACAAATATCTTTATTTTTCTGTTTAGTTTATTTATTATTCAGAAAAGTTTGTCAAAAAAAAAATGGAAGGTTGAGAAAAAAAAACAGATCTTCCCCAATTGTTTGATTGTGTAGAAATAAAAAAAAAAGGTTTTTGCTTGATTTGTTGAAATTTCTGGAAAAAGTTGTTTGAGTTCGTATTGTTCTTGAAGAGTTCATCTTAAACTCATCATTTATACATCTTGAATCTGAAAATTGCAGAGGAATTGTTCTAGAATTGTTTGTTTCCTCAAAAGTTAGAACTTACCAAAAATAGTCCAAAACTGTTTTTGGAAAGTATCAAATATGTCTCATATTTGATTATTTGCTTCTCCTGCTTTAGGAAAGTCTTATTTTATGATTCAAATCATTTTAGGAAGTCTTAACTCAAATTTTTCTCTCTTAGAAAAGTTTATTCTTGGTTATTTTCTTTCTTATTCTTTCCTTGTTACTAAAATACACCATTTGCAAAATCTGTCTTATTTTTTCTTTAGCCACCCAAGCTGATTGTTTCTTATTTGTTGATTGTTACTTTTTACAAATTTCATTATTATCTTTTTTGTTTGATAGTTGTTAAAGTGTGCTAAAAGTTAGGTTACATTTAGGCCCTAAAATCTGTTTTGAGTGCAAACACGAGTGAAATAACATATTTGAGTATAAACACTTTGGGAGTGATTTCAAAGGTCCTATTTTTACATTACTAACTTGTTTCTCTTGCATCTATGACTAATGAAGGTGATTGTTCTAATATGAAGGAGGAGATTAAGAAAACCGAAACAATGGAGGGTTACTTCTTAAAATTACAAAGAGATGTTGATAGGCAGATGGAGGTTGAAACAAGGGAGATTGCAAACCTAAGTGCTCAAATACAAAATTTGCTCTTAAACCAAGCTAGAGCCCATCCAAATGTAGCTCCAAATGAGGCTAGGGAGCAACAAATTGTGCAATGGGCAAAGGCACATAATGAATAACAAGAGTTGGATCCTTATGCTTATGATGAAGATCATTGAAATCAAATGATAGCACATCAAGAAGGAGGTAAAGGCAGAGGCTGAGGGTTCCAAGTTCAAAGACCAAATAGAGAGTTTCCTCTTGCTAGATATGATGACTTAAAGAGAATCAATTTCAAAATTCCACCAGTCCAAGGCAAGACTGATCCAGAGGAGTACTTGTAATGGGAGGCACAAACTCAGTACATATTTGATTGCAACAACTTTAGTGAGCAAAGGAAGGTACTTTTAGCCATTACTGAATTTACTAATTATGCTTTTGTTTGGTGGCTTTAGTTAAAAGCTAAGCTTAGAAAGGAGAGACAACCACAAATAGAAACATGGGTTGAGCTTAAGGGCATGATGAGGAAGAGCTTCATTCCAACCACTTATGAAAGAGATATAGTGTTTGTAACGTCCCGTTACAATGTAATTTAAAATTCCGGTTAAAATTGATTTTTCATTTAATAATACCGAGTTTTGAATTTTTGATATAAAAATTTCTTATTTGCATCCATAGACTTGATGGGAGAAAAATTGCGATGGGAGGACTCTTTAACAATTTGTTTGGAAGGAAGGATGCATGATCAATTTTATGAAATTAAGGATGGAAGAGGCTAAGGTTTGACTCACATATCAGAAAAAGAATAAAAATAGAAAGTTCCACACTCTCTTCTCTTCTCTCTCACGCCGCCGCCCTATTGGTGTAGCTCGGAGGAATTCGTTCGTTTCTTTACCGATGTATCATCGTCTCTCATTTCGATCTTGGATTTGGAGTAGTTGAGAACCATCTTTGTAATCAAGAAGGTAATTTTTCTCTTCCCTTATTTCCTCTGTAGACCCCTAATTTTGTCCGGTATTATTTAAAAATTAAATTTTTTTTAATTGAAAAATAAAATAAAATAGACCTTTTTTTATATCATAGTTATTTGAGATGAATATATCTTTTAATTATTCTAATCTAAAGTTATTAAAATAAGAGGTGGTTTTTTTTATAAGAATGAAAAAGTAGAGAAGATAGGGAAAATGAGTTAGAAATTTAAGCAAAATATTTTTATTAAAAAAAGAGAGGATAGTTTTGAAAAATTAGATGAAAAGTGAGCAATAAAAGTGGAAAAGAGTGAAAAAAAAATCTTAATAAAATAGGGAAAATTAGGGATGAGAATTTGGATAAACTAAAAAAATGAAAGAGTAGAAAATAAGTCTTGCTAGAATAGGGAAATTTATGGATAAAAATTGGTTAAACTAAAAGATGATTTTAAAATTAAAATGAAAATGGACATTAAAAAAAAGGAAAAAAGAAAAAAAAAGAGGATAGTTTTGAAAATTGGATGAAAAGTGAATAATGAGAGAAATGGAAAATAGTGTAAAAAAAGTTTTGCCAAAATAGAAAAAGTTATGGTTAAAAATTTAGTTAAGCTAAAAAGGGACTTAAAATTAAAATGAGAATAAGTATTAAATTTTTATTCTATTTTGAGAAGAAAAAGTGAGAAATTTTGAATTTATAGACAAAAGAGGTAGGAAAAAAAAAGAGGGGGAAAGAGGATAGGAAAATATTTTCAAAAAAATAGCTAAAAATGGAAAACAGAAAAATAAAAGAGAAAATAGAAAACCCTAACTCACATTTATAAATCTTATTCTCAAATTTTTAAAGAAAAGAAAAAGGAAGAGAAGGAGGAGGCCTCCAAAATTCATACAAAAAAAACATAATCTTCAACTTTCCAATTCCTCCATATTTCTCCATTCATCATTCATCTCTTTTTTGTCTCCCTCTCTTCACACCTTTGAAAAAATAAAATCATCTCCCAACTCTCCATCTTTACCATCCATAACTTAATCATCCTTCACAAAAGAACCTTAAGTTTTCAAAAGCTACCATCTCCCCACCATTCTCATATCATCTAATTTTATTCACACTCCATTAAATCATTTCCTATGACTCTATCCTCTCACTTTCACACACAAAAGGGACTCCAAGAGGAAATAGAGATGTTCGTGATAAATTTTATTTTTTATATGAGTATGCTTATTTATTTTCTCTAGTTACATGATTAGTGTTGAGTTATTTTCATCTTGAAACAAAATAAGTGTCATCTTTTAAAAACTGTTTTTTTTATGTTAAGTCTTTTATGTTCAAATAAATTTTGAGATTTATATATATTTATTTATTCTATGTGATAATTTTTTCATAAAACTAGACTTGAATTTGAATACATAGGAGAAAGAATCAACTAATTCCGATATGTGGTTTGAAAGTTATGATTTTTTAAAGTTGTTGATCAAATGAATTTGTAGGCTACGGGAATTTATGAGCATGTTCTACTTCATGATTTTTCTGTACTTATTTGTTTAGTTTAATTATTTATGACTATTTTTATTTGAAACTAGACTCATAAAGGAAACTGTAGAAACAAGAATTACTTCATTTCGTTAAGTATAAAAAAATATGTGATTTTTCAAAGTTGGTACAAAATTCTGCATGTCTTTTTCTTCGTAAAACAGAAAATGAAGCATTTTTCTTTCATAAAAATTTCATTTTTTTGTCTATAGAACATGAATGTTTTTTTTGGATGATATTTTCATTTGATTATTATATTTTTGTGTATCATGTTTATGTTTAGAATTTATTTTATTACCTTAAATTAATTGACATCTACTATTTGTTAAGTTTATTGTTTTTTTTATAATGTAAAAAACCAATTTGTTTTAAAATGTACTTTTTTTCCTTCAAAATTCATCTTTTCAAAAAATTTCTATTGTTAAATTTTTGGAGTACAAGGATACTTTAATCCCAAAGTTTATAAAATAAGAAATTTTATGGTATGATTTTAAAACCAAGTTGAAATAACATATTCAAAACTTTTACATTCCAAAAAACTTCTTAGTAATTGAAATTTGCGATTGCAAGGATACTTTCATCCCAAATTCCATGAATTTAGAAGTTTTATGGCATGATTTTTTAAACCAATTTAAATGATTTCTTCAAAAGTTTTTCATCCCAAAAAACTTCCCACAATTTAAAATTTGGGATTACAAGGATACTTTGATCCCAAATTTCATGAATCAAGAAGTTTTATGGCTTGACATATAAATAAAATTAAAGGACATTTTTCCAAAAAACTTTCATTCCAAAAAACTTCCCACAATTTGAAATTTGGGATTACAAGGATACTTTGATCTTAAATTTCATAAAATGGAAAGTTTTATGGTTTGATATTTTTATCATTTATTTTCAAAAAAATATTTTCTAATGGCGTAACGCCACTCATAGTAATTTAATGATATCATTATAATGATTAATGATATGATCAAATTAACATGGGACATTTCAAAATAATCTAAAAAAAATTGTTTTTCTAATGGCTTAATGCCACGCACAATTATTAACAATATCATTAAAATAATTAGTGATATTGACTAATAAATGTGGGACATTCTAAAATAACAAAAAAATCACTTTGTTTTAGTGAAGGTGCTTAATGACATATTTGAGATAAACCAAAACAGTAATCGTTTTTTTTAAACGAATGTTTTAGGGTGCTAATACCTTTCCTAAACATGAATAAACTCCCAAACCCAATTTTTTTAAATCGCAGACCATTTTTATTTTCGTTTTTCTCGGGTGACCAATCACACCTTTTTAAAACCAATGATTGGTGGCGACTCCTTTTTTTTCTTGTTCTTTTCTTTTATCCTTTTTCTAGGTTAGAAAAGGACTTGTGTGTGTTTTTTTAAGAGTTGGCAGCTCCGCGTCGTTCGAGGGGGTGGCGACATCCTCCATGGTGCCACCGCCCCTAGGGTTCATAAAATTGATGTTCTTCTTCAATTTTTATGATTAGAGGCTCTATCGTGATCGTGGATGATCGTTGGGGGAATATTGAAGGCTTTTCCCATGAATTCCTAATCTTTATTTCTGGTTCGTAGAGGAAATTAGAGTTAAAGTTTGGAATTAGTGAATTTCAATGTGAGTTAACGGTTTGATCATTGGTGGAGTTTTAAAGAAATATAAGGCTCTTACCATAGCTAAATCTATTCTATATATTCAATCATGATATTCTGAAATTTTAGGATGAGAAATATTATATTGGGAGAATTAACTTTTGGGTTAGAATTAGTTTAGACATTTTTCGGCGGAATTTGATGTTTTTAGATTCGAAATGATTTTGAATGTTTATTAATTCAATTATGGAATTTTTGGGAGTTATTTATGATCATTTTCCACGAATTTTGGGTTAGGAAGTGTAAAAGTGCATTTTTCGATATTTCGGCAGTTTTTCCGTTTTGAGAATTGAATGTTATAACTTGGGTTGCTGTATTTTTATGTTCATATCTAAATATTATTGAATATTATCATGTGTATTATGTTGTGGTTTATGAGATTGATGGCCTGTCAGGATATACTTACTAGTGTCGAGGCAACGAGCTTAACACTTAGTCAATTTAGTAGTGAGAGTCCATAACCGAGTACTAATGATCATTGTTTCTACGAATGAATCATTAGGGGATTTTCAGTTATAGTTGCGGCTACAACCAGGTACTAGGAAGTGTTAGTAGTCCTAATGGACTGCCTACTTAGTGTTGTTTGTTAAATTAGAATTATCTAGTTATCCAAAAAAATTAAGTATCGATGATAGGAGTTTGTGAATGAGATGCCTTGGGTATGAAACTAGTGAGAGTTGTCTATCCATGTAAATTGAGATTATCGAAAAGCCTTGAATATGAAATGTGAGATAATTGCCTATTCATGTATCAGATTGAGATTGAGTTTAAGTGACGCTTTGAGCGTAAGAGTTTTGGAGAGTGATGAGTGCTTTTGACTCGATTTGAATTGTTAGAGACTATTTAAGACTTTACATTTGATTAAGTCGTTTTCTCGGTGGCTTTAGCCTCACAGTGGTAATAATGTTGTTTTTTAGGTAACAATGGACCGAGAGGTGGCGGTTAATGAAGTGGAAGAGATTAGGGTTCATGTCATGGAGGCCACCTATCACCAAGCACTTATTGCTTAGTTATTTATTCATTTTATTGATGAGTAAACTATTGAATATTGTCGGTTTGAGTTGATTTATGGAGTTTTGAGACTTTTTTAGTCTTTAACACTTTAATTGTTTGAGAACATGATTTAGTTTGTTGATATTTATTTTAAAGTTTATAACTCCGAAGTTATTGTTGAAATAAATGTTCACTGATTTAAGTGAAATTTTCATATTTTCAATAAATATTATCTATTGAGTCTTCCACTGAAAAGGTTGAGTCTTTACAGTGTTCAAGTTACAAAGGTTTGATCAAGGCTAAAAAAGTGTAGAAGACTATTACAAGGAGCTTGATACCTTGATGACAAGGGGTGGAGTTGAGGAGACTGAATTAGCTACCATGGGATGGTTTATGGGAGGCTTGAATAGAGAATTAAAGCACAAAGTTGATGCTCACTCTTGCTATGACAAGGAGGAAATGTTACACATTGCAATCAAATTTGAGTTACACATGCAAGAAATTCTAAGTCTAAACCTTATTCATCCAAGCCTATTTCATCTAAACCCACTTCTAGCCAACCTTGTGGAAAAGACACCAAAAACACCAATTCTTGCCGAGGAGACCAATTTTTAAAAGACAAATTTGTTTTTGATAAAGAGAGGGAAGGTGAGAGTTCTTTCAAGGGTAAGGGTAAAATAGAAGAAGCTAGGAGTAGGGACATTAAAGATTAGAAGTGTCAAGGTTTAGGGCATGTTATGAAAGTTTGTCCAAAAAAAAAACCATATTTATTGAGAATGGGGAGTATATATCTGGGGATGATGAGAGTGAACATGAAAATGTGGAGTTTGAGGAGAAAAGGGATGGGAGTGTTGAGGAGGGAAACAAAGTTGCTCTAGTACCTAGGAGGGTACTTAGTGCACAAGTGAAAGAGAATGACCAAGACCAAAGAGAGAACTTATTCTATATTAGGTGTTATGTAGAATGAGTTCCTTGTAGTGTCATCATAGATAGTGGGAGTTGCACAAATGTTGTGAGTGTTGGGATTGAGGCCTCTAAAAGAGTTCTCAAACGGAAGTCCCAAGGATCTTTCCTTGCAGTATAATATAATCAAAATCTAAATGCATAAACAGAATACTAACCCTTGTCGAGAAGTGTCTGGCTCTTCCTTGTTCTTCGATGGTTACGATCCTGGGACCACCAAAAAGTACTTCCTCACTAAGCACAAAAGAGAATCGGTGCGTGGGCACTATCTGTAACGCCCCGTCACCAGAAAGTTAAAAATCAATATTATTTGGTTAAATAATATTAATCAGCTTGATCGATTAATTAGAACAGAAATATCGTGTTATTTCAAAAAGGGTATTATGGTAATTTTTCCCGAAAAACCTCAAAATTTGAAACTTATGATTTGATTAATATTTTGACTAATTGTTTGATTATGTGTGTTAAATTAGAATGGGCTTATGTATCGGATTGGGATGTGTATTGGAAAGAGGATTATGAATGTGGATCTTGGATATGGAATTTAGATAATAATTGCTTATTCATGTAAAGAGATTGAATGTGAGGTCTAAGGGAAGTTTTGTATGAAAGAGACATTGGAGAGTGTTGAGTGTTGGGACTCGGTTTAAGTTGTTAGAGACTATTTAAAGCTTTACCTTCGTTTAGATCGCTTTCTCCGGCTTTAGCCTCACGAGTGCTATTTGTGGTTTCTTTTCCAGGTAATAATGGACCGAGAGGTGGCGGTTGATGAAGTGGAAAAGATGAGAGGTTCATGTCACGGTGGCTAGCCAATGCAACATTTGTTTTCATTGAGTTTAAGAATAAAGTACTTGAACTTTATTGATCGTATTTGTTTTGTGAGATTTGACTTTATGATAGTTTGAAACATTTCGTTATGTGATTTAGTACATCGTTTCTTTTGTTTTAAAATTTATAACTCCAGCATTGTTGATTTTATTCAAATGACTATTTGATTGAGGATTTTTCATATTTTTCAATAAATATCGTTTATTGAGTCTTATCTTGTATTTATTATGTTTGATTTAAACTCAAAAAGTCGGGTCTTTACACTATCTCCTTTGGAAAAAGGAAAAGTGGGAAGAAGAATTTTTCTTCCCAATCACCCCTATGGGCGGCTAAGAGAGAGAGGGAGGAGAGGAATTTCCTGAGCCTTTTCTTTTGTTCTCTTAGTTGTGTGTTTTGGGGTCACCCCAAGGTTCCTATTTATAAGAAAACTAAGGCATCGAAAAATCTTTTGATTATCTTTTAATTAATAAATAAGATATTCTAAAATATATTTGAATAATAAAGATATTATATTTTATTCCATAATATCTCATATCTTTTATTTAAATTAATCAATATTAATTTAAATATTTATTATTCCATATCTTCCATTTAAATTAACCTCATTAATTTAAAATAAGATATTCATATATTTTAAATAATAAAATGCAAAACCCTTAGTCAACTTTTGACCTTGGGTCACACGCCATATCATCATCTCATGACAATATTGGGCATTTTATTTTCTATTTATTTAATGGAACAATTCCGTTAAATAATTAAATAAATAAAACTCCTTTTATTTATTTCCTCTTTAATTTGACAATCTCAAAGTAAATATTTAAATAAACTTCTCTATTTAAATTTCACCATTAATTAAATAATTAAATAAACTCCTCTATTTAATTTCTTTTAATTAATCAAATAGACTCCTCTATTTAATTCCATTTTTCCAAAGAAATTAATCATATTAATTTATGTTCTCAATTACATGCGTTAGCTCGGAGGACTTAATGGACCTATAGGACTAAGCTCCAATGATCCAGAATTACCTTTGATTAAAACTCCTTTTAGTCAATTAATTCTCATTCATTAACTCCTAGATAACTCCACTAAATATCTAGAGTTGAACTCTTAGTACTATAGACATAGTTATGTCCATTGGCTATAATCATTAACTACACTTTGATCATTCACAAGTTAGTTCGTATCCATGGCTAGGTATTTACACCGTATTAACCTCCTGATACATCTTGTTCCTTAGCCCAATTGATTCTCCAATGAACAACCTTACATAATCTCCATTATGCGTCTTTAACCTTTTCCTTAATCAGAGGAATATGGGGACCCACTGTTCAAGACCGAATCAGTCCATAAGGGAACTACTTTTCTATTTTCCTATAGGGAATTACTTTTCTATTTTCCTATATGGAAAAGAGTGAATTCCAATTCTTGTGTAATTACGTTCCCAGCTATAAGCAAGATGCAATCCCCAAAGTGGGAGGCATATTGAGCGAACTATATCGAGTCACTCTCACCTATGCAAATCAAAGGCTCGTCTCCTGCGAACAGGAGTTCGTAATCCACCCAGGATTAAGATCAATTGTACATGATCAACCGGTTGATAAACGAAGTGTCTTTCTGTAACGGCTTTCCCAGAAGACAGTAAGTTTATCTTAGTCCAGTCTACTACAATCTCTATTGCAGCAACACCCCCACTCACATGTCTCTACATGAGCGATCCAGATGAGATCACTTGTGCCAATTCACAAGTGGGCCGTGTTAGTGGTGTTACCAGAAATAAGGCACCCAACCTTTATTCATATACCACGGACTATTTGAGTTACACTTAAGTGAATCTTCCCGCATCATATGCTCACTTTAAGTTATCATAAGTAACTCTGGATCTTATGATGGATTATATTTATTAAACTAACAATAAATTATAATGTAAATATTACTAATTAATAATTCCTTTATTTATTTATAGTTTAATTGGATTACATAAGATTTAGGGCAGAAACCCCAGCAGTGAGTTCTACCGTTGTCACTAGATTAAACCTAACAACCAAACCCCATAAAAAACCTTACAAACTAAAATGGCTTACAGATTGTAGAGAGTTGAAAGTGAACAAAAAGACACTTATTTCTATGACTCTTGGAAGTATAAAGATGAAGTGGAGTGTGATGTAGTTCCAATGCATGTTGGGGATATCTTACTTGGAAGGTCTTGGCAGTTTGATAAAAGTGTAATCAATGATGGTTATTTAAATAGGTACTCGTTTACATTGAATGGAAGAAAGACCACACTTACACCATTAACTAGCTCTGAAGTATACATTAATCAATGTAAGTTAGAAAAGAGAAGAAAAGAGATTGATAGTGAGAAAAAGAAATTGAGTGAGTCAAAAGAATTGAGTGACAAAAAGAAATTGAGTAATTCAAAAGAAGTGAGTGACAAAAAGAAATTGAGTGATACAAAAGAATTGAGTGACAAAAAGAAACTGAGTGAATAAAAGATTGAAAAAAGAGAGAAAAAAAAGGAGTGAGCTTGTTTGCAAGAACTAGTGAGGTTAAGAGAGCTTTGTTTTTAAATAAAATAATCTTTGTACTTTTGTGCAAAGGATCTTGCTTTATCACTAACCAACTTAACCAAAATTTTCATAGTGTCTTTGTTGATCTTTTGCAGCAATATGAAGATGTCTTTCCCGAGGAGATGCCCAATGAATTACCACCAATTAGAGGCATTGAGCATAAGATTGACTTCATTCCAGGAGCTTTAATTCAAAATAGACGAGCATATAGATCAAATCCAACCGAAGCAAATGAGATTCAAAAGCAAGTGGAAGAGTTGCTTGCTATAGGTTATGTAAGAGAAAATTTTTCTCCTTGCTCTTGTCCCCTGTTTTGATAGTTTCTAAAAAGGATGGTACTTGACGTATGTGTGTTGATTGTAGGGTCATTAATAAGATCACCATTAAGTATAGACATCTTATCCCTAGATTAGATGACATGCTTGATGAATTACATGGTCGCACAATCTTTACAAAAATTGATCTAAAATCAGGTTACCATCAAATTAGAATGGAATTAGGAGATGAATGGAAAATAGATTTTAAAACAAAGTTTGGATTGTATTAATGGTTAGTAATGCTTTTTGGATTAACTAATTTCCCTAGCACATTCATGAGATTAATGAATCATATTCTTAGAGACTTTTTAGGTAAATTTGTGGTAGTTTACTTTGATGATATTCTCTTTTATTCTAGATCATTTCATGAGCATGTAGAGCATGTAGGGGCTGTTTGTGAAACACTTAGGAAATAAAAGTTGTATGCTAATCTTAAATAGTGTTCTTTTTTCTTTGAAAGAGTAATGTTCTTAGGATTCATTGTATCTAATAAAGGGGTAGAAGTGGATGAGGAATAAATTAAAGCCATCCAAGAGTGGCCAACTCCTACAAATGTGAGTGAAGTGAGAAGCTTTCATGTGTTGGTTTCTATAGGAGATTTATAAAATACTTTAGCACCATTGTTTCTCCTTTAAATGAATTGGTTAAAAAGAATGTTGTGTTTGCATGAGGAGTAGCACAAGAATCTGCCTTTCAAACTCTAAAGGATAAATTGTGTAATACACCACTACTTGTATTGCCTAACTTTGATTTGACCTTGGAGATAAAGTGTGATGCAAGTGGCATAGGCATAGGGGCTGTTTTGATGCAAAATGGGAAGTCGATGATGTATGTGAAGGAGCTATTTACTAAATTAGCGGAAATTCTTTAGTAAATTAATTAACATTTAATTACGGATCCGTTAATAACATGCAATCGTGATCAAACCTTAAACTAGAATTATAAGGTTTTTCAAAAACCTACATTATAGATTTAATGAAGAATTAGTTGAGGTTTTCTTTACGGTATCAATCCACTTTCACCAAGTATTCTATGCTATATCCCGATCACAAACCAACCTGACTTATGGGAATCGAACCAGAAAAGAACAGAAGAAGAAGAACAATTCTTTTTATTTTGGGATGCAAAAATGGGCAAAGGGGAGAGCTTTTATGAGAATTTTCAAATTATGTTTATAATGAAACCCTAATGGTCCTATTTATAGAAAAAGATTAGGTATATTAATCCCACTAATATTCCTATTTATCTTTATCTTAATAAATAGAAAATTGAAAAATCCTATCTCCCTTTTAAGACCATGTTGTTGATTTTACAAAGTAAAATAGGGAAGATAATTCTTCAATTTTATCTTTTACCATTTAGATATTTATCTCATTATTTAATACATTTATAAATAGGAAAAATACAAATTATCTTTTCTAATTACTTGTATATTGCTGAAAATAATATTAAAATTGAATCAAATTCACTACTTAATTATTTTAGGCAAAATACTAATTTGTTTCACAAAAACAAATATTTAATTCTCTCTCCTTTTATTATTTAATTAAATAAACTCATTATTTAATTAATAATATTAATGATTAATTTCCATTTAAAAAAACTCGTTATTTAAACAATTAATAATATTAATATTAATTTCCATTTAAATAAAATTTTATTTAAACAATTAATATTTCCCTTTTATTTAAGTAATTAAATTACTTAAATATAATTCTTTCTTCCTAGTTAAATTAATAACTTGGTTAGTTAAAATGATATATTGGCTAGCATAGGGACCTGATGGCCCTATAGATCATGAGCTCCAATAATTAATTATTTATCAATTAAACTCATGAATTAATTAATCATAATTATTAATTTAGAGTAATTCCACTATAAACTCTAAGTTGAACTCCCCTCACTATAGATGGGTTATGTCCATTTGTTATTAAGTTCTTTTTGACATCCTTCATGTGGTAATCTCATAATTACAACTGAATCAAAAATTACCGTTTTATACCTTTGTAATTATCTCTTTTATCCTTGTGTACCCGATGATTCTCTAATAAATATTTTTCTATAGTTTTCAAGTATAGAGCGATCATTCTCGGGCCAGTGAGAAGGTGAGGCATCATGTTCAAGTACCGAATCATTACAACAAGGGAGATACCTAAAATTCTTACGTTAGAATAGTGTCGCACTAACACTTTCAGTTGTTTTAGGAAAGATATGAATGTCATCTTGTATAGAAATGTTCCTAAGCACCAATTTAGTCATTTCCCCAAAACAGGAGTTTATCGAGTGTATCAACAGTTCACCCTCAACCATGTGAATGAAAGGAAAAGACTTCATTAATGTGAGTTCACAACATACTCAAGATTGAGACGTATCAATCTTAATAATGTAAATTTGATATTATAAATAATTTCATATCAACGTTGTTATTTAAGAATCGACTTATTATTCTAGTCCAGTCTTATATAAACTCATTATATATGATGTTTTCACTTGTATTTACATCATGCTAATTATTTGAATCAAATCAGTGAATTACATCAACAATGTTACTAAAATAAGGTTTCCTAACCGTATTCGTTTACTGTAGACTATTTAAGTTACTATCTTGGACTAGATCCACTTTATATCTATCTCATAGTAGTCAAGATTACAATATTAGTAACTCTGGAATTTTCTAATAATATTTGAATATTAATCGAATATCAACATATAATAAATTGCACAAAATTCACTAAAATATTACTTTTATTTATTTATTCATAAAATATTCTATTACAAATTACAAATTATAGGGCATAAATCCCAATAGTATTTTAGTGAACAGTTGAGTGGAGCTTCATTGAATTATCCAACTTATGATAAAGAGTTGTATGCGTTCTTTGAGGGCATTGCAAACATGGCAACACTACCTATGGCCAAGAGAGTTTGTCATCCATACGGATCATGTGAGCTTGAAGCATTTGAAAAGACAAGACAAGCTCAACAAAAGGCATGTCAAATGGGTAGAGTTCATTGAAATATTTCCTTATGTTATTAAGTACAAGAAAGGTAAGGATAATGTTGTGGCTGATGCATTGTCATGGAGGTATGCACTTTTCAATTCTCTTAATGCTAAGTTCTTAGGTTTTGAGTATTATAAGATACTTTATGCACTTGATGATGATTTTGGAGAAATTTTTCCTTCCATTGGCCGATGGACTTCTTTTGATGACTATGTGACGTGTAATGATTTTTTTTAAGAAAGGTAAACTTTGTATTCCTAAATATTATATTAGGGAGCTTTTGACTAGAGAGGCTCAAGGTGGAGGTTTAATGGGATATTTTGGGTAGCTAAGACATATGACATATTGTATAAATATTTTTATTGGCCTAAGATGAAGCATGATGTAGTTAAAGTGTATTCTCATTGCATTACATGTAAGGCAGCCAAGTCTATGGTTAAACCACATGGATTGTATTCTCCTTTACCTATTCTTTTAGCACCTTGGTTAGATGTTTCTATGGATTTTTTGCTAGTCTTGCTGAGAACAAAAAGGGGAAAGGATAACATTTTTGTTGTTGTTGATAGATTTAGAAAAATGGCTCATTTCATTGCATGTACAAAAACTGATGATGCTAAACACATTGCTGACTTGTTCTTTAGAGAAGTTGTTAGGTTGCATGACATTCCCCAAAGCATTGTGAGTGATAGGGATGTTAACTTCCTAAGTCATTTTTGGAGTGGGGTAAGCTTGAGACTAAGTTAATGTACTCTACTACTTGTCATCCCCAAACTGATGGTCAAACTGAGGTTGTCAATAGGACTATGGTTACATTGCTTAGACTGTAATTGATTTAATTATACTTATGGTCTATTTTCTTCTTAGTTTGTGTCAATTCTATCCCTAAGCTTTCAAAATTTTCAAAAACGCCCCTATTGATTGAAATTGTAAATCTAGATCGTCCTCGTTGTTGAATGTAACATAACCTACCACAAACCGGAAAAGATGACAGATATATTTTAGCCTCTTATTTATAAATTGAAAGACTCTTTTACAATTGACACGCTGGCTTTTGACTCTCCAACAATTTAGCCTACATGTTATAAAAAATGGAGATTAAGCCCACCTCTGTGGTGTTGTAAATGGTCGATAGATCAATTAAGAAACCTCTAATTGAGGATGTGTTAGTTCAAGTTGAAAAATTCTATTACCCCGTTGATTTTTTTATCCTGGACACTCAGTCCGTGGTTAATATGGAGTCCAAAGTTCCTATCATCCCAGGTAGACCTTTCCTTGCTACTGCAAATGCTTTGATCAATTGTAGGAATGGTCTAATAAAAATTTCATTTGGAAATATGACTCTAGAAATCAATGTCTTTCACATTGGTAAACAAGCACGTGACGATGATGAATGTCATGAAACCTTCTTGATAGACACACTTGTTTAGAAGGAGATTACTTTTGATGATTTTGATAATTTTCTCTCTGATCTTGAAAATTCCAATGCTATTGAGTCGGTTAGTGTTCCTGTCAGGACTAGATCTTGGCAACCCCGCTTTGAAGAGCTACCCCAAGAAAGAGAAAAGCCTAAACATTTTGCTTGAAAACTTTTCCTGCCATCATTTCGTCCAAACTCGACGTTTCACAAGAACAATTGTTGATAAATATATTGCGTGAGCACAAATCTGCCTTAGGCTGGATGATTGCCTACATTAAAGGGATTAGTCCTCTTATTTTCTCCCACCGAATTAATTTAGATGATAAGGCCATTCCTAGGAGAGACCCTCAAAGGAGACTGAACCATAATATGAAGGAGGTTGTTAAGAATGAAGTTTTAAAGCTTCTAGATGCTGGTATCATCTATCCAGTAGCTGATAGTAAATGGGTAAGTCCCACTCAAGTTGTGCCCAATAAATCTGGAGTCGCTATGGTAGAGAATGAGAAAGGAGCTCTTGTTCCTACCCGAACTGTGACAGGTTGGCAGATGTGCATTGATTATAGGAAATTAAATATCGTCACTCGTAAAGACCATTTTCCACTCCATTTCATTGACCAAATCCTTGAGCGTGTAGCTGGTCATCCTTTCTATTGTTTTCTCGACGGTTATTCAGGATATTATCAAATAGAGATTGCTTTAGAAGATCAAGATAATACCACATTTACTTGTCCCTTTGGTACTTATGTCTTTCTTCGTATGTATTTTGGACTTTGTAATGCGCCAGCTACCTTACAAAGATGTATGATGAGCATTTTCAGTGATATGATTGGTCAATCGATGGAACTTTTTATGGACGATTTGACAGTTTTTGGATATTCTTTCAATTCATGTCTTCTGAACTTAGAGAATATTCTTAAGAGATGTGAGGAGAAGAATCTAGTTCTTAATTAGGAGAAATGTCGTTTTATGGTGTCTTCGGGCATTGTATTAGGTCATATAGTTTTTGAGAGAGGAATTGAGGTTGATCCTGCTAAGGTAGAACTCATTTTCCATTTACCCACTCCTAAAACTTTTAAAAACATTCGTTCATTTCTTGGCCATACTGGTTTCTACAGAAGGTTCATTGAGAGCTTTTATGCTAAATCTTTCCCTCTTTATAGTCTCCTAGCAAAAGATTCTATGTTTACTTGGACTCTCGAGTGTGAAACTGCCTTCCGCACACTTGTGGAAAAATTGACCTCCACTCCTATTATTCAGTCACCTGATTGAACATTGCCTTCTGAGATTATGTGTGACGCGAGTAATTATGATGTTGGAGCAGTCTTAGGTCAAAGAAGGGAAGGAAAATCCTCTGTTGTCAACTATGCAAGTAGAACTCTCAATAGTGCTCAAATGAATTACACTATTACTGAGAAAGAGTTGTTTGCAGTTGTATTTTCCTTGGACAAATTCCGTGCTTATTTGATTGGTTCATCTATCTAGATTTTCACTGATCATTCTACCCTTAAGTATCTCTTATCCAAAAAGGATGCTAAGACTCATTTAATTAGGTGAATCCTTCTTTTACAGGAACTTGATATTATCATTAAAGATAAAAAGGGTGTTGAGAATGTTGTAGCAGACCATTGGTCTCACTTGCAATTCCATGATTCTCCTTACATTCCTCATATTAGGGATGAGTTCCCTGATGACCATCTTTTCTGTCGCACTAAGTTACCTTGGTATGCTCATATTGTGAATTACTTAGTGTGCAATGAGATTCCTTCCGATTGGAGTTCTCAAGATAAGCGAAAGTTTTTGGCGAGGTGTAATTTTTATTGGGACGATCCTTATTTTTTTAGCACGCCCGATGAAATTTTGAGGAGATGTATTCCTAATGATGAGATCGAGAGTGTTCTTACGTTCTTTCATAGTGAAGCTTGTGGTGACCATTTTTATATGAAGAAGATTGCTGCTAAGATTTTACAATGTGGTCTTTATTGGCCAACAGTTTTTAAGGATACTAATGAGTTTTGTCGATCTTGTGTGAGGTGTCAGAAGTTAGGTTCTTTGTCCCGTCGTTACATGATGCCCTTGAACCCAATTCTTGTTATTGAGGTATTCGATTATTGGGGAATAGATTTTATAGGACCATTTCCGCCTTCTTCTGGTTACCATTACATCCTGCTTGCTGTGGATTATGTGTCTAAGTGGGTAGAAGCTGTTCCGTGTAGGACCAATGATAATGCTACGATTGTTAAGTTCTTGAAAGAAAATGTGTTATCTACGTTTGGTACGCCTCATGCTATCATTAGTGATCAAGACACTCATTTTTGCAACCGTTCTTTTGAGACTCTTATGAGTAAGTATGATGTCATCCATAAAGTTGCAAATGCCTATCATTCACAAACCAATGGTCAAGCTGAGTTAGCCAATAGGGAAATTAAACAAATTTTGAAAAAACTATAATCTGGATCGTAAAGATTGGTCTTCTCGACTTCTCGATCCGCTTTGGGCTTGTCTCCCCTTGGGATGTCTCCTTATCGGCTTGTTTTTAGAAAAGATTGTCATTTACCTGTTGATCTTAGTGTTGTAGGTGTTCAAAGAAAGCTCCAACTATCTGAACTTGAGGAACTTCGCAATGATGCTTATGACAACTCACAGATTTACAAAGCCCGAATGAAAGTAGCTCATGATAGACAAATTTTGAGACGGACGTTTGAGCCTGGCCAAAGAGTTCATCTTTATGATTTCCGTCTCCATCTTCATCCTGGAAATCTGAGGTCGCGTTGAACTGGTCCATTCTTGATTAAGCAAGTGTTTCCCAATGGTTCTGTTGAGATTGATGACCTAACTGATGAGAGAGTTTTTAGAGTTAATGGCCAGAGACTGAAGCATTATATTGAGCGAGTTGGTCAGGTAGAGGAGATCCATTTGGAGTCTCCTATTTATTCGCTTTGATTTCTTTTAGTTTTAGTTTTAGTTTTTGCTTTATTTTATTTTAGTTTTCTTTGTGTGTTTTATTTGTTTGCTATTTTTGTAAGTTTTTTAGCTTAATTAACTGTAGAGTTAGCTTTGGAGTTGCGCCATCTTCATCATCCAGGTCATCTCTTTCCTTGTCTACGTGATGTGTAATGATTTTCTATGGATTTTGTGCTAGGCTTACCGAGAACAAAAAGCGGAAAGGATAGCATTTTTGTTGTTGTTGATATGTTTAGAAAAATGGCTCATTTCATTGCATGTACAAAAACTGATGATGCTAAAAACATTATTGACTTGTTCTTTTGAAAAGTTGTTAGGTTGCATGGCATTTCCGGAAAGCATTGTGATTGATAGGGATGTTAAGTTCCTAAGTCATTTTTGGAGTGGGGTAAGCTTGGGACTAAGTTAATGTAATCTACTACTTGTCACCCCCAAACTAATGGTCAAACTGAGGTTGTCAATAGGACTATGGTTACATTGCTTAGGGATATAATTGATAAAAAACCATAAAACTTGGGAAGATTGCTTGCGATTCATATAGTTTGCGTATAATTAGGCTGTCCATAGTACTACTAAATGCACTCCTTTTGAATTTGTTTATTGTTTTAATCCAACTACTCCTATTAATCTATTACCTATTTTACCTACTGAAATTTGATGAGTTTTGATGCTATAGTATTATGGTTGACAGGATTCAAAAGCTACACAAGGAGGTTCGAGAAAGAATTGAGAAGCAAAACACCAAAGTTGCTTAAAGAAACAATAAAGGCCGAACTAGACTTATTTTTCAACCCGAAGATTGGGTTTGGGTTCATTTTAAAAAAAGATGTTTTCATTGAAAAGGAAATCCAAGCTTAATCCAAGAGGAGATGGTCCATTTCAAGTGCTAGAAAGGATCAACAATAATGCTTACAAGATTGTTCTTCCATGTGAGTATAATGTGAGTGCTTTTTTTAATGTTTCTAACTTAGGTCCTTTTGATGTAGGAGGTGAATCATATTTGAGGATAAATCCTTTTTAAGAGGGAGTGGATGATATGAATTATGGTGCACAAGACAAGCTTAGGATGGTTCAAGGGCAATGATAAGATCCAAGACCAAGAAGTTGCAACAAGTTTTAAACATCCATTGTCAAGCATACATGAGCAAACTCAAGGAGACCTTTGAAGATTGGAGCATTGAAGCTAAATAATAAGACTTAAAACACTTTAACTTGTGGCATGTGCAATTGGAAGATGAGCTTGACCAAGTTGTGATATCAGAATTAAAGAACGGAGCTTGAAGAGAAAGTTGCAAACTTTCCATATTTGAGCAATTTTTCTTATTTTAGTCTTTCCTTTATTTTATGCATTTAGGGTTTTTTATAATTATTTCAACAACCAAAAGGAAAGTTTTTGGTCGTTAATATTAAATTTCTTGGAAAGAATTAGGAAAAATATTATTCTCTAGGAAAGATTTTCCACAAAATCTGCCAATGTCATATAAGGTAAGTTTTTGGCAGATTTTATTCTCCTTGTAATTTCAAATTTCCTACCTGATTTTTGGGTTTTCTTTTGCCTAGTTATAGGATCATTTGTAACCTTAAATACTCAGAATACTTATGATAATAATATTGCTTTTTCTTTGTAGTCTTGTTTTAGATTGCATGCTTTAGGAACATTCAAGCAAACATTGATCTAGTTTGTTTATGAATTGTTTCAATTTTGAAATAAGAACTAGTTATCTTATTTCAAGATCTTAGATCATTGGAATATTCTTATTCTTCATGTTTTCCAAAGGTTTTACCTTATTGTTATTTGGGGTTTTAGGGATTTACATTTAGGGCTTCTACTTCGATTCCTAGGGTTTCCTATCACGACATGTGATTTGTTTTATAACACTTGTTATATCTAATTATTTAGATTTAGATTTTTATTATTATCAACGTAATTTTTGAAAAACAACATAAACCCTAACTTTAGATTTTTATTATATTATGTATGATATTAAAGAGATCCGTTTAAATTAATATCAATTAAAATGTTTAATTAATTTAATAATTACTTCTGCGACATGTATGATACTTCTTTCACTTACATATATAATTTCATCAAAAAAACTCGACATCAAAATAGCCGGCCAATCCAATTATGAAAAATGTTCATACAATAAACATAAAAATTAGTATATATAAAAAATGGCTTTACCCAACCATAAAACTATATAATTATAAGTAAAATTAATAAATAGTATTAATTGAACGAACCTATTAAAGTTGAAGGTTTAAATAGGGTATTTGACAAAAAGACTAAAATTATAAAAGGTTTTTGACTTTTGACCTCCTTTTTTAGAAAAAAGAAAAAGAATAAAAAAAGAAAGATAATTTTTTCAATGTGAATGATATATTGTTACTTACCCTTACATTTGAAAGTCATTGCATTCATATACTTTTGAGACGATGAATATGCATTTTAATTGAGATTGTGACGAACATGCAACAATTTTGACATAGACGAGACCAAGATTGCAATAAATAAGCAACAATTATGACCGATATTGTGATGAACATGCAACAATTTTAAGATGAATTCTACGTTTTGAATGAGATTTATGAACATGCAAGATTTTTTTTAGTAATATTCAATCGAGAATATGCATTTTTAACTAAGCTTGCGATAATATGTTTTGATTTTTACCAAGATGAATTCCGAGATTGCACCAAGAATATAAATTTCTATTGAGATCAAACTGTTTTTATTCTCAACTTGCAATTGAGCCCCATTTTGCAATTTAGAGCTGCCTTCTTCTTTATAAACATCTAAATAATTATGGGTTCCATCTCAAAAGCAATTGATAATCATAGAGGTGATCCTTAAACTTTATAAATATTTTTAGGTTCGTTCATCTTTTAAATATGGGATCCTTAATAGTACAATCATCAAATCTCTTTGTGGGATGAGTGGATCTTCATTTTAAAATCTAAGGATTAAATTGTAAGCTTGGGTGATGGTACAACCCCCCATAATCTCTTTTCAGGAGACTGTCAAAAGTCCATAGTTCATCATCATCATCTTCTTCAAAAATAATAAAATCTGTTTGTTGCCTAAAAATGGAGAGCTTCCATGTAAGCAACGAACTTAGAGAATGAAACGAGTCAGAGGTAGTGCACTGCACTTGAGGTGCTGCATAGGCGATATGCTAAGTAGTTGATGGCACTGTATGTACCTGCACAGAAAACAAAGAGAGCACCGGTGTGGTGCCAGCCTAATACCCTCCGATGCTAAAGTCAGAGCAAGTAGAGCTAGTGTGCCAGAGAGAATTGTAATAGAAATTAGTTACCTAATGAATGAATTTATTATCCTATTTATATGAGAGTAGGTTGTTGACATTATCGTGCCACGTGCGCGTCGGGATTGGACCACATGCTGCTTCCCAATGACGCGTCGCTTGTTGGATATGTCACGTGTCATCTTTTGATTGGATACTTGTATAATTTACTTTCCTTGGTCTTAGATACGTAGCCTTATTAGATGACGTAGACGCAACCTCCAAGACGACGTAGACGTGGCCTCCTAGGCGACATAGACCTACCCTCTTAGATGACGTTGCTTTATCCTTTCAGGTGACGTAGACATGTCGATTGTTCGTTCTTTGAACCAGTTGATGAATTCCACGTGTATTGACATTTCACCCCACAACAGAGGCCCCCTGTAACGACCCGATTTTCCGTTAAATTCTTTAAATTCAAATGCACAGATGAAGACTTAATTTTTAAAGAAAAACGGCATGGGTTCGTTTAAAAGTCGAATAACCAAAACCTGTTTTACAACCCAAAGTCCAGAGAAAGCTATAAATCGGGAATGCACATTCCAAAGTAAAGTTTAATCATAAAAACATCAAAATACTTTACACATACACCCTTCACGGGCTCAAAATGACACAAGTATGTAAAAAGTATATGATTTACAAGCTTTACTACTAATGCTTCAAAAGTGTTTAATATTGTCCTTACACCACCTCGGCCAGTCAAGCGACACCATTTCCTCTACCTTGCTTCTTAGGACGGGGTTCACCTAAAATATTGTGGTGTAGTACCATTAGCAAACAATGCTAGTGAGAGTAAAATGAAAGCAAGTAATCCTATGAACTAAATCTCATACCAGAAATCGTGTCCAAAGGCCTAAATGTTCATTTCTACCAATAACCACATTCCAATTTCCATGTAAACATAAGATAGTATCATACTACCCGTATTCGTCATTCAAAACCATGAGATGGAAATAAAGACTTAAAGTAAAATTAACATTCACAACTAAGTCTCACTACGCGTTTCTAAAGAATAGGTAAAAATAACATTGACTATCTTTATTACCAAACAAGTTTCATCATATCGTGCTATTGTATGGATCGAAATCAACATACCACGTACGGTCATACCATGTCACAACCATCGCACCATGATACGTATGGATCCGAATCAACATACTATCATGTGCCGTATCATAGATCATAATACCATAGTACGTACGGATCCGAATCCACGTACTACCATGTACCATATCACAACCATCGTATCGGGTATACCATATGGATAAATATCGCATACTAAGCCCGCACGGTATTACCATATCACAACCATCGCATCGGGTATACCATATGGATAAATATCGCATACTAAGCCCGTGCGGTATTACCATATCACAACCATCGTCATCGGGTATACCATATGGATAAATATCGCATACTAAGCCCGCATGCGGTATTACCATATCACAACCATTGCATATCAGGAGTTTCACCATATCGGATATCAGGAATTTCACCATAGGTATCAGGAATTTCACCATAGGTATCAGGAATTTCACCATAGGTATCGGAATTTCACCATAGGTATCAGGAATTTCACCATATAACAATTCATCGCACCATGATACCGGTATGGAGCGTGTCACATACTATCATGTGCCGTATCACAAACTATAGTACCATGGTTACATATGGATCAAAACAACATACTACCATGTGTGAATCATTGTGCCCTAGGTCTCCAATAAGTTAGCTAAACTCTGAAAAAGTCTACTAAGTTAATTAGAAACCTAACTAACTAGAATACACGAGTTACTACTCAAGTGCATCTTCTAATTACTTTACTTCCAAATCCATCCAAGTAACTTTCAAATCAATCAAAGTAACTTCCATTTCCACTTTCATCTAACATCTCCAAATCACATTACCATACTTCCAAACCTCCCCGATGATCTCTAATCATCAAACTAACCAAAAGTCCAACTTTCTCCACACACACTTCCGAATTAAAGTCTTCAACCAAACTATAATTCTAAGAAGCTAATTCCCTCTTAACATCGATAAACAATATCATATCGAAACGTAATTCATAAAATTACTAACTTCCCTTTTAAACTCACCTTAGCCAAATAACTCCAAATCACCACTTTTCACGAAACAACAACCGAGCAATCGCACCTACAATTCACCAATTGCACAACATATTACAACTCATAACTAATATGCGAACAAGTGTGCAATTTCGGGTGAATAGTGATTTCGGATGAATAGTGTTTTCGGGTGAATAGTGTTTTTCGAAAATCCGGGTTCAAAATCGTCAATTTCCATGATAGAAATTCATGATTTCAACTTCAAAACTCATTTATAATCAAAAACGAACAAAACCATATAAAAAGTTTTGAAAACTTACTTTTTGGGACTTCCCTTAGAGAACGGGAAACTTGAAAAGGTAGGTTGGATAGGTAGCCCTCGTCCCTACCAATCCAACGCAACCGAAAAACACGACGATCCGCCGAGAAACGAATGAGAAACGAAGAAAAGAAATTCTCATCCATGGCTTGAAGTTGCTCACGGCAATGGCAAGGAAAAATGACAAGTTTTGGTCAATTTTGTGACTTTTAAAGATGATGGAATAGTGAATTTAGATATTTTGGTAGTTTGGAAATTACGGTTTTGCCCTTTTTGACCTTTTGCTTATAAAACGAAAACCGACGGTCTTAAATAAATCTAAAGGTGTCTAATAATTATTAATTGGCCCGTTAATAATTATTAGAGTCACCGAAACGAATTAAAACGATAAAAAGGATTTTCGGACGGAAATAACTAATAAAACTGAAATTACTAATTTTAACTAATTTTAAAAGCTTTAAATAAATAAAAATAATAAATTAATAAAATAAAAAAAAAATTTACCTCTAAAAGTAACGGGACGTTACACCCCCTACTCCCAAGTTAAATTGAGATGTGAGTTTAATGCTACTTAGGAGTATTCTTTCAAAGTGAAATTTTGCCTCGGTGATATATCTGAAAATATTCTAAGTGTCAAAGTTTATAGCGTGAATTTTCCGTCATTACAGTCATCAAAATTTTGAAAGTTTGTAGCTTGAATTTTTCTCTTTTTGTAACTTTTCCGCCATTCAAAATTTTGAGAAAATACTAAGTATTGGAGCTTGGTAGTTTGAATTTTTTGTCCTGGTCGTTTTGGAGTTGGGTTATATATCCAAATTGTCCGGTTCAATCATCACGTATTCTTGTCCGGCTCAATCATCACGTATTTCGAGCCCTATAATTTTAGGAGTAAAATTTACTCTTCAAATCATAAAATAAATGTAAGTCTCTATGTTTTGATAAAAATAAAAATAAAAAGATTTTTTTTCTCTTTCTTGGCGTTTAGCCAAGCTTTTTTTTCTCTCCTGCATGACTTGGACTCTGTCTTGCCTTGTCGATTTGTAGCTTGTAATGAGACTTCCTCATTCGCGAGTTGCCATCGTCTTTGTCATCGGGTCTATGTCAAATAGGGCTCTCATCGGGGCTATGTAAAATAGGGCTTTTTCATCAGGGCTATGTCAACTGAGCTATGTCAAATAGGGTTATGTCAATAGGGCTATGTCAAATAAGACTTTTAAAAAATTGTAGACCCCGTCCTTTGACCAGTTGACCGTTGACTTTTTGACATTTGATCGTTGACTTTTTTTCCCTCATGACTTGGACTTTGTCTTGCCTTATCCATTCGTAGCTTGTAATGTGGCTTCGTCATTCGGGCTATGTCATCAGGGGCTATGTTATTAGGATTATGTCAATAGGGATTGTCATCAGGGCTATGTCATCAAGGCTGTGTCAATAGGGCTTCGTCATCAAGGTTTTGTCAATAGGGCTTCGTCATTAGCGCCTTATCATTTGTATTTTGTCTTAGACTTGTAAAAAATCACATGACCCCGTCTTTTGATCAGTTGACCCGTGACCTGTGACCCATTGATCGTTGACTTTTTTTATCTTCTACCAGATGTGGTTCGTGCGAGTCCTGCACTCCCTAGTAGACTTAGAATTTTTTATCTTTTTAAATTGTTCTTCCATGTGCGGCTCATGGGAGTCCTGCATTCCCGAGTAGACTTAGAATTTTTTTTGTTGTTTTAAATTCTTCTACCAGGTGTGGCTCGGGCGAACCGTGCACTCCTTTGTAGTTTTAAATTCTTCTACCCGGTGCGGTTCGTGCGAGCCCTGCAATCCCGGGTAGACTTAGAATTTTTTGTGTTTTTAAATTCTTCTATTAGGTGCGGCTCGTGCGAGCCCTACAATTCCTAGTAGACTTAGAATTTTTATTTAGCTCTTCCACATTGGCGGACTTAGAACTTTTTGTCATTTTAAATTCTTCTACTAGGTGCGGCTCGTGTGAACCATGCACTCCCTAGTAGACTTAGAAATTTTATTTAGCTCTTCCATCTTGACGGACTTAACTTTTTGTAGTAGGTTCACGTAGTTGGTCCCCACTCGAGTAGAGTTTTATGTCTTGAAGTCTAGCTCAAGTATAAGAGTTCTCAAAATAATTTGACTCAATTTATTTACATAGATGCAATAAAGTAGAAAAAGTAAATTCTTATTTTATTTACATAGATGTATTGTGTGATTTATGAATGACCCAACCCTCCTATTTATAGAAAAATAGGAATCCTAATCACATTAGGATTAATCTATAGAGATAAACACAAAAAGAAAAAAGATAATCTCTTTCCTTTATCTAGCAATTTCGAAAATGCCATGGATAAATAGGAGATTATTTTATTTTCTTTATTTTTATTTATCTTGGGTAAATAAATCTATGTAGTTATTTTAGGATATAATTCAAGCAATTATCTCTTCCCAAAAATACATATATGGCCGAAAATGCATGTATTAATTAATAAATAATTCTAATTTATTTAATTAATTATTTTGGGCCAATTCCAATTGGGTTCATTAATCCAATTGGGCTTGAAACTCTCTCTTAAATTAATAAGTCCAACTTAATTAATTTATTTATTAATTACCATTTAAATAAAATATTTTATTTAAACAATTAATATTTTCTCCCGACTAAATATTATCAAATTTAATTATTAATTTCCATTTAAATAATTTTCATTATTTAAATAATTAATAATAAATATTATAATTATTAATTTCCATTAAATAAACTCATTATTTAATTAATAATTTTATTGACAATATTTTATTATTAATTAATTAATTTTAATTATTAATTTCCGTTCAAATAAAATTAATTATTTAAACAATTAATAATTGTCAATTAATTTCAAAATTATTAATTACCATTTAAATATACTCAATATTTAAATAATTAATAATATCTAATTAATAATATTTCATTATTAATTTCCTGTTTAAATAAACTCATTATTTAAACAATTAATAATGTTTATATTAATTACCGTTTAAATATACTCAATATTTAAACAATTAATATTGCCTATTTTAAGTAATTCACTTTACTTAAACTTTTCATTTCTTCTACTTGATTTCGCGACTACGATATTTGGGCTAGCATAGGGACCCGATGGACCTATAGATCATGGGCTTAATAATTAGTCAATTAAGTGATTAACACATAATCGGTTAATTACTTATTATCTAACTATGAATAATTCCACTATAGATTCATAGTGAACTCCCCTCACTATAGATGAGTTATGTCCATTTAGTTTATCATTATTTATATCCGTGATATTATCCTTCACGTGGAACCCTCATAATTACAAAGGATAAATTTACCGTTTTGCCCCTGTAATTACCGCTTTATCCTTGTGTTCCCGCTGATTCTCCAATGAACTTTATCTTTAGTCGAACTAGAGATAAGATACTTCGTGATCAATAGAAGTCGTGACGTCACTTGTTCATGTCTCGAATCGAGACATCAAGGGAGTTTCCTAAAGTTCCTAAAATGTTTAGGTATCGCACTGATACCTGGTTAATTTATAGGAAAGTTATGAATTCCATCTCGTGAAAATGAGTTCCCAGCCTACTTATCTAGTCATGTTCCCAAAACAGGAGTGTATTGAGCGTTCTTACAGATCGCTCTCAACCATGTGAATCAAAGAACATAACTCCACAAATAGGAGTCCGCATTTCACTCAGGATTGAGATCTATCACGGTTGATAAACTTAGTTTGATATTCGATTATTTCTCGTTAACTGGTACTAAGGAGAAATTTGATCGAACATCGTGGTCCTGTCTTATACAATCAACATTGCATATGATACTTCCATTTCATGTCTCCCACATGAATGATCAGGATTCGATCATTTGTCTATAAACAAAATGCGAAGCTATCAACAAGTGTTACCAGGATAAGGTTCCCAAACGTTATCCGTTTCATCAGACACGTTTAAGTTACTCATCTCGACTTTAATCCTCTTGTATGACTCACATACTAAGTCGTGATTTCATAAGAGTAACTTAGGGTTTACTATTTGAATGTTTGATATTTACATATTTCCATATTTTCCTAATATCATTAATTGAATCAATCTAGATAATATAAAGAACTTATGTTTATTTATTTAATTTATTCTTAATAAATTATTATTATTAAATAATTACAAGTTCTAGGACACCATTCCTAACAGATTGTCCGTTCTTTGAACCAGTTGAGAAATTCCACGTGTATTGACATTTCACCCCACAACAAAATCAAATGGGATCCTTCTATCATTGTTAAACTCAATCACCCAAATCTTGTTTTGCTTGAAAAATGCCATAAAAGATACCAATTTAAGCAGATTTTGGGACATATGATGAGAAGCAATCTTATTTCTCAAACATTTCCAATGAGTAGGCTTTTTTTTTCTCAACTGTTTCATTTCCTGAGAATCTAGATTTGGTAATTTCGCTGTTTTATCATTATACCCTTTATCCCAATTTATATATATATACAATATTATGATTTTAGGATTGTCATTTTCAACTAAGGATTCTTTCTCCGTTAATAATTCGATGCTCCAAAACGATACTTGCCTTGGATCGGCAAACGTCTCTTTACCTTCTTGGACTACTAGATGTGTTGTTGAAGTGAAATTGATTCATTGTCATGCCTTGGCTCTTTTGAGTATTTGCAATACTCCTTGATTAAGATGTATGTTGAGATTCGAGAAAGGATGTGTTGGGTTTGCATGCCAATTGTTTGTTGAAATGTCGAACCCGGATGTTGTCTCGTATAATATCATGATTGTTGATTTTTCTAAAATGGGGGATGTTTTGGGAGCATTGGAACTATTCTGTGATATGGATCGTTATGGTCTTGAACCTGACGATTACACCATGTTAGGCCTTCTTTTATCATGTGGGCAGTTGGGAGAGGTGAAGTTGGGAAGATCTGTTCATGCACGGATTGAACAAGTGTCTGAAAAAGACGTTACGACATGGACAACATTGATAACTGGATTTGCCTTTCATGGATACCAAACAAAGCTCTAGAATTCCTCTCTCATATGCGGCTGAAACAAACGTGTGGCGTTTGTTTGATTCTTCTTGCTGCGATCCACGTGGACATGTTGATGAAGGGCTCAAAATATTTAGTAATATGAAGAAAATTTACGGAATTGAACATTATGGATGTTTGGTTGATCTTTTAGGACGGTCAGGGAGATTGTCAAACGCCATTGATGTGATTGAAAAGATGCCTATGAAACCAAGTCAATCAATATGGGGTTCAATATTGAGTGCTTGTAGAATGCATGGAAATATGGAAGTAGCCGAGATAGCTATAACACAGCTGACTGACCAAGTTGGAGCCTGAGAAAGAGGGTGGATACATTTTGCTGTCTAACGTATATGCAACATGCAGGAGGTGGGGCTATTCGGATAGCATTCGAGAAGTAATGAATAGTAGCTGAGTTAAAAAAAGTGGCAAGTTGTGGCTGTTGACGGTGTCGTCCATGATTTTACGGCCGCTAATAAGCAGCATCCAAGATGGTTGGACATCTGCTCTATGCTCAGCTTTCGAACAAGTGAAATGAGGTTGGAAGCTGATTGTCCATTAACAACCACGTTGGCTTCATAATGATATCTGACATTGGAAGAAAATCAGTTTTATGTATTTATGAAAATCAGGTTTCAAGCTTGAAGTCAATATTTGGGATAGTGAAGCTTTTTTCTTAAAAAAAAACTTTTTGCATAAGAAAATTAAATAGTTTTAGAAGGGGCAAATTTTTTTATTTGTTTGAAAAAAAGGGGGAAATTCAACAATTCACCCGAATGAAATTAGAAAATTGTACAAAAATCAGTTAATTTATCACTCAAAACAGAGTCATAAAAATATATTAACTCGATCATTTTTTCATTAAAAATGATTTTTAAATTTGTAAAAATTTAAATTATAAGTATTGTATTGAAACATTATATTTATATCAAATGTTTTTAATAATATAGCGTTCTAATTTTTTTTTCTTTTCCAAATTATCAATTGAAAGGAAATAACCATTATTTATTTTATTTTGTAAAAAAGAAAAAGAGCAATAAAAAATTTTAAACGAGTTATTACTGAAATAGTATATTATTATATACTAATTACTAAAATGTCTGAACTTTATAAAAATAACTCAAATAATATTTCAATAAATTATTTAACTAAAAACCTACAAATTCATTGAAAAACAACAATGAAAAATAATAAAATAGTTGAAGCTATTTGGGTAATTTTTAAAAAGTTACAATATTTCAATAATTAGTACATAAAAATATGCTATTTTAAACAATTTATGAATATTTTAAAACTAAATTTATTGTTGGTTGACAAATGCCTTAAACTACAATTGTTTCTGTAGATATTTTACGTTAGCAATGGCTGTAACAATAATAAAAAAATTAATTTGACATAAAATATTCATTCATTTCTTCAAATGTCTCAAATAAAATTAAAAAAACATAAATTCCACAGTAAACAAACATTTCTCTCAAGTTTCTCTTTCTCATTTCTTACCTATATTTATCTTCTATCAAAATGACGTCAAATCTTCCTTAAAAACAGCGGTTGTAAGCAACTCAATCTCGGGTTAGTTTGGGATTGGTATACCTTTTAGAATAATTGTTGTCAGTTGTGTTTTACAAAAAAAGCAGTTGTGTTAGGAATCAGATTAGTGTTGATAAATTTAGATTATGTATAAAATTAGTGTTTGGTCTACTATGAAATACATATTTATTTAAGTAATATTTAGTAAATTAATTTGAAAAGTACTTATCAATTTCATATATGACACGATTATTATAACAACACTTAAAATTTTCTAAATTAGAAAAGGTTTGTACAATATTATAATAATCAGACTATAGACTATATTAATTTAATCACAATAATTCATAAAAAACAATGCATTATAATTAAAAAAAACAATGAAAATACAAAATTATATAAGAAAGCTCCAATAAAGATACAAAATAAACATTATCAATCATTTTTGAAAAATATGTGTTCTATTTGATACAAATGTCTACTTCTTCTTAAGACCATATTCTGCATAAAAATAATTATCAAAATTTTATTACAAATCAATATTGTCAGGGGGGAGGGGGGGAGTTTCCAGATGAACTTCCTTGATTAAAGCATGATGGATCGGGTCTTCTATCATCGGCGATTGCTGATCGTGACACATTAGGCTCTCATTTTCTCATTTTAAATATAAATTATTCTAAAAGAGTACAAATTTAGTTTTGTGGCATATGATGATGTACGAACCAGAGTGGTAGGCAAAAATTTAACATTCCTGAGTGCAGAAACTGTGGAAGAAGACATAATGAGGTTTATAACAAGCCTAGAGGTGAGGCTGAGGCGACACAGAATATTGTCACAGGTACTTTATCGGTCCTTGGCCATTCTGTTTTTGTGTTGTTTGATTCTGGTGCTACGCATTCATTTATTTATTCTAAATTTATTAAGCTTTTGATACCTAGCCTCTGAATTTCAAATTGAATGTTAAAACACCAGTTGGTGGAACAATTTGTGTCGATAGGATGTTTAGAACTAATGTACGGTGTTTCCTTGAGAAATGTATGCATGCTGCTCTGATTGTGCTTGATATGTCTGATTTCGATATTATATTGGGAATGGATTGGTTACGTGCTAATTATGTCATCATTGATTGTCATAAAAGGGAAGTGAATTCTAAAAGTCCATGTGGGGCAAAGTTTAAATTTAAGGGAACTAGTAGTAAAATGACCCCAGTGATTATCTCAGCTTTACAAGTTAAGAATTTGATTGATGAGGGAGCTTTAACTTACCTAGCTAACATAGTTGATACTACCGTTGAGAAGGTTAGTTTAGAAATCGTGCCTGTTATGAATGATTCACTGATGTGTTTCCTAATGAGTTACCTGGATTACCTCCACCTAGGCAAATGGATTTCCAAATAGAAGTGGTACCTGAAACCGCACCTATTTCGAAAGCACCTTATAGGATGGCTCTAGCTGAGCTAAAGGAGCTTAAGACCCAGTTACAAGAGCTTTTAGATTTGGGTTTTATACGCTCAAGTGTATCACTATGAGGTGCACCTGTTCTATTAGTGAAAAAGAAGGATGGATCGATGAAGTTATGTATAGATTACCGTGAGCTTAACAAGATAACTATCAAGAACAAGTATCGCCTGCCTAGGATAGAAGAGTTGTTTGACCAGTTGAAAAGGGCCACAATGTTTTCAAAGATAGATTTGAGATCGATATTCCTAAGACAGCTTTCAAGACGAGGTATGGGCATTTCTAGTTTATAATCACGTCCTTTGGGTTGATTAATGCCCCAACAACTTTTATGGATTTGATGCATATCTTTTTCTAAAAGTTCTTAGATACATTTGTAATAGTATTTATAGACGATATACTAGTGTACTCTAAGAATGAGAAAAAGCATGCCATGCACTTGAGGAAGGTTTTGTCTATTCTAAGAGATGAAAGACTGTATGTCAAGTTTAGCAAGTGTGAGTTTTGGTTGAAGAAAGTAGCCTTCTTGAGACATGTAGTATCAGTTCACATTTCTGTGGATCCTTCAAAGATTGAATCAGTTAGTGGGTGGGCACAACCTACTAATGTTGCTGAAATAAGGAGTTTCTTTGGTTTAGCTGGATACTATAGGAGGTTTGTGCAAGAATTTGCACGAATTGCTTCTCCCATGACTAAGTTGACTAGAAAATGAGTGTCTTTTAAGTGGAGTAAGGAATGTGAAGCCACTTTTAAGTAACTGAAAAGAAGATTGGTATATGCTCCAGTTTTAGTTACTCCAGATGGTTATGGTGGAATGAACATTTATAATGACACATTGAAAAGTGGGTTAGGTTGTGTCTAGATGCAACATGGTAAACTAGCTTATGCTTCTAGGCAGCTAAACGAGTATGAAAAGAAGTATCATAATCATGGCCTAGAACTTGCAACGGTGGTTCATGCCTTAAAGATTTGGTGGCATTACTTGTCTGGTGAGAAGATCTTAATCTTCACTAACCACAAGAGCCTAAAATATTTCTTTACCCATAAGGAATTAAATATGAGGCAAATGAGATGATTGAGGTTAGTGAAGGATTACAATTGTGATATCCAGTACCATCCTGGAAAGATGAATGTTGTAGTTGATGCACTTAGTACGAAAATAGTTCATTCAACAGTAATTTTGGTTACGCATCCTCGACTACAGTGGGAAATGGATAAGACCGATCTTATAGAGTTGACATCAGAGATGATAGTTAGCATGGCTAGACTGACGGTGAGATTGACCTTGAGACAGAGAATTATTGATGCACATAGGGCAGATGACATTTTAGTTGGTTGCTTCCTTGATGCCGAAACTGATATGTCTGGAGTATTTTCTTTTGCTATAGATAATACTCTTGTTTATAAAGGTCGATTATGTGTTCCCAAGGACGAAGCCTAGAGGAAGCAGTTGTTGGAGGAGGAACATATGGTTCTATATTTTATGTTCTCCCAGGTGGTATCAAAATGTATAGAGATCTGAAAATACAATATTGGTGGCTTGGAATGAAGAAGGACATATCTGAGTTTGTGAGTAGATGCTTAGTGTGTCAGCAGGTGAAGACGTTGAGAAGGAGTCCTCATGATTATATTAAACCATTGAGTGTTCTTGAGTAGAAGTGGGAAGAAATTTCCATGCGTTTTATTAGCAGATTACCAAGAACAGTTTGAGGTAATTCGATGATTTTAGTGATTGTAGATAGATTGAAAAAGTCAGCGTATTTTCTTCTGGGAAAATCAACTTATCCAGTGGAGACTTGGGCTCAGATGTATTTGAGAGAGATAGTACATTTGCATGGAGTGCCAGTTTGTATTGTTTCTGATAGAGACACTTGGCTTTGTCTCTAAGTTTTGGCAAAGTCTTCAGAGAGTTATGGGTACTCGTTTAGACTTTAGTTCGCCTTTCACTCTCAGACGGATGGCCAAACTGAGCTGGTTAATCAGGTTTTAGAGGACATGCTTCGAGCTTGTGCCTTAGATTTTAAAGGAAGTTGGGACGATCAACTTTATTTGGTGGAATTTGTCTATAACAACAGCTATCAGTCTACTATTGAGATGGATCTTTTTAGGCTTTTTAAATGAAGTTAGGTAGAGGAAATTGTAGGGGCCTGAGCTAGTTTAGTTGACGAGTCAGTCTATAATTGTGATTGGAGAGAGAATGAAGTCTAGTCAAAGTAGACAGAAGAGTTATGCAGACAAGAGGCGTAACTGACCTTGAATTCTCAGTGGGTGATCATGTTTTTCTGAAGATAGCACCTAAGAAAGGTGTGATGAGATTTGAGAATAAAGGAAAGTTGAGTCCCTGATTCATCGATTCTTTAGAAATTCTTGAGAGGAATTAGGCCGCTTGCTTACAGGTTGGCTTTACCACTGGTAACTCTATAAAATAGAGTTATTTGGTTCTATTTTAATGCCTATGTGATAATTATTTGATTGAATTTTGCTCATATTTTGCACACTTTAAACTCATTTTTGCATCATTCTTCAATTAAGCTTACTTTGAGAAAATTTGAGTTTTTAACACTTTAAATAATATGTGGGAAGTGTTTTAGGCTTTTGGTATTTTAATCTTGTCATTTTGAATGAATAAAAGCCCTAAAAAGTTGCAAATTTCATGTAGGCGCAAGAAAGAGAGTAGCAGATTTTGGCAGAGTACTGTAGTAGTACTACAACAAAGGTCTTTACACACCTGGAGTAGATTTTACAGCAACAGAATTACGTTTTTTAAGCCTTAAAAATTCAAATTTTAGGCCCGATTCAGTAGATCCAATGAGACACAATAAGCTCACCATCGAGGTCCAACTTAGAACCAATTTTTAAAGAGATTAAAGGAAAGCCCAAGCCCAATAATCAAAGAGGAGAAAAATAAACCTAGATCTAAAAAGGATGAAACGTGAGAAAAATAAGAGGAGGCAGACTTGGAGAAAGGCTGAGAACGTGAAAACCAGGGAGAGAAAGCTGTTGAACAGAGCTTCTTCTAAGGGGAATTCGTTTGGATCTCTTTCTCTAATTGTTTATTCTTGATTTTAATTAGATTTCTTCTTCTTTCTCCAAACTCCATTATTAGGTTATGTTAGGTTTAGTTTTATTTTTGTTAAATTTTTTTTTTAATTTAGGTTTTGCTATGAACTAAATTTCTTAGGTTGGAATTGATAGATGAACCCTAAGATAGATGAACCCTAAGAGGAATTAGTTTTTATGGCTAGAATGAATTCAGTTTTTATGCCCAATCAATAGTTTCGATATTTTTGTCTCTTTGCTTATGCTTGATCAACTTAAATGAATTGTTTAGTTTATTTCTTCTAATTTCAACTCCAGATCTACTTTGATTAGCAGATCCAAGTTCAACAGCAACTCCAGATCTAGAAGAATCTCCAAGTCCTGATGAAGCTCCAGGTCTTGATAAAGGACCTTCATAATCACCATGAATATGAGCATGTCCTCTTCTTGAACCTCTCTTTGAAGATCCTCTACCTCTCCAATATCCTCGCCCTTTACAGATCTTGTTGCATCAGGAGGTCTAGAAGCAGAGCCGTTTCACCAGCAACATGTTAAGAAGCAGACCCAACAGCCTGATCAGAAGCAGATCCATAAGTATGTCTAGAAGTAGATTGAGGTAGATCTTATGTAGGCATATTGGTATTAGTGATAACATTTAGGTGCATACTTGATTTTAAGTAAGATAGGTATGAACTTACATTTGTTATGTTGAACCCTATGAAGGTATGAACCCTTGGTGATTGAAATCTTGTTCGTATTGGCCACTTGCATGATCTTTGGTTATGGCCACTCAGTTTGCATCTGCTACAGGTCAGTGATCCAAACTGCCTCTTCAACTAGTTGGTTGAAGAAGATGCCTCACCCACAGTCTTCATTCTCTGTCTTTTTGGTCTTCCCGGGGACGCCTAATCAGAGGAGGTAAAACTGTTTCATAGGTTGATTTAGGCCACACATTTGGGCCACTTACAGGGTTCATAAAGCATGAATAGGTGTTGATCAATGTAGATTTGTGATAGTAGCTGGAAACGAGATCCTCTGGAACTAGTTTTAACCATAGTATGCATGGAATAGAGTGATCACATGGGATCCAGTCAAGTCCCATGATCTACAAGATTAGGTCCTTATCGCTACATCCACTGCATATTGTTCCTTCACCTTTTCAACCTCAAACTTCTTATCCCCACAGCAAACAGCCACTGAAAACCTAAACAACTTCTTGATTTCATCAATTTTTCTTTGATTCTTGGTCCCAGAGGTCCACCCAAGGCAGTATATTGTGCTATTTTCATTGTTATCCTACTATTAACAAGCTTTCGAACAATTTCCAAGCATTGAATTATAGGTTTATCTCTTGCTTCCTTAATGACAGCATTAAAACTTTCAGACAAATTATTCAGCAACGTATCATATAAATCAGTTGTGAAAGCATGTTTAGACCAACACCTGGGAGGGATATTGTTAAGGTATTGAAATGCATTCACATCAACCTTTCGATCCTTTCCATCCATTGATAAAATTCAACCCTAGTAATTGTCATAGCAGAGTTCCGAAAGCAGTTTTGAGTTGCAACCCCTTGTATTGTTTCGATAATTAGCACACAAATGTCTTGAACAGGACCTATGGTCAATATCCAGGATATTCATCTTCAAAAGTCCGAACATAACATTTCGAAATTTCCCAAATCATCCTCTAACTACTTGAAAACCAAGTCCAAGAGTCCTTTGTTTCGCTTCAACAATAGTAAACGATAGGACAAATGCCATCATTTCCATCTACTCTCATAGCAGCCCATTAGTTGACCTTGAAATGGCCCTAACCAGGGAAAACATCCAATGCAATCGAGGTCTCAGGTGGGCGAAACTATTCTTACAACACTTCAAGCAAATATATATATACCCTTTTGAATACAAGGGCTTTCTTCATTCACCCTGTCGCTTGCAATCTTATAGTAGAGCCTTCATTTGTACGTAGAAGCCCTTCACAAGAATCTCTCAACCTCCAAAATTGTTATTCTAAAGTTCCATTCAATTTCTTCAAGGCCTTTCTTCGAGCACGATAAGCTTGTGATTTCGATATGGTAACAAAAAAATCAGCTTTAACAATCTGCGAATTTCACTAAGTTTCCATCTTGGTTGTATCCAAAACGATCCATGTACTTCCTCGCAATCCACGAGAAGTTCAGATTCCTGTTATTAAATAATCTTGGGCAGGTGTGTTCTTCAAAGCATGTTTTAATCTGAAACGTCTCGCGTTCACCTTTCAACTGTGAGGCATGGAGTTTCCAACCACAATCACCAGTACATACATGACGGACTCTCTGTTTGTCATTCTTTACAATCTTCACATTGAATGCTCCATTCACAGCGTATTCCTTAATAGCAGTCTTCAAATTCTTTCTTGTTGAAAACCTCAATCCAACCTTCAACACCACATTGTTCATGTCAGTTCTCACATTAAAACATGGATAAGTCAGTCCTTGCTCACCATCTGAATTATGAGGTGTATTCAGTTCATCAGAAGCTGCATACGTTGATTCAACATCCCCTTCAAAATCCAGAAACTCATTCAAGTCAACAACATACTCAATTGAGTCATCTGAAACCACCTCGCCCTCATCGTGCAATTCATTCTCACACTCATCTGCTTCTTCATATGAGAAATCCCAAGTATACTCTTTCTGACTTATATTTCCTTCATCTTCAGTAATTGGAACCTCGTTACCATGAGAACATGATTCAGCTTCTCCATGTGAATGTGGTGGAAGATATGGTTCATTGAGGGGGGGGGGGAATGTAATATTGATAGGGGGATATGGTGGCAAATGTGTTGGACGTGAATCCCATTCATTGTCATGTGTGGGAGGGAAGTCATTGTCGAATGTGGGTGGGAAATCATTGTCGATCCTGAGGATAATATGATTGGGTGTAAGGAGGTGACCAGGGTATGTTCTCATTTGTGTAAGGAGGTGGGGAGCATGGTTGTTTTCATTTGTCATAATAAGGGGAACAATGGGTAGGGATTGGGTTCGGGGCATAGTCTGGCCACTCCAATGAAAGTACTTCAAACTCATGGGTATGAGCATCAGCATCTACCTTTTGACCCTCATTATCATCGACCTCAATCTCATCATCACCATATGCATTCTCGTCCTCCTCAATGTCATGCCATCCGAGGAGAGGTAAATCACGATACGTAGTGATCAGGTTAGCTACTTCATACTCCTCTATATCCAGGTTGTGTTCAACATAAATATGTATGATTATGTCCTCTGGAATCAACTCAATCATCTCAGGAATGTCTTCATCGATCAAAATACAGTGTAGTCCAACACTGATGTCCAGCCCGGGTTTCACGTAATGAAACCATACATGATTTTAGACGTCCAACCTAACCATAATCATTCCCAACTCCATTACAGACAGACTATCAACCTCGTATGTCACAACTTCTTCTAAACCCCTAACATATGCAAGCTGAGGTGTATATACCAATCTTCCATTGTAATGTATCACCAGGTGATAGTAATCTCATAGATCTACCATATTTCCTGCAAATATACCCAAACAAAAATCAGTTTGAGAGGTTAAAAAGGGTTAGGGTTTGTATAAAACAAGAAAGTTAGGGCTTTTCGAATCGAATGTAAAAATTAAAGCTTTTAAACATATATAGTGAAGAAATGTGCGATTTTGAAAAAGAATCATACAAAATGAGTCGCGATTTTCCTACCACTTTGCAAATCTTCAGGGAAATTTGCGAATCTTGAAGGAACTCCTTCGTTTCTCTTCTTCGTTACTTTGCTTCTCAACACTTTGTTTCTCCTTCTTTTCTCTTCTTCGTTTAGCTTCTTCACGAATCTTCTTCTTCGTTCTGTCAAAGTGTTCTTGGAGAGAGAGAGAAGTTAACTCAAATGTCTTGTTTAAGATCTTGTAAAGACAGATATTTAATGAAAGACATCATTTCAATTTGAGGAATGGATGGTTGAGATCTAGTGTTTTATTAGTGGCTATGATTTTGTCATTTAAGCAAGATATGCCACATCATATAAGTTATGCCACATCATATACAGACACATCAGAAATTAAATGCCAGGTAAGCGGTCCGTTAATGCCCCAGAATGAAAAGTTGACGGAAGGATTAAAATGAAGCGTTTTTTAAACTACAGGGACTCAAATCGTCACTCTTGAAAGTGCAGGGACCAAATCGGTATTGTACCCAAATATATATTTTATCTATTACAAAGAGCAAAGCTTCAAGATGCAAATCCAATTTCCACACGAATGATCAGTGGCTCACTCATGTCTGCTCATAATGGAACTTCCTGTGATGATCCTCAATTATACATAAGTATAGTGGGTACTCTTCAGTATGCCACAATCACGAGAGTAGAACTTGCTTTTCCTGTCAATAAAGCAGTCAAGTAAATAACCATTATTTATTTTATTTTGTAAAACAAAAAAGCACAATACAAAATTATAATAAAGTGTCAGAACTTTTTAAAATTACCCAAATAACAATTCAATAAATTATGTGAAATTTCATCGGGTAGCAAATTTTGATGCAATATTTGTAAATATATAATTGCTTAAAATTATTTGTAAATATAGTAATTTTTAATACGTTTATTGGTGATTAACATTGATTATTGTGTGAATCAGTGATTAACTTATTGCAAAAATATGTAATACATTGTTGATCACCGATTAACCCACTTAAAATTTGCTATAATTACAATAATTTTTAAGAGTAGAAATATATACAAATATTACTTAAAAATTTGCTAGATTTGCAATCATCCCATAAATTATTGTACTAAAAAGATTAAAAGAACAAAAAAACAAATTCATTGAAAAATAACAAAATAATGAAGCTATTTGGGTATTTTTTTTAAAAAAATTAGACATTTCACTAATTAATACATGAAATATGTTATTTGAAAACAATTTATGAATAGTTTAAAACTAAATTTATTGTTGGTTGCCAAATGCCTAAAAAAAATGGAATTAATAATATTTTTCCTCGGCCTATAAATAGGCCTCATTTGCATGTAATTCATAGTTTATAAAAATTCTTTTCATACGATACGAAGAGTGAAGAATGACCAGAACAAGAAACCAACTCAGGCGGCGGATTGCTTTCCCGCCGCCGCCACCTCCGCCGCAACCCCCCTCTGCAAGATGAACAGCCGCCGTCGCCTCCGCCGCCACCTCCGCCACCGGAGAGGGCTATCCCCGATTTTGAGCGGGGTTGTAACCTTTGCGCCAAGAAATGTATCGGTAAAAAACTTCTTCAGCATCAATCTGCTGTCCACAAGAACGCTCGACACCAATGTCGACGTTGCCTGTTGCGCTTCTTTAACGACTCGGAAGTCTCGACGCACAACTGTCGGAGATAAACCGATTTCTTGCTACCTGCCATTATTGAATTTCGAGTTTTTAGTTTTTTGCAGACGCTTCTAAACGCCTCGGAGGTCTGACTGACAATTCTTGAAGATAAACTGATTTCTTGCTCCCTTCCATATATTGAATTTCTAGTAGTTGTTCTTTGTATTTTTTGTTCATGTAGTTTCTGTCTCAGAGATTCAGTGATAATCTTTTGTATTTTTTTGTTCACATGTACTTTCTATCCCAGAGATTCATAAATGATATTAATACATCTTGATCTTTTCCTCAATTTGTTTTTGTTTTTTCATTTTTCATTTTCCTTTTTGTTTTTTTTTTTCTTTTTCAATAAGAAAAGCAAAGACTGTTCAATAAAATAACAGATTTGAATTTTTAAGTTAATACATAACACTGAATTTTTTTACTAATTGATACTAATTTTAAAAAATGCTTTTTTTTTTTTTCAGTTATAAAATTAGTAATCACAACTTTAGTTTTAACCAATTTCAAATATGTCCATTTTTTTAAAAATAATCAAACAAATTAATTTTACGTAAAATTTAGAATTGTTAATAAAATAAACGGATGGCCGGCGTCGCTCTAGGGTTCAAAATAAAATTCCAAACATGAATAAGTGAATAAATTCATAACTTTTCAAAAATGTACAAAAATCCATTGATATATCATTAACTAAAAATAGTCACATATTTCTGAAAGATGCAACACGACGGCTAAAATAGTCACATATTTCACCAATTTCTGATTGTGTCAATTCCTCTTGAGCTGCAGTGGAGTTCTGCTGCTATTGTTGTTGAGTATCCTCCATGTTTTGGTATGGAAGAGAGAGCTGCAGCTATGCCAGGAAGCGTTGAAACAGGACCAGCTCGTGCAGGACGGGTTGCTGCTGCAAGAGCATGTAATGGTCGAGCAGTAAGACGAATACAAAACTTCAGCTCCATTGATAAAATCTTCCAGAAACTGTAAAGACCAGAAATCTAATCACATTGATGTATCTATAAAAATTGAAAGAAAAAAACAAATTTTAAACTTAAGAGTCCTAATGACTCAGAAAAAAAACATGACCAAGTTGCATACTCAAATTATCAATGAATTCAACTTGTACTGAATTTAAATCTTCCAGAGCAACAATTGTAAGTGGCATGAGAACAAACCTTTGTATGAGGCCAAAGTTGATCAGGAGAAACATGCATCGTACAACCCTCTTTACCTGATTCCCACTCTTACAACAAAACGTGCCAGCACTCCAGAACCAAAACTAAACCACAAACTCATTAATCCAACTGCCTCAATTCTAAATGCCCTCATCTGTTCTGATAATTTATCCACTGTCTCTACTCCACCTTTGGTAACTGTTGCCTTAACATCTGAGTTCATACCACATTCTTCTGGCTTCTCATCTGTTCTCACCCCAAGCAGTTTCTGCATCCCAATGGCAAACATTCTTGCATTGGAGAGCCTTCTTATATCAGCCACCAACTTGTCTATACTATCAACCTCTACCGATTGATAACTGAGAACAACGCCTTCTGGATCATAATGGATATGAGAATCTTTGTCAGATGTATTTGCAATTCGCACATCGAGGCCCGCTATGTTGAGACGGAGATAATATTCGAGATGACCTATTCCCATACATCCCATCCTTTGACATATCATTTCGCATACTTACATGATGATCGTCCAATGCAGTGTAAGAACCCACCTCAACAGCATTGGGGAATCTAAGAGAGGCCAAATCCTGTTCAGATTTTGAATTTGACAGTCGTCTGGTAGTGGCACCCCTTCCAGGACCAGAAGAAAGTGAACCAAGAGATGTGGAATGCACTGGACCCTTCAAACTGCTAGATGGATACAGGGAACCATTGCCGTGCGAAGGAATGTTTGCAACTTTGCTACTCTGAGATGGCTGCATACCCGCCTCCCACTTGGGAGAGGCAACTCCTTTTACATTATGAAGATTAATAGAGACAGAACCAAAATGAGATGTAGGATTGTTGAAAGGCTGAGTTAAATTTGAAACAGAGAAAGCAGATACAGTCGGCCCCTTCTCAAATTCAAAGACTTCATCAACAGATGAAAAACTGGATGGAGAATATCCAGTAATCTGCATTGCACCATCAAGGCTGATATCAGAAAGAATATTTTCAGAAGTTTTTATTTCAATTTTTATTTCAATTTATAATACCCATGCTTGATATCACAATCAGCATATATAAGTAATAGCAATTAAAAAAATGTCACAACAGCCACAACCTTACCTCAAGGCCCAAAAAACCTACTTATGGATGCAAATAAATGCAGAATGCTCCTGCTTCTCAATCTAATAAAACAATCAGCTGCAATCATATTTGCTTGATTTAAAGCCTCTTCACATTCTGTCAGTGCTTTAGAGGCAATTATATTGTGCGATGACTGAAGGAAAATAAAATTTAAGGGCATGGAAATTAAGAAAGAAAAGTTATACCAGAATGAAAATTACTATGATCAAATAATTCACTTCGCACACAATCAACAAAATCGTAATCTGTAGACTGGCCTCAATAAAAAATTAGAAATAAAAGGAAAATTGTGTAGCAAACTTCACAATGATAACAAGAATGTAAATAACACAAACATCAATATCATCACAACAACCCAATGCAAATCCTTCCCATTTCTTCCTCAACTCTGTTATTCTCACTTTTTAAAACAAATTAACATTCATCCTTGAATTATCAATAGACCCGAGCCTCACTTCAAACAGATTTCAAATGTCTCATACAAAATTGATGGGGGGGAGGGGAGTAGTATTCTAGGCACCCAACAAAAATAAGTGGGAGAGTAGAGTAGTAAACCAGATGGGCAAATAAGTCTCTTCCTTTTTAACTTTTCTACACTTAGCAAAGTAAATCACTCCTCTCCCCCACTTATTTTGAAATATGAAGAAAAAAATCATTATAAAACTATAGAAACCTTTTTATGGTCAATATCAGGCTCATCGGCATGGTGTTGAAGAACAACATCATCAGCCGTTCGACAAATTTGTACATTTTTCTTCAATTCTTTTTGAATTTCAAGAAGCCGAGTATATTTATTACAACATATAGCTCTCAGCAGCAACTTTTCAACATCCATGCAACTTTGATCAAGAGAAAATTCTGCTTCCCTGCTTGTTAATGGATCTATGACAAATGTACTGTGGATGCACTTTATCTGCATATCTGATCCAGGTTCAATTTTTATGAAGGGACATGATCCTGTATATCAGAAGTACCAGCATTTTTATCAAAATCCAACCAGTACATGATTTTCAACCCAGGGGTTCGTAGACCAGATATGTCAGCTTCTCCATCTTGATTCATTTGTGCAGAGCCACTGCCACTTCCATGGTTTGTACAGCTATCAGATATGAGCTCAAACCGAATAGCATCTCGCCATTTCCTTGTCTGAGAAATTGTACTTGCTTTAAGACAGTGTCCATAACAAGTGAGATGCAAAGTTCATGCATAATTGTGTACAATGTCATGAACGGATTTTCAGCTGCGGCCATTCTGCGTTCTAAATCATCTCCAAGAGCATGCCGATGCAATTCTTCCAGTTTCACAAGTCTCCTTCTCTCCCCAACTAGAAACTCCATACATAATATTCTCCACAACGATAAGTGTCCTCTATAACCTAGAGTAACTAAGACCTTAAATTCCCCTTCTACGCGAAGAAATGCTGTACCATCATTGACTTTAACTTCAGATATTTCTTTTGGAAGTGAAACTTCAAGTAACTTAGACCGAACTAGCATCTCCAACTTTTTCAATGCATTCTTTTGTTGATCTTCAGTCAATGTTCCCTGAATGCTGATGTCTTCAATACATTTTGGAAGACGCTCATAGGATCCTGTAAGGAGAATTTCAGTAGCAGATGGAACATCATAGACAGGTGCACGAGCTTGCTGTAGCCCCTCGTGCATGAAGAATAATGAGTCTGCAGCTTGTGTGAAACATGTATCATGATTCGACAAAGTTGATGCAAGTTGCTGACAGTATTGAATTAATGGAACCTACAGGCAAAGAGTACAAAGATAAACAAGAGAAATACAACTTTAAATAAACAGAAAACTAGTAACCAGATTATCAACTGGGGCCTCCTTTTTAACTTCAAGTGATGATTGATGGGGGGGGGGGCATTGAAATCTAAAAGATCAAGAGAGCTACTCATGTCTAATTTCCATAAACCACTTTTGCAGTATTATGTGTAACTCTTCAAACGCAATTGCTAATAAAAAAACTACCAAAAAAAAAAATATTAATAAGAAATCCCTTGCATCAAAAAGAATGAAACAAGGAAAGCATGAACATACAAAAAAGAAGGGTCAAGGCCAACAAAGAGAACAAGAAAAAAAAAAGCTGATTATGAGTATGCATATCCCAATTATAATCAATCAAAAAAGGAAAAGTAGTGGAGGGACCCGAAAATATTTGGGCAGATGCCCAAAGTGCTCAGCAATCCACACCACTCCTAAGACACACCACAATCCTCAAACATCATCTAGTTCCTCTCAATTCAAATATACGATAATATAAGCAATTTCTGATTGTGTCAATTCCTCTTGAGCTGCAGTGGAGTTCTGCTGCTGTTGTTGCTGCTGATGGAAACGCTTCACACTAAGCACTTAAAGAAGGAGCTGAACTCGATGGACACTTACGGCAAATACATAACCCCTATATGTAAGCCAAAGCATCACAGTAAACAGATGAAGCAAGTGAATATGATTGCTATTTTCCTACATGACAATACCAGAAGTAAAAAAGTAGAATTTGAACTTACCCCAGAAAGAAACGGAAGGCAGGCTGCTCAGGATCCAAATTCAGCAGTGCACCTTCATTGTCCCTAAAATCGAACCTAGGATCTCTTTCGGAAGATCAGAAAGCTGGGCAAACAGTCAAAGGACTCCGAGATATTTGAGAATACCTCTCAAAACCTTCTTAAGAGCGACAAGAGGAACCCAACAACCTCCGTACCCCCCATCATCCCCAAGACCAATAATAGCCGTATTCAGTTCACCTCTAACATGTGCGGGGACACCTGTTCCCGGTGATCTACTTACTGACAATCCCGAGGTCATTGAAGCTAAATTTGAAGATCCAGAGAGAGCATTTCCTACACGATAATAACAGAGTGGTTGGACTGGATAAGGCCCGTTCCACCCATATCAGCAGCCAGGTTAAAGACATGGTCAACTTCCTTAGTCACCTTCAAACAATTATCCATCACTCGGAGATCGACAATATGAAATTCATGACAGAACATATCCTCAATCTGTTCATTCTTCTTCAGTTCTTCCAATCCGAAGCAATAATGTAATTTCCTTCGCTCTTCAAACGTCGAGCAATGTGGGAGGCAATAAAACCACCTTCCCCCAGTGATAGAAATCCTCAATTTATGTGATGGCCAATAAGGTTCTCCTTCAAGTTCCTGATAAGTGTATGAGCCATAGTTGGATTGACCTGTGCTTCACATTCTGTATTCATACAAAGGAAAGTTAGCTTTACAACGTACGCTATCTGGGACTACAGATCAAACAACGACATAGTGATGTTCAGACCAAATCTCCAACACAAGGAAAATTTCTTCATGAATACGAAATTATATATGAGGACATTGTTCAAGGAGAGAGACGATATATTAAAGAGAATTGCTGATAAAAAAGATAAGGAACTACACAAGTTAGATTATGTAGCAAAGAAAGATTTCATTTTTCAAACAATCATCATTTATATAATCACATTAAAGAATATTCCCAGGAAAAGTAACAAAGAAATCATGTTCCCGAATATAAACATTAATAATGATGTTAAATTATTTTACAAATGAAAACAAAGACAATATATTAAAGAGAATTTCTAATAAAAGAACAGGAACAGACAATACAAAGTTAGATTCTCCCTCTGAGAGAGAGATATTATATCACAAACCTTCTGAAAACTGTACAGAGAAAAAAAAATTCCCAATTTTCAAACAAACATGAATTACAATATCACACAGAAAGAATATTCTCAGGTTCTGTGCTACAAAAAAAAACATTGCTCCTGAATCAAACATTAACGATGCTAAATTATTTACAGCAAAACAAGTAAAGAAACAAACAACCCACCAATCAAAACCCTAAATCTGAAAGAAAAAGCCAAAAACTAATAGATATAAATAAAAAACGAAGTACCCAGAAAAAAACAAGAGGAACCCAGAAAACCCAGTTGGATTTTTTACCTTTTTTTTTCAAAGCTAGAGAAGGGATAATGAAGATGAAGTAAGAAGGAAAAATGGGTAGAAGTGAGAAAGACAGGCCCGGCCTAGAGGGAGTGGTAGTTTGAATTTTGGGCCCAAAACTTTAGAGTTGTTGTTTATTAAATTATATACGTTGTAGTGGTTTCTAGTTACTAAATAATGAAATGGTACAGTGTATTCAATATTTTGTTCGATCCAATTTTTCCTCATTTGGCTTTTAATTATTTTGATTAAAAGATTCGTTATTTTAACACTCTTTTTTTATTTAGAAAAAAATCAAATCTACTTTTTTTTTTTAAAAAAATAGAGTTTTTTTTTAAATAAAAAATTTAACTCTAATTTATTTTTATTATAATAATCACATTAATACATTTAAAAATGAATTATTCTATATATTTAAATTTTAAATTAATTATTAAAATATAAACATGCTTAAAATATCTCTTTCTTTTTATTTTTCCACTTATAAAATTTCAAATCTAAACTAATAATTTTTAAAAAATAAAGTTTAAATTATATTTCTTTGAGTTTTTTTTCATATTTCTTTTTGTTATTTTTTTATAGTAAAAATTATATGATAGTATCTGAAACCATTTTCGGATCGGACCCCTTTTTTCTTAGGACCGGCCATGGAGAAAGAGGGTCTAATGGTAAAATATCGAGATTATTAGTTACTTGCTATAAATAGAGAAGAGACTCTGAGTAAGCAAATGCAGATCAAACGAAGACCATTCATTTTTTTTATTCATTTAAATCGAAGTTCAAATAGAAAAGTTATGACTAACAAAATGTTAGCATTAATAGTAGGGAAAGGTCAAATTGTATGAATTTAGAAGGGGTATAAATTTTATTTTTTAACTATATATTGTATGTTTGTATTTAACTAAAAGCACAGAGTGTTAAGGATCTGACGTCGAAAAGATGAAGGGACCTAACAACATTTATAAAATCTAAGAGTCGCTTCTCTCATTATCAATTCACCATCATCATCTGGCTCGCGGCCTAAAGGCCGGCCAACGTTTGACGGACCGACTCGACTCGTTAATTGTTTGGATTGGATATAAACCTCCTTTTTTTTTAACAAGCCAACTCATAGGCCGGCTCGCTTGAGCCTCCATAGGGCCGATCCAACGAGCCGGCTCAAACTCGGCCCAAATAAAGCTCGCAATATATATTAATTATTTAAATAAAATAAATATTATTATCAATTTAAAATTTTAAGATAAAAAAATAATAATATACATCCTATCTCTTTATATTATAACTTTACAATAGAGTTAAAAAAAATTAAAATAGTTAAATTATTTAATGGATAAAATTGAACATTTGTTTTCTTACTGTGCAAAATATTAAGTTTAATAATTTTTTTTTTCACTTTTTACTATTTAAAATAATAAGTTTAATATGTTAATTTTGTTAATACTTGATATTTTTTTAACTGATTTGAAAGTTATGTACTATTGATTGTTGAGAAAATATTATACAAAAATGAATTTATATGATAAGTCGAGCTTGGCTTGCTCCAATGAGCCAGGCCCAACTTTGGCTCGATGAGCCTAGCCCATGAGCCGAGCCGCGAGCCTTAAAATTTTAGAACGGCTCGACCAAAAGTGTAGGCTCATTGGGCTTGAGCCCGAGTCGAGCCTGAGCTTTTTAATATTTGGGTCGAGCCGACCATTGATAATGGTGATTACCAATTGGTTTTGAGATAAATGCTCACGTTATTAATACAGAGGTTTAATTTATATTTTTACCCCAAAAAAACAGTAAATGATACCTCTATAGTTGGTTTAATTTGCAACTCTAGTTTAAAAATAATTTTATATATTTTGTGGTTTTTAAAATTACTAGTTTTAAACACGTGCGTTGCACGTGATTTTTTTTAATAGTTAAAAATTAATAATTGACTTTATTATTTGGTTTGTTTATATGTTTTGTACAATTATTTTTAAAATGATTGAAAACGTTTTCAATTTATAAAATGTTTTTTCTGTTCATTTTCATAATTATCATGTGACAAAAATCAAAGGTTTTTTTTTTGGAGGTATTAGTTTTGAGATATGTATTGTTGGGTCGTAAATTAACTGAGAATCACAAAAGAGATCAAATAACTAATTGTAAACACTTACAAACACTGGAAAAAAAAAAAAGAACAAATCATGGAAGCTTAAAAGTCGTGGTCTACACTATTCGCTATGATGAATGGAGTGACTATGATCTGAATGTAATAGAAACTTTGAAAATAAATAGTGAGAATCTATCTATCTAAGATTAAAATGTGAATTATAAATTTTTTAAATAAAAATATAAATTAAAAGACAAAAAATAAGAGGAAAAAAAAAGACCTACCTTGTATTAATCTACCATGATCAAATGCAACAAATCCTCCTGTGGGTGAGAGCTATTTATATGATAAATTATGGGCGGTTGCTTGGATTAGAAGAATTTCATTAGTCTCTTGATTATTATTTTAATGTCTACTAAATATTTATTTGATGAGAAGTTATCGTGAAGTGGTGAGGGATTTTTTTTTATGGCCGTGGTGGGGGAATTGAATAGACATTAAGTTAATTATGAATAAATTGTAGAAACCTATTATTTAAAAGAATTTGGGTCGATAAATTAAGTTATTGGAAGTTGAACAAACCTTTTAAGTTAATTCTATTTATTAATATATTTATTTGAACTTTATATATCATATATCGATTAAAAAAATTAGATTGCTCCTTGGTTAGCATTTTTATTTCATATTATTAATTAATTTTATTTTTTTGGGTTGGAATATATGAACTTAGATTCAATTATTTCAATATATAAATTTTTATTTACTATAATTTTGATATAGACGTTCAATTTACTATAATTTTGATTATTTATTATTTAACATAATTTGATATTTAATATTTAAAGGAAGGAATAATGGTAGTAAGAGGGTATTAGTGTCATAAAAAGTTTCTCCCATTAGACAGTTTTTAAGTAGTAATGGAATGGAATAGAATAGATAATAGATCATTATACCCTCATCTAATGAATTTCGGACACCTCTATTTGTGAAGAAAAAATCGAATACATTTTTATTTCGCATCTGTCATGTATTCCAATTTTATTATAAACTGTAACTTTTTTAATAAATAAGTGTAAGTTGAAGAATATATTATAGTTAACAATGCATAAAATTTAAAAGTTGCATACATGTGTTCAAAATTTTGAATTATTTTAATAGATTTGAAATATGTGACAGACGTAAAATAAATACGCTTTCTCAAATTTATTAAAAATTTACTAATTTATGTGATTTGTAATTTTTAAGCTATGGAGGATTAAAATTGATATTAGAAATGCTCTTTTTACTATCATAAAAAAAGGAAAAAAAAAAGAATAGACATTTCCAATGCCAACACATACATATAAGATGAGAAACTGTTAAGGAACCTTTGTCTTTGACGTATATATTAAGAATTTTTTCTGTATAATTTTTCATCTTATAATTAGTTCAATAGTTTTTATGAGTATTTAGGCAAGTAATTGAATTTTATGACTGCCTGATTATATATATATATATATATATATATATATATATATATATATATATAATCTGACTATTTTATATCTGATGTTTTTTTCAACCAATAAGATGAAAGATTATAGAGAAAATATAAAATATTAATCTATACTTCAAAAAAATAAATCACACATATATAATTTAATAATCATATCTCTCATATTTTAAGGTTTGTGTTTATTAGATTTTTTATTCAATTTGTATCTTTTATCCCCAAGTTTTAAGAAATAGGTTTATTTGGTCTCCAACATTTTAATTTGTGTCTATTTCATCTCCCGGTTTTGAGAAATAAGGTTTATTTAGTCTTGAAATTAGTTTTCTAATCATTTTGTAAACGACTTTCAAGAAAAGGTAATAGCAGTGACCAAATTGACATATTTCTCAAAACTCAGGATGAAATATGATAAGAACCAAATAGACACAAGTTTCGAAACTCAGTGATCAAAAAATTAGTTTAGCCTAAGTATAAACATGAGTAAATTCATGAATCATATATTTTTTCAATATAAAAATTTAATAGAATCGAAACACGTGATATATATAGATAAAATAATACATAAAAATAATAAGATAAAATTTATCTAGAATATCATATTTACTATGATATTATGAAATTTATTTAAATAACAACCTTCACGTTTAAGAGATTTAAAATTTAAATGGGTTGTTATCTCTCAATTTGGTCTTTCAAATTTGTTGGACTTAAATACTGCTATTTGAGTAATTTTTATACTCATATGTGATATTTCAGTAATAAGTTAGGGAAATTTCACTTAGTGGAAAATTTTGATGCAATATTTATGAATATATCATTGCTTAAAACTATTTCGAAGTTTTGAAGTGACCATAATATAGAGGTTAAAACGAGGATTCCAAAATATTTTAAAACATCTAAATTAGAGTTCAAATGAAAAAGTTATAACTAAAAGAAGATTAACAACCGTTGAAGGAGAGGGGTCTCATTAACATATTTTAGGACTACATGTGTATAATTTGTCTTTTTTTTTTTTTTTTAACTACATGAGATGTTTATACATTTAACCAAAATCATAAGGGTCTTATTTGCAATTTACCTTATTAAAAAAACCTATTATTTTTAGTTTAAAAAAAAAACCTATTATTTTTAGGTGGAGGTTTAACCACAATTATTAACCCTAGCTACGACAAATAATAAAATGAGGTTTGAATAATGTGGTTTCTCACTCAAAATTTGTTGGATTTTTTTAATTAGAGACCTATAATATATTGGCTGAAGTGCATTCCATGTGTTTTATAAAGTTTAAAAATAATCATGAACGGTTAATTATAAATAGAGGTTAGTTAAAAAAATTTCACTTTTGTAATAATTATTTTAAAAAATATTAATGAAAGAAAAAATAGTAATAAATAAATTTATCAGAATAGTAAAAACTATATAAAAATAATAATAGCTAAATTTTAATTAAAAACATCTCAATAAATTTCATAGAAAACAAGAATGAGATTTGTCATTCTACAATACAAAAAAAAAAATCAATGAAAAATAACTCATTAATCTAATGAAAAAAAGTTCAACAAATAATAGATGATTACTATGATTATATTGTAAACCCATATCTTTATCAATCACCAATTATGTAAATAAATAATCAATGCGTGAGTTCATTGTCATTTATCTCTATCTCTAATATATAAAAGTGACGAAGTTTTAGAAACATTTTAAGATAATTATACCCTTTTATTAATTATAAATTTATAAATTATGTGACTACAATAATTAATTACCACTAACAATCAATTATTATATTCTTATAATATATTATCTCTGATTTAATATAATGAATTAATTTTTTAAAAAATAATAGATTTTTGTTTATCGAAGTTGAATAATTGTATAAAATAGTTTTTTAAATACTAAAATAATAAGTACATTGATTATTTTTATGGTAAAGGAACATTATCAATTTTTGCTAATTATTATATTTCTTATAATATGTTATCTCTTATTTAATATAATGAGTTAATTTTAAAAAAAAATAGATTTTTGTTTATCGAAGTTGAATTATTGTATAAAATATTTTTTAAATACTAAAATAAAAAAGTACATTGATTCATTAATTTTTGCTATATTTTAAATTAGATGTATTAATTACTTTTATCTAGATGGACAAAATTGTTTTCTCGATGAAATTCAATGGCCTGTTTTCTATCAATTAAAAAAAAAAAAGTTTCATGTGTTTTATTGGATATATTATATATTTTTTAAATGTAATATCTATATTTATCTCTATATCTATATAAAAATATGGAGAAATATTTTTAAATCATAACACATTTCATCAATGATTAAAAAAATATAATAGTTATAATTAAAAAAAATAAATAAATCACGTGCAATGCATGTGTTAAAATCAAGTTAAAATAAATCGAAGATAAAGAGTTTTATAGAAATATTATATTTACATTTTTAAAAATCATTATAATTATTATTTTATTAAAAAAACTAATTTTAATTATTCTAAAAAAACTACCTAAAATATGTATAAGATTTATGTAAAAAGTTCCATAGGTAGCAAAGTTAAATTTAATATTTAAAAATATACCCTCGTTAAAAAGTATCTGTAAATATATCATTTCTTGTCAATCATTGATTGACTATGATAAATAAAATAGGGATAATTAAAGAAATAGCATATTTTTTTATATATTAATTAAATAAATGTTAGAATTTTAGAAAATTACTAAAATAGCATAGTTATAGTTCAATAATTTATTGAAATAAAAAAACCAAAAAATTCATTGAAAATAATAATGAATAATTATCAAATAATTCAATGAGTTTATTGAACTAAAACTTTAAAAAGAATTTTTTTTATTGAAAACACCCATAAAAAATTATGAAGTATAGTTCAATAATTTATTGAAGTATAATTATTCAAGTTGAGTAATTTTTAAAAAGTTATGACATTTTAGTAATAAGTATACAAATTTATGCTATTTGAGATCAATTGTAAATAATTTAACTCTGATTATATTCGTTGATTATAATTCAGTGATTGATATATTCAATAAAAATATATTCATATATGTTATAGATTTATAGTTATTTAAAAAAAATATTTTTAATTATTATAAAAAAAATGCTAGATTTATAACACGTGAAGCTAAATTAGGGATCTCAATTTATCAAATGTACAATTATCGAGGTCTCCTTTCCTCTAGGCGTAAGAAATGGAGGGTACATTCCAATATAACTTTTTGCAAAAAATCATGGCCTTAAATGCCAAAAAAAAAAAAAAAAAAACAAACTCTTTGATGTTAAGGGTTTTCTTAAGGTTGAGACCACCATCTGAAGCTGTTCATTTATACATAGAGAGAGGACGAGCTAAACTAGCCCCATTATTTTGCTTTTTGTTTGGAATGTGGGTACATAGTTCAATCTCATTCGGATCAATTTTAAAACTATGGATGGGGAAAAAAATATAACCATTTGATTTTTCAATTGTGGTTTTTGTTTTTAATTTTTTTTAAATAACAAAACTATTTGATAATCAATTGATTTTTTTATTTTTAGTTTGTTTGTAACGTCCCGTTACTTTTGAGGTGAAAATTTTGTTATTATTATTATTATTATTATTATTATTGCTTCACTTAGTATAATTATAGTGATTGGTGATTGTTTATTTTACTTAGAAGTTTAATTTAATATTTTAATTTTCGGCTCGAGTTCGATCGTTAAGTAATTTCCGTTAGAACGTTTAAATAGAATCGGGTGTAATAACGTTTATTCACGGGCCAATTACTAATTGTTATATCACCTTAAGTTAGATTAGAAGTGGTTAAAGTGAATTGGAATTGGAACTGTGCAATAACGAGAACCCGGGAAACTTTTTACTTAAGAATTAGAGCTCGGGACATAACGGTCATGTAACGTCCCGTTTTCCGGTAAGCAATTAAATAAATATTTTTATTTTGTCCCTTTTTAAATTTTATTTGAATTTTTGGATAAGTTTTGGTAATTATAATTTATTATTCTTTTTCAGGAATAATTATAATTACCAAATGTTATTTATTGGAGATAAAGGGAAATAAATAAAAAAAAAAAAAAAAAGGGGGCCAAATCGTGAAAAGGGTGGGGAAAGAAGAAAATAGGGTTTTAATTTTATTTTTTTTTCCCTTCTCTTCTTTCACGTGAACATCAGAGACAGAGACCAAGGTAGGCATTATTTTTTTTCCTTCTTCTTCTTCTTCTTCTTCTCAAAACCGTTAAGGGAGATTCCGGGGGTTTAAATTCTAATCACCATTCTCCTCCTTTGTTGATTTAGGTTGTGGTGGTGGTGGTGGTGGAGTTTGAAGGAAGCTAGGGTTTTCGTTTCAAGTTTCAAACTTAAGGTAATGATTTTTTCCTTCCTTTAAATTTCTGATTTTTGATTTAATGTGTCTACAAAACCTACCAAATTCCTTAAAACATCATTCTTTCTCTTCAATTTTTCAATTCCCTTCAAACCCTAAAAACCCTAGAATTGATCCTTTTTGAAAAACGTTTTTTTCCATTGACCAATCTACCCAAATCATTGCTGGAAATACGTCCCGGGATCGTCGCCGCCGCCCGTGGCGGCGCGGCCAGCCACGGCAAGGGGTCAGCTTCTTGGCCGACGCTACAGCACCTTTTTTGGGGGTTGCTACGCGTTGTTTCGCTTGCCGTTTCGCCGTTTGTTGCCCAATTTGTATTTTTATCTAGTAGGTGTTTTTTTTAGGATGTTTGTGAATAGTTAAGGGTGTCGTTTCAGGTGTTGGAACCTATTAACAAAAAGGGAAAATTCAAGTTTGGAAAACTTAGCTTAAAGGTGAGTAGAATTATGTTAAGTTTTAAATTGTGTATGATTGAATGTTTCCTTTTTCTTTAAAAGTTAACCTCATTTTTTTTAAGTGTATTATTGGATGTTTATATGCATAATATGAGGTTTTGGGGCTGTTCTAAATGGAATTAAAGTGTGGGTTTAAGAAAGTTATAAAATTGGACTAAGCATGCTTAAAATGTTTTTTTTTAAAATCGGGTGATGCCTAGGTTACTTCTTTACGATTATTAACTCGATATTGGGAGTTTAAACTTGTTTTTGGGTGTTTCAAAGTGATTTAAAGTTGCTGGTTTTGATTGCCTCTATTGATGAAGTAGTGCCCATTAAGCCCATATTTAGGCCTAGGCGGTTAGTTAGTCATTAATGTTTTATTCTGGACCTTTGGGATGTTTTCTCTATGTTTTTGTACTGATTTGGGAGTCGAAATATAGGCGTTACTCCGCCGAATTTTAGTTAGAATTAAATTAGTTTTAGAATGCCCGAAAAAGGAGCAAAACAACACTAGTCTAGGCTAGTTTTGCTTCTAGACTTGCAAACCTTTGAGAATTGTTATGAGTGACCCAAAAGTGATATGTTGGGTGATTTTAAAAGGGTTTTAAGTGGTTAAAAGGCGAATTTTTCCAGAATTTAATTTTAAGAAATTTTCGGCCTAGAAAGAGAATTATTGTGAGAATTTGGGTTTAGGCTCAAATTAAGTATTTTGGGTGGAGAAAATGGAATCATATTACTCAAATACCTCGGTAATATGATAGTAGGTTCGCTTTAAGTAAAGGCCTTACTTAAAGAAGAATATTGCCGTTAAGGGGGACTATAAAGTTGTGCACAACTTTGTAGCACTTAGCGGGGCAGGTTCATTCCATCTGTACAATGGAAAAGAATATTTCTCGTAAGGATTTAAATTGAGAAAAGAGTGTTTAAATTCCTTACTGAGCGTAGTCTTTCTTTGTTTGCTTGCAAAGAGAAGATTAGAGGTATTAGATAGAATACTTAAATCGAAAAGTTTTAAATTGAGAAAAGGGTGTTTAAAACTGTTTCGAGAGTTTTAGTTCGAAAGGACGAAAATTATGAGATCATGTAAGAGTTGGGATGTTGTGGATTAATTTTGAGTGTTTGGAGTAAGTGTGTTTTTCGGAAGTCAGTAAGGCCGATCGTGGACTTAAAGTCTTAGGAAAATCTCTCATGGCATGATTTTTAATTTAACATTTTTCTACTCATTGGGCGTAGCCTCATGATGCAACAATCTTTTTTTTTCAGGTAAGGGAAAGAAAAAGCTCGGTGGCTGATGCGGTTCGTTGTGGTGGCCGGTTGGCGTGGATTTGCTCGCTAGCGAATCCTTTTATTCTTTTGTTATGTTGGGATGAAATATTTGAATTGGTTTCATGTTTTGGTTTTGTTTAAAATAATAACAACTGCTAAATTTTTGTTTGAGAATTTTTGGGCATTGGTTTGAGGTTGCCCTTTTATTTAATTGTTTATTTGTTTTTAAGTAATCCGATCGGATGCGAACTATTTGAAAACTATTTATGAGTTTCATTTTAATAAAAAATGACTGGATGATGTTTTTCGTATGCTTCCGCTGTTGTTTTATGTATTTCAATGCTTTGGGATTTTTGGGGTGTTACAGGTCATTTATCAAAACTTATATATATATATATATATATATATATATATATATATATATATATATATATATATATATATATTTATATGTCTTCAGCAAGCAAAAACAAAAGAAAAAAATTGAAAAGCAAACCAAAACCCCAAACCCGTAGCTAGAAGAGAGAAAAAGAGAAGAGAAAGAAATATCTGGTTCTCTTTCGTTTCTCGGCCGTTTTCATCGTGCCTTAGCTCGTTGGAAAGCTCTTGAGACGTACTTTCATTTTGTACCATCAATCGAGCCGATTCGTTCCAGATCCGGGAGATACGAGGTAAAGAAGAAATGGGTTTTTAGGTTTCCTTTTTCCCGATTTTACGTTTAAGCTTCGATTCGTTTTTCTCGGGTGTCGTTGGTGATTTCTAGTTAGGAAAAATCATTTTGGTCGAGGTTATTGTCTTGAATCTAAGCCCGAGTCGAATGGAAAACCCGTGCCCTTTGAAATATTCCAAACCGAGGGTTCCGTATATTGAGTTTTGTTATTTTTAAAAGTGTTTTCTTTAAGTAATAATCAAAAAACCGGAACTCGATCCTTTTCCTCTTGCCTTGGCCGTGAGCTTCATAGAGTTTCGGGGTTAAGTTTGATGTTTATTTTAGCTATTGGTTATTCGTTCGTGGTTTAGAAATTAATATATTTAGTTGTATATTTTACTTTGTAGGTTTGAACCACGAGCAACCGTTCACACATCCAATGAGCGGTGTTTCTTCTACGCATCCTAGAGGTGAGTTTAAAATGAGCTTTAGTGTTTTAATGGCTCGAATTAATTGACGATTTAGTTAATTCGAGGTTAAGGGTTGTGGATGGTTAGGAAGAAAAGATTGTGGAAAGTGTGTTTGGGCTAAGGAAAGTGCATTAAGACGATATTCTCGTCACTGAATGGTATTAAGTCTTGACGGCTAAAGTGTGGTTTGGGTGTAATAGATTTGAAAGTAGAGAAGGAAAGTGACGGTTCGGACTCGGGACTTCCGAGGAGGGAAAAATAGTCCTAACATGCTTTAGGTTTTCTCTTAATTATTATCCTACATAATTAGGAAATAGGATAGAAACCGAGATTAATGGTGACTTATATTCGTGGTGACTATGGTGATTAGTGGTGACTTATATTCATGGTGACTTATATTCGTGGTGACTGGTGACTAATGGTGACTTATATTCATGGTGACTGTGGTGACTAATGGTGACTTATATTCATGGTGACTTATGGTGACGTATAATAACGGTGACTAATGGTGACTTATATTCATGGTGACTTATGGTGACATGTAATAATGGTGACAATGGTGACTACGGTGACTATGTATGAATGGTGACAATATAATTACGGTGACTATAGCGTTGTTATACGCGAGGCGACAAGGGAAGTTGAAATGTGTTATGGTAGTTGAAATTGACTTTAACCGAGCCAATCATGTTTACTTCCCTGTGCATGTAGTTCTGAATGTAAATGCGTATTTAGCCTTATTTGTTGATGTGCTCGGTGTTAGTTATTGGACACTATTTCTGATAAGGACTTCGGTCCATATAAACACTTGATTTCATTTTACTCTCACTAGCTTTATCCTAATGTTGCTACACTACAATTTTATAGGTACATCTCGTGGGAAAGGTTGGGGTAGAGGTCGTGGTGCCGCTTGACTGACCGTATGATGATCCGGGGATATGGATTGTAGCATTGCGAAATGCTAGTCTTTTGGTTGTCTGTAAATGTGTATATAGTTGGTGTTCTGAGCTCGAAAGAGCGTAGTTTTGTGTTTTAAATGTTTTATGTTGTTTTTTACGTTTTCTTAAACATAGGAAATGCGCATTTCCTGTTTTTCTCTAATGTGAATATTGTAAACAGGTATGTTCAAAATATAAATGGATCCACGCAAATTTTCTATAAAATGGTTGTTTTCCGCTACGTAACAAATTAAATATTTTCAATGGAGTCGGGTTGTCACAAAAAAAATCAAAACTTAAATACCAACATAATTTAAAAAATTGAGAAACTAATTAGTTTTTAAACAATTATATTTTCAAAAATAAAAATAAAAATAATGAAATATTTATCAAATGAGTTCTTATAAAATTTGAGTAATTTGAATCTAAATTTGTTTAAATATGGTTATAATTCTTAATTTTAGATTTAGTTTAGACCCACCATTTGTACATTGTTTTAGTCTTAATTTTTGGAGGAGAACATAAATAGTGGACTTATTTTTATTTGAGTGCCTTAAAGTAGAGATATTAATTCAATTTTAAAGTATATATCACATGGAAATTAAGACAGACGTATACCATGTGAATCAGCTTTTTAAAGGTGTATAAAAGTAGACTTGGGGAATAGTATACTTGGGAATTTTTTTTTATATTGTGTATTTTAAAAATATTTATAAAAATATTGTAGTTATGAAAATAATAGGAAAAGTATCGTAAAACGCAACCTGAGTATGCGATTTTAAGTGAAATCGCATACAGGGTATGCGATTTCTATCAAAATCGCAAACTCCGTATGCGATTTTAAGGCAGACGGTTTCAAAACCCTCAAACCTCTCTCTTACTTCCATTATTTTTTCTCCCCTCTATCTCTTCTTCCTCTCCTTTGTTCAAACAGTCGCCGCCGACCAACCATAGCCCCTCGCCAGGCCGCCGTCCCAGATCTCCCGTCACCTGCCACTCACTCACCGCCGCCGACCAGATCGTCGCCGCTCTACGTCACCGAGAAATACCGTCAGATCTAGTTTCTATTCGTCGGTAAATCTATCTTTCATTTTATATTTTCAAAATGTTAGTTGTATTTAATTTCTGTTATATGATTGAAAGAGAGGAATGGTTATGAACAAGTTTATTTAATTTCAAAATGTTAGATTTTTTATTTAGGGTTTTTTTACTTATTGTTGTGAAATTTTGAGATGAGTTTGTGAAATATGAATAATTTTTTTAGATTGATTAGTATGGATTCTAAATTTACATTTGAAATATTTGTATGCAACTATTGCAAATGGGAGATAAATGTATTGTGTTACAATGTTATGTGAATGGACGGATTATTGATAGTCCTAAGGGAATTGAATATGACAAACCACCTTACAAGACGTTGACTATATGGAATGGATTAAGTTTTGAGAATTTTAAGGAGCTAGTAATGAGCACGTTATTTGGAGAAGTTAGACCAAATAGAGTAGATTTCTACTACCGGCATCTGACACAAATGTCATCTAGTGTCAATAGATATGTCCCAATAAGTATTAAAAATGATGTGGATTTGACATTTATGATAACTGTCAGTTTGTCTCCACCAAATATAGTAGATTTGTATGTGGAGAGTGACATATGTGTTGAAAATAATGAGAGTAACGTTGTAGATGATCAATCTAACAACAATGAGTTACTTCCATATCATCCATATGAGACTATTCCACCGGGGAATGAGTTTATTGATTTACGTACACTAACCGATGATGAAGAAGAAGTGATTAATTTGAATAGCGACAATATGCATGATGTCACTTCTCCTTCGTTCACCGAGTTGAATAGTGATTCTTTGAACCGCATGAATGAAGTCCCATTATTTCCACATGTTGTATTAAGAGATGACCATGAGCAATTACGTACGGGACTTAGGTACAAAACAAAAATTGATCTGGAGCATGATGTGAAACGGTGGTCAATAAAAAACCAATATGATTTTGAGGTTATAGAATCAACACCTGTTATATGGGCCGTGAAATGTATAAAGTATGATGATGGATGTATATGGAGACTTAGAGCATCACGTCGAAAAGAACATAATATGTTTGAGATCACAAAATTAACCGGTCCACACAACTATACATACTCATGTGTGTCTCAAGATCACCCTCAGCTCGATTCATTGTTTATTGCTAGAGAGATTCGAAATATGGTAAAGGTTGACAATACTGTTAAAATTGTTCTGTTGCTTCAAGTTATATTGGACAATTTTGGATATATGGTTAACTATGGGAGAATTTGGGAAGCTAAGAGCAAAACCATTGAAATGGTATATGGTAATTGGGAGCAATCGTATCAAAAATTACCACAGTGGTTTAATATTATTAAACAACGAAATCCTGGAACACAAGTTGATTGGAGACTTGATTCTATGGAAGAGCCGGGGAATTCTATATTATGGTCGGTATTTTGGTCGTTCGGACCGTCCATAGAGGGATTCAAATATTGTAGGCCTATTATACAGATTGATGGGACACATTTGTATGGAAAATTATCGATTGCGACCTCATTGGATTCCAACGGACATTTATTTCCTCTAGCTTTTGTCATAGTAGATATGGAAAGTTCTGATACTTGGGGTTGGTTCTTAGCTTTGTTAAGATTGAGAGTGACGCAACGGCCCGATATTTGTTTGATATCTGATAGGCATCCTGGTATATTCTCTCGTAAATAATCCTAGAAATGGGTGGGCATCACCAATGGCTCATCATCGCTCATGTTTATATTTACAGGTGGATAGATGATTTTTCCATCACTGAAATTTCGACTCATGTTTTGATCCAGTATAGGTACATGCTGGATCAATTAGGAGATAATGATGTATGTATTTTTGTTTATGAATTGTGTTTTAATGAGTTGTGGTTTACTATATTCAATATTTAATATTTTTAAATGTTTCAGATCGTATGGGAACCTTATTTACATCACATGGTATCATTGCTGGACTTCTGTATACGTGGTCATGATATCTGGTCTACTACTAGCCCACTCATTTGCTTTCATATTGTTGAGTGGCATCATCCAGAATGAGTTATGCGATAATTTGGTTTTATACAAGACATCCCGACACCATGTGATACAGATCTACGTTTACACACATTTGATCTTCGAGGGCGCAGAGATACTGATTGGAGGATCCAACATGCACACCTCATAGCGCGATGGGCAAATCGGCGATCTCATATTATTGATGGATATCCCGTTAACTCACCCAATGATTGTGAGAATGATTATAAAGATTGGTATAACTCTATAACTCGCTTGTTCATTACGCGACGCCTGACTACTTTTGACTTTGTAGTCAGTACACTGTCCTCATGAGGAAACTCAGAACTATATCAGAGATTGTCTTCCTCATATGGATGAATTCAATCATATGTTTAGCTTGGAGCGTCCGGATATTTGCTTTAGACGAGGACGTCGTCCACCTGCAAACCATGCTCGTGATGAGGCAGTTCACGAGGAGGTGAACGCTGACCCGGAGACCGCAAATCCTTATTCTAGTCACCCATCATCTCCCCATTTTTTTATGGTACCGACTCCAAGATCGCAGGAAATATTTTCACAGGTTGTCATTCCCGAACCTGAAGATACTGATGTTGATGTACCATGAGATCCAGAAGTAGGACCTGTTCGAGGTCGAGTACGAGGACGTGGACGTGGACGAGGGAGGCGTCGTATCAGTGATGGTGATGATGCAGGTCCTTCTTATGTTACAGATGATACCGGACCATCTCATGTTCTCGATGGTGTAGGCCCTTCTCATATTACTGATGATTCATATAGAACTCGAATAGGACGTGTTCGCCCTACTCGTAATACGAGACGACCTCCTTGTGGGAGGGAGGGCATCGATAATGTTTATTTTATATAATTTGTCTACAAAATTTGTTTAGACTTCAATTATATTTGAATTTGGGATGATTAATCCATTAATTATATTTATAATTATTGAAATGAAATGAAAGTTAAAAAATTATCATTATTGAAATGAAAGTTTAAAAATTATCATATAATCAAATTGTAAATTAAATAAAAAAAATAGGTTGGTTTAAAAAAGTTAAACAAAATTTGAAGTGAAAGGAGTTCTTCTCATGGGCAGCCAAGTTGAGTTGGTTTTTTAAAAAATAGGTTTTCTCCTTAAAATCGCATACTCGTATGCGATTTTAAAAAGAAAAGGGAAATCGCATACTTGGTATTTGATTTCATATTAAATCGCATACCAAGTATGCGATTTACTATATTATTAAAAATATTTTAAAAACTACAATATTAATAGAATTATTTATTTAAACTACAATATTTCAAATCTATCTACGTATACTTGGCCATGCCAACCCTTGATTGTGAAAAAAATTTAATGGATTCAATTCAAACCCACTTTGCATGTATTGAGATTTGGCTAGTATACACATTAAAATTCTAGAATTATTTTTTTAACGAAAATACTTTATTAGATATACAACATGATATGAATCATGGTGCACAAGATAAGCTTAGGATGGTTCAAGGGTCAATGACAAGATCCAAGACCAAGAAGTTGCAACAAGCTTTGAACATCCATTGTCAAGCATACATGAGCAAACTCAAGGAGACAATTGAAGATTGGAGCATTGAAGCTAAAGAAGAAGACTTAACACACTTTAACTTGTGGCATGTGCAATCATTGAGCTAGTTTGTTTGGGAATTGTTTCAATCTTAAAATAAGAACTAGTTATCTTATTTCAAGGTCTTAGATCATTGGAATATTCTTCTTCTTCTTGTTTTCTTAGGGTTTTACCTTATTGTTATTTGGGGTTTTAAGGATTTGCATTTAGGGTTCTTTATGTTCAAAGGGTTTCTATTTCGATTTTTAGGGTTTCGTATCATTTCGTATCAAAGCTTAGGCTCAAGGGAAGATTTATATCTTACTTTCTTTCTTGTTATTTGAATATTTCTTGTCTTGTTCTTCGTTCATCGAAAAATCCTAATAAAATAAATAAATTAAATTTCCAGAATTTCTTCATTTAGCCTACTGTTTTTTTTTTCGTGTAGTTGAAAATCGATTATCATAAAATTATCAACTTGTGACCACCCAACTTATTCTAGAAGCCTAGGACGCGAGTACGCATACAGAAGCAAAGAACTTAAAGCTTAAAACAATTGGTTTAGCAATTTATTGAAAATTTCGACATGTAGCATTCGTAAATTCCAAAACACACATACAATATAAAACCTGTTTATCAGAAACATCGGCTTGTCGGCCGGTTCAAAGTATCACATAGATTCAAACCAAAATAAAGTTTAGTACACCAAGTAAAAACTGTTATACAGACATAATGTACATACTTTAACTTTAAACCTCGACCCTAAAACAAAAGACAACATGACCCAAAGGAAGACAACCACACTCCTAGAAAACGCGGCTCGCGTGACTGGAGACCTAATCCCAAAAGCTCCATCTTGATGCATCAACGAGCACCACCTGCCGCGCCTCGTCCCTGCTCTCTCCTGATAACTGAAAGGTGATATAGAGCACCTTTAAGCATGACACTTAGTGAAAACAAAAGAATATGAACGGTGATGTGAAATGGTCATGGTAAAATGCATAGAAAGTAATGACATGTTTAAGATGTAAATAAAGAATAAATACATTATGTTTAGATGGTGACAACAAATCACAAATTCTTTAACATGTACTTTCGTCAAACCGTACCATATTTCTCATTTCATAATTACCAACCTCTTTGATCTCACAAGCCATGCCAACACAAACCCGACGTCTCACTACGCCCTAAGTCACACAACCATTCAATTCAACGACCGAGCCGTAGCTCTTCTCAATCTCAAGTTATCTCAATATCCGCGAGCATCCTGGGCCATTCATCATATAGCACACCTGGAGCTTCACCACATCTCCGCCACGGTAACCACGTGTTACGTCCAACACCCACACACCGCTACATGGGTTACGACCCCATGGCAACATGACAATCGCATGATATGCATGAGTGGAATGTTATGTAATGTAATGGGATTTAGCATGCTTCCTCTTAGTCAACATTAAGTAACGAACATCGAGTTAATGAGCATAATTAGGACAATTCCTCCAAGCAGAATATGATTCAATTATCACATACATAATGTTTAAAATTCACATAAACACATAGTTCACATCACACCTTTCTCTATTGTCTCAATCGTAACTAATCATCGAATCATAAACTGAAAATGTGACAAGTATGCATAATCATAGCCCCAAATCAGAATATGACTCGTTCATGGACTATGAACACAATTTTAAAGCAACTAGGCATGTTTAAATGAACAACTAGTCAAAGCATAAACCAGCTTTTAAGTTAATTAGCATTTCGGCCCCTTTTAAACCAATACCTGGGGTCAATATCTATTCTCATACTTCTCTTACGCTCTTAACCTTACCAACCATACCATAAACCACTACCACTTACAACCACAATTTTCTATTTTAAGATAACTCGAAAAAGAAAAAAACTCGTGAATACACTCCATTCACCCCTCCGATTCTTTCTGTTCTCACCTTCGAAGTTGGCCCCGTGGATCACCACTCGTTCTTGGCCTACACCAAGGTAATCCACCCAAAAATATAAGTTAATATTATCATCACAATCAGTTTGTAATGCTACACCAAAATCCCATACCCGTTAAGAGAAAAAGTCACAAAAACTAGTAAAAAATGGTATAATTTTGGCTCAACAAGGGTGATTATCAAAGTTTCAATATCTCACCCTTCCATGGTGCTTTTCTTGTAGGAAATATACTTGTAAACACCCAAAATTTCCAGATTTAACAACTCCCTAAAATTTCTAAGAAAAACACCCAAAACTAAGCAATTTTAGTATAAACTTTTGACCAACAAGAGAACTATCATAAATTCATTGGTTGCCCTCCTAAATCATTCTCCATGTGTAATATATACATATAATTACCCATAAATTCAAGATTTGAAAGCCCTTTAACCAAAGTCAAGAAAAACACAAAATCAAGAAGAAGAAAAAAACTAAAAGATTGAGAAACACCATTAATGAAGGTTTTGAAAGCTTGAACTTATCCATGGCTTCCATCTCCTTCCTTTCAAAATATGAGAATCCCAAAGCTTGAATTCATTAATAACACTTGGATTTCCAGAATTTAAAATAAAAGAAACAACACCCAACATGATTTTAATCATCAATTCACGAATAACCCCAATTCCCATGAAAACCTAGAATTTTCTCACTTGCAATCTTTCCTTGAGTCTTGAAGAACCCAATTGATCCTTGATTGAATCTTCCTAGGATGAAGATTCTAGCATGAATCCACCAAAACCCAACTTAATTCACCCAAGCTTCAAGAACAATTGATTGAGGAAACAAAACTCAAAAGAGGATAAAAGGGAGGGAGGGTCACGGTTTTTGGAGGGGGAAGGGAGGAGAAAAAGATGAGAGCTTTTGTTTTTTTCCCCCCTATTTATACCTTCAATTTCCAATAATTAAAATAAAATACTTAATTCTAATTGCTACTAACTCCCTTCACCTCTTAATATTACCCCCTAATCCCTCCACCTATTTTTGTTGCTAACTAATACTTGCCCTTAATTTCCTTTACTAACCACCCCTCTCCACCAAACTAACCATGGTTAACCATTCCATTCTCATTTATTTCCTCCTCCAATTGTTAAATTAACCATGGTTAGTCACAAAATAACCAAAATTATTTTTCTATTTTAAAGTACAATTTTATTTATACCAAACATAAAGAATTCTACTAAAATTCCCGGGTCCTTACACAACTACAAAAGTTTTTATCTTTTTGTCTTGTTTATTTCATATTCATAAAGATTTGTCAAAAAAAATTTGAAAGATCAAGGAAAAAGAAGATCTTTCCAGACTGTCGGATTGTGAATAAATTGAAAGAAAAAAGTTCCAGAATTTCCTTATTAGTTTTGCCTACTATGTTTACTATTTTTTCGTCTCTTTTCAATTCGATTCTCATAATATCACAACTAAAAATATCTTTATTTTTCCGTCTACTTTATTTATTATTTAGAAAAGTTTGTCAAAAAAAAAAATTAGAAGGTTGAGAAAAAAACAGATCATCCCCAACTGTGTGATTGTGCAGAAATTAAAAAAAAGGTTATTTGTTGAAATTTATGGAAAAAAGCTGTTTAAATTCATATTGTTCTTGAAGAGTTCATCTTAAACTCATCATTTATACATCCTGAATCTGAAAATTGCAAAGGAATTGTGCTAGAATCGTTTGTTTCCTAAAAAGCTAGAATTTACCATAAATAATTCAAAACTGTTTTTGGAAAGTATCAAATTTGTCACATATCTGATTATTTACTTCTCTTGCTTTAGAAAAGTCTTATTTTCTGATTCGAATCACTTTAGAGAAGTCTTAACTCGAATTTTTCTCTTTTAGGAAACTTTATTCTTGGTTATTTTCTTTCTTATTCTTTCCTTGTGAGTAAAATACATCATTTACAAAATCTGTCTTATTTTTTCTTTAGCTACCCAAGTTGATTGTTTCTTATTTATTGATTGTTATTTTTTATATAAATTTTATTAGTATCTTTGTTGTTTGATAGTTTCTAAAGTGTGTTAAAATTTTAAGGTTACATTTAGGCCCTAAAATCTGTTTTGAGTGTAAAAACGAGTGAAATAACATCTTTGAGTGTAAACACTTAGGGAGTGATTTGAAAGGTCCTATTTTTACATTACTAACTTGTTTCTCTTGCAGCTATGACTAATGAATGTGCTTAATTTAATATGAAGGAGGAGATTAAGAAAACTGAAACAATGGAGGTTACTTCTTAAAAATACAAAGAGATGTTGATAGGTAGATGGAGGTTCAAACAAGGGAGATTGCAAATCTAAGTGCTCAAATACAAACTTTGCTCTTAAACCAAGCTAGAGCCAATCCAAATGTAGCTCCAAATGAGGCTAGGGAATAACAAATTGTACAAGGGGCTGAGGCACATAATGAACAACAAGGGTGGGATCCTTATTCCAAGTTCAAAGGCCAATAGAGAGTTTCCTCTTGCTAGAGATGATGACATAAAGGGAATCAAATTCAAAATTTCACCATTCCATGGCAAGACTGATCCAGAAGAGTACTTGCAATGAGCACTGATTGCAACAACTTTAGTGAGCAAAGGAAGGTACTTTTAGCCATTGCTAAATTTACTAATTATGCTTCTGTTTGGTGGCTTTAGTTAAAAGCTAAGCTTAGAAAGGAGAGACAGCTACAAATAGAAACAAGAGCTGAGCTTAAGGGCATGATGAGAAAGAGGTCCATTCCAACCACTTATGGAAAATATATAGTGTTCAAGTTGCAAAGGTTTGATCAAGGCTCAAAAAGTGTAGAAGACTATTACAAGGAGCTTGATACCTTGATTTCAAGGGCTGGAGTTGAGGAGACTGAATTAGCTACCATGGAGCGGTTTATGGGAGGCTTGAATAGAGAATTAAGGCACAAAGTTGATGCTTACTTTTGCTATTACATGGAGGAAATGTTACAACTTGCAATCAAATTTGAGTCACACATGCAAGAAGATTCTAAGTCAAGGTATTATTCTAAACTGTATTCATCCAAACCTACTTCATCTAAACCCACTTCTAGCCAACTTTGGGGAAAAGACACAAAAACACCAATTTTGACCGAGGGGACCAATTTTTTAAAAGAAAAATATGCTTTTTATAAAAAGAAGGAGGGTGAGAGTTCTTTCAAGGGTAAGGGTAAAATAGAACAAGCTAGGACTAGAGACATCAAATGTTGGAAGTGTCATGGGTTAGGTCATGTCATGAAAGATTGTCCAAACAAAAGAACCATGTTTATTAGAATGGGGAGTATATATGCGGGGATGATGAGAGTGAACATGAAAATGTGGAGTTTGAAGAGGAAAGTGATGAGAGTGTTGAGGAGGGAAACAAAGTTACTCTAGTATCTAGAAGGGTACTTAGTGCACAAGTGAAAGAGAATGACCAAGACCAAAGAGAGAATTTATTTTATACTAGATGCTATGTAGAAGGAGTGCCTTGTAGTGTCATCATAGATGGTGGTGAAGAGATGATTTACTAAACTAGCAGAATTTTATTTAGTAAACTAATTAACATTTAATTACATATCTATTAATATCATGCAATTTGTGATAAAAACATGTAGATTCATGCTTTAAATTTCAAAAATTAAAACATTTACTTACAATGGGTAAAATATGGAGAATTGGTTGGGGGTTTCTTTACAGAATCAAATCCTCAGTAACACCGGATCTTCTATGCTATATCCCAATCGTAAGCAAAACCGACTTGTGGGAATCAAACCAGAAGAACAAAAGAAGAAGAAATCTCTTCTAAAATTTTCCCTAAGAAAAATCGGCAATTGGGCAAAAAACTTGAGAGAGAATTTTCACTTTTCTAATTAAAGTGAGAAGTGACAAAATAAGAATCCCAATAGTCATTTTTAAAAGAAAATGTGAAATCATAATCTAATTAGATATGCTTATTTCTTAATTATAAAATAGAAAAGATAAATATAAAAATTTAAATCTATTATCTCTATTCTCATGGACGCACGCTCAACAAGAGATAATGGGATTTGAATTCAAATATTTTTTTATAGTTTATTTACTTTTCTTTGTTTTTACAATTATATATATATATATATATATATATATATATATATATATATATATATATATATATATATATATATATATATATATATATATATATATATATATTTATTTATTTATTTAAAATTAGAAAATTTCAAATAATAATTTCTAATTTAAACACATTTAGCCAAAAATTAATATCTTAATTATCATTGAATCTTATTCAATTAATTAATTATTTTGGACCAAAACTAATTTGTTTCTTAAACTAAATTTTATTTAATTCTCTCTAATATTTATTATTAAATTAAATAAACTCATTATTTAATCAATAATATTAATTATTAATTTATATTTAAATAATCTCATTATTTAAATAATTAATAATATTAACATTAATTCCCGTTTAAATAATTTATTTATTTAAACAATTAATTTTGCCTTAAAATATTATAATTGATAATGTTATATTAATTTCCATTTAAATAAAATCTTTATTTAAACAATTAATTTTTCCTTAAAATATTATAATTGATAATGTTATATTAATTTCCATTTAAATAAAATATTCATTTAAACAATTAATATTGTATTATTATTAATAATATCAATATTAATTTTCATTGAAAATAATTAACATTGCCTAATTTTATGTAAAATTAATTACTTATATTATTTGTTCTTCCTAAGTTAAATTAATAACTTAGTTTTGCTACAACGACATTTGGGCTGGCATAGGGACCCGATGGACCTATAGATCATAGGCTTAATAATTAGTCAATTAAGTGATTAACTCATAATCAGTTAATTACTTATTATTTAACTATGAATAATTCCACTATAGATTCATAGCTAAACTCCCATCACTATAGATGAGTTCTGTCCATTTAGTTTTTCTTTATTTATATATGTGATATATCATTCACGTGGAACCCTCATAACTATAGGCGGATAAATTTATTGTGTTGTCCCTGTAATTACCGCTTTTATCCTTGTGTTCCCGTTGATTCTCCAATGAACTTTATTTTTAGTCGAACTAGAGATAATATACGTCTGTGATCAATATAAGTCGTGGCGTCACTTGTTCATATCTCGAATCAGTACATCAAGGGAGTTTCCTAAAGTTCCTAAAATGTTTAGGTATCGCACTGATACCATTAATTTTTTGGAAAGTTGTGAATTCCATCTCGTGAAGATACGTCCCCAACTACTTATCTAGCCATGTTCCCAAAGTAGTAGTGTATTGAGCGTTCTTGCAGGTCGCTCTCAACCATGTGAATCAAATAACATAGCTCCATAAATAGAAGTCTGCATTTCACTCAGGATTGAGATCTATCACGGTTGATAAACTTAGTTTGTTATTCATTTATTTCTCGTAAATCGTACTAATGAGAAATTTGATCGAACATCGTGGTCCTATCTTATACAATCAAGATTGCATATGATACTTTCATTTCATGTCTCCCACATGAATGATCAGGATTAGATCATTTGTCTATAAACAAAATACAAAGGTATCAACAGTGTTACCAGGATAAGGTTCCCAAACGTTATCCATTTACTGTAGACACTTTTAAGTTACTCATCTCGACTTTAATCCTCTCGTATTACTCACATACTGTATTGTGATTTCATAAGAGCAACTTAGGGTTTTACTATTTGAATGTTTGATATTAATATATTTCCATATATTCCTAATATCGTCAATTGAATCAATCTAGATAATACAAAGAACTTATGTTTATTTATTTAATTTATTCAAAATAAATTATTATTATTAAATGATTACAAGTTCTAGGACATGATTCCTCTAAAGGAACTATTTACTAAATTAGCGGAAATTCTTTAGTAAATTAATTAACATTTAATTACGGATCCGTTAATAACATGCAATTGTGATCAAACCGTAATATAATTATAAGGTTTTTCGAAAACTTACATTGTAGATTTATGGAGAATCGGTTGGTGTTTTCTTTACAGCATCAATCCACTTCACCAAGCCTTCTATGCTATATCCCGATCATAAACCAACCCGACTTGTGGAAATCGAACCAGAAGAACAAACTAAGAAGAAAAGTTCTTCTTATTTTAAGAAGCCAAAAAAATCGGCAATAGGGAAAAATAAAAGAGAGAGCTTTTAATAAAAATCAAGTCTACAAATATGAGCACCCAATGGTCATATTTATAAGAAAATAAGAATTGGTTTCCTAATCAAATTAGGATTCTTATTTCTTTTAATTTAAATAATCAAAATTATTTAAAAAATAATAATAAAAAAATAAAAAAGGAAAAGTGGTGTCAGACCTCCATAAAGCAAAACATATTTTTGCCTTTTTTTTAATGTCAAAGTGGTGTGAGCTACTTTGACTTTTCTCCTTTTTTTTTTTAATTTAATCTTTATCTTTTGTTTTATATATTTAAATTTTTGAAAAAAAATTCAAATAATCTTTTCAATTTAAATGCACATTTCCTAAAATTCTCTTAATCAATTAATATTGAATCAAATTCATTTAATTAATTATTTTAGGTACAATACTTATTTTTTTCGTAAAACTAATATATTTAATTCTCCCCTTTTAATATTAAATTAAATAAACTCATTATTTAATTAATAATATTCATTATCAATTTCTATTTAAATAAACTCATTATTTAAATAATTAATAATATTAATATTAATTTACATTTAAATAAACATTTTATTTAAACAATTAATATATCCCTTGATTTAAGTAATTTAATTACTTAAATATAATTCTCTCTTCCTAGTTAAATTAATAACTTGGTTAGTTACAATGATGTATGGGATAGCACAGGGACCTGATGGATCTATAGATCATGGGCTCCAATAATTATTGATTTATTAATTAAACTCATTAATTAATCATAATTATTAATTTAGGGTAATTCCACTATAAACCCTAAGTTGAACTCCCCTCACAATAGATGGGTTATGTCCATTTGTTTTTAAGTTTGTTTTGACATATCTTTCACGTGGTAATCTCATAGTTACAACAGGGTCGAAATTACCGTTTTACCCTTGTAATTATCTCTTTTATCCTTGTGCACCCGATGATTCTCTAATGAACATTTTTCTATAGTTTTCAAATATAGAACGATCCTTCTCGGGCCAGTGAGAAGGTGAGGCCTCATGTTCAAGTACTGAATCATTACAACAAGGGAGATACCTAAAGTTCCTAAGTTAGAATAGTGTCGCACTAACACTTTCATTTGTTTTAGGAAAGTTATGAATGCCATCTTGTATAGAAGTGTTCCTAAGCACCAATTTAGCCATTTCCCCAAAACGGGAGTTTATCGAGTATATCAACAGATCACCCTCAACTATGTGAATCAAAGGAAAGGACTTCATTAATGTGAGTTCACAACATACTCAGGATTGAGACGTATCAATCTTAATAACGTAAATTTGATATTATAAATCATTTCCTATCAACGGTGTTATTTAGAAATCGATTTATGTTGATGATATCATCCTAGCAAGCTCAAATAATGTTGTCATTCAAGAATTGAAATGCTTCCTTAATACTCATTTAAAGCTCAAAGACTTGGGTCATTTGAAGTATTTTTTGGGTCTTGAGGTGGCAAGGTCTTCCAAAGGGATATCTTTTTCCTAAAGACATTACACACTTCTATTATTGGATGATTCATGTCTTTTGGCTGCTAAACCATTAGTTTTTCCCAGGGATCCTTCTTTCAATTTCTAAGGATGATGGTGCATTGTTACCTGATGCTTCAATCTATTGAAGATTGATTGGTCGTTTACTATACTTGACTATTACTAGACCTGACATCACTTATGTTGTTCATCATTTAAGCCAGTTTGTCTCAAAACCTAGAAAATCACACATGGATGAAGCTCTCACACTTCTCAGATACTTAAAATTTTCTTCAGGCTAAGGTCTTTTCTTTTCTGCCCAGTCCTTTTTACACATTCGTGGTTTTTTATATGCAGACTGGGGTACTTGTCTTGATATTAGAAGGTCTATTACTGGTTTTTGTGTCTTCTTTGGAGATTCCTTAATTTCTTATAAATCCAAGAAGCAACAGACATTTTATAGGTCTTCAACAGAGGCAGAATACAAGGCTTTGGCAATGCTTGTTAGTGAGGTCTTATGGTTAAAACAGATGCTTAATGATTTTCTTGGTTCATCTGCTCCTATTGTTTTATTTTGTGATAATCAGGCTGCTATTCACATAGCTACAAATCCATCCTTTCATGAATGTACCATAGAGATTGATTATCATTTCATTCGTGATCGGATTAATGATTCTACACTCAAGTTACTCCCTATTGAATCAACAAATTAGTTGGCTGATGTTGTTACTAAGCCTCTATCTACTATTCAGCTCAACCATTTGCTACCCAAGATAGGTATCCTAGATTTACACACTCCATCTTGAGGGGGAGTATTACATCTATTGTATTTATGTTATACTTGTTATAAATTAATTAGATACTTGTTAGTTGGTTGATTAGGGCTCGTTTGGTAACCTTTCTCATTTCCATTTCTTGTTTCTTATTTTTATTTCTTGTTTCTTGTTTCTGTTTTTTTTAAAGAGAAACAAAAACATGTTTGGTAACTGTTTCTTATTTTTTGTTTCTGAAAGAAAAAATAAATAAAAATGTGTTTGGTAACCATTTCTTGTTTCTGTTTCTCATTTAAAAAAAATAAAAATATTTTGAAAATATTATAATTTTAAATAATATATTTATAAATATAATATTAATATAATTTTTGGATATTTATAATATATTTTATAAGTCAAAATGAGACAACGTAATAATTCATCAATGTCTTGAAAAGTTTGGAAAGAAGAATGAGAAACAAGAAATAAGAATTTGTTGTTTCTAAAATTTCTACACAATTTTAGAAAGAGTTTCTAAAAGAAGAAGAAACAAGAAACATGATGGGTTACCAAACAAGTTTATTTCTTAAAAATGAGAAATAGAAACAAGAAATAGAAATTGGGTAGCTACCAAACGGACCCTTAGTTGTTAGCTATTACTCACATGTATATATACTCTCTTGGACACTTCATAATAAAGTAATATACATTTTCTATCAATTTTTCTCCTCCTCTCTCTAAATATAATAATATATGTTATAGATTTATAGTTATTTAAAAAAAACTTAATTTTTAATTATTATAAAAAAAAAAGCTAGATTTATAATCACCCTCAACGTAAGACGTGAAACTGAATTAGGGATCTCAATTGTTCAAATGTACAATTAGCAAGGCCTCCTTTCCTCTAGGCCTAAGAAATGGAAGGTAGAGTACAATACAACTTTTTACAAAAATCATGGCCTTAAATGCCAAAAAAAAAAACAAACTCTTTTATGTTTGGCTTGTCTTAAGGTTGAGACCACCATGTGAAGCTGTTCATTTGTACATAGAGAGAGGACGATCTAAACTAGCCCCATTATTTTTCTTTTTGTTTGGAATGTGGGTGTAAAATTCAACCTCATTCGGATCAATTTTACACATTTTAATTGAAATTATGGATGGAAAAAAAATATAAGCTTAGTTTGATAACCATTAATTTTTCTATTGTGGTTTTTGTTTTTTTTTCCTAAAAAAAACAAAACTATTTGATAATCAATTGGTTTTTTTTTTTAATTTTTAGTTTGTAAAAAAATCAAAAACTAAATACCAACATAATTTAAAAAATTGATAAACTATTTAGTTAATAAACAATTATATTTTCAAAAATAAAAATAATGAAATATTTATCAAATGAGTTCTTATAAAATTTGAGTAATTTGACTCAAAATTTGTTTAAATATGGTTATAATTCTTAATTTTAGATTTAGTTTAGACTGACCATTTGTATATTGTTTTAGTCTTAATTTTTGGAGGAGAATATAAATAGTGGACTTATTTTTATTTGAGTGCCTTAAACTAGAGATGTTAATTCAATTTTAAGGTATATATCACATGGAAATTAAAATAAGAAATTTTGCTGCAAAGCAAACTATTAATCTAATGTAATTTTTCAGACATATACCATATGATACTGCTTTTTAAAGGTATGTAAAATTAAAAAGTAGACTTGGGTAAGAGTATACTTGGCCATGCCAACCGTTGATTGTGAAAAAAATTAATGGATTCAATTCAAACCCACTTTGCATGTATTGAGATTTGGATAGGATATACATTAAAATTCTAGAATGATTTTTTTAAGGAAAAGATTTTACTAGCTATACAACATTATATGAATCATGGTGCACAAGACAAGTTTAGGATGGTTCATGGGCTAATGACAAGATCCAAGACCAAGAAGTTGCAACAAGCTTTGAACATTCATTGTCAAGCATACATGAGCAAACTCAAGGAGACCTTTGAAGATTGGAGCATTGAGGCTAAAGAAGAAAACTTAAAATAGTTTAACTTGTGGAATGTGCAATTAGAAGATGAGCTTGACCAAGTTGTGCAATCAAAATTAAAGAATGGAGTTTGAAGATAAAGTTGCGAACTTTCCATATTTGAGCAACTTTCCTTATTTTAGTCTTTTCTTTATTTTATGCAGTTAGGGTTTTGTGTAATGTTTCAAACGACCAAAAGGACATGTTTTAGGTCATTTATATTCAGTTTCTTGAAAATAATTAGGAAAGATATTATTCTCTATGAAAGATTTTCCACAAAAATTGCCAATTTCATATAAGGCAAGTTTTGGGCAGATTTTATTCTCCTTGTAATTTTGAATTTCTTAGCTGATTATAGGGTTTTATTTTTCCATTTAAAAGCTCATTTGTAACCCTAAATACTAAGAATACTTATGATAATAATATAGCTTTTTCTTTGGCCAATTTGCTTTGTTTTGTAGTCTTGTTCAAGATTGCATGCTTTAAGAACATTCTAGCAAACATTGATCTAGTTTGTTTGTGAATTGTTTCAATTTAGAAATAAGAACTAGTTCTCTTATTTCAAGGTCTTAGATCATTGGAATATTCTTCTTCTTCTTCTTGTTTTTCAAGGGTTTTAACTTATTGTTATTTGGGGTTTTAGGGATTTACATGTAGGGTTTCTACTTCAATTTCTAGGGTTTCATATCATTTGGTATCATAACTTAGTCTCAAGGAAAGATTTCGATCTTACTTGCTTTCTTGTTATTTGAATTTTTCATGCCTTGTTCTTCGTTCATTGAAAATCCAGAAAAATAAATAAATTAAAGTTCTAGAATTTTCTTATTTAGCCTACTATTTTTACTTCTTTTTTTTTCATGTAGCTACTAATCGATTTTCAGAAAATTACCAACGATAAAAGTTTTTATCTTTTTGTCTATTTTATTTCGTATTGAGCGAGATTTGTCAAAAAAAAAAATGGAAGGTCAAGGAAAAGGCATATCTTTCCAGACCGTTGGATTGTGAAGAAATTGAAGAAAAAAAAGTTTCAGAATTTCCTTATTAGTTTTGCCTATGTTTTTCATGTCACTACAAATATCTTTATTTTTCTGTTTAGTTTATTTATTATTCAGAAAATTTTGTCAAAAAAAAAATTGGAAGGTTGAGAAAAAAACAGATCTTCCCCAACTTTCTGATTGTGTAAAAATTAAAAAAAAAAAAAAAAAAAAAGGGTTCTTGCTTGATTTGTTAAAATTTTTGGAAAAAGTTGTTTGAGTTTGTATTGTTCTTGAAGAGTTCATCTTAAACTCATCATTTATACATCTTGAATCTGAAAATTGCAGAGGAATTGTTCTAGAATTGTTTGTTTTCTAAAAAGCTAGAACTTACAAAAAATAGTCCAAAACTGTTTTTGGAAAGTATCAAATATGTCTCATATCTGATTATTTGCTTCTCCTGTTTTAGGAAAGTCTTATTTTATGATTCAAATCACTTTAGGAAGTCTTAACTTGAATTTTTCTCTCTTAGGAAAGTTTATTCTTGGTTATTTTCTTTCTTATTCTTTCCTTGTTACTAAAATACACCATTTGTAAAATCTGTCTTCTTTTTTCTTTAGCCACCCAAGCTGATCGTTTCTTATTTGTTGATTGTTACTTTTTACAAATTTCATTAGTATATTTTTTGTTTGATAGTTGTTAAAGTGTGCTAAAAGTTCAAGGTTACGTTTAGACCCTAAAATCTGCTTTTGAGTGCAAACACGAGTGAAATAACATATTTGAGTGTAAACACTTTGGGAGTGATTTGAAATGTTCTATTTTTACATTACTAACTTGTTTCTCTTGCATCTATGACTAATGAAGGTGATTGTTCTAATATGAAGGAGGAGATTAAGAAAACCGAAATAATGGAGGGTTACATCTTAAAATTACAAAGAGATGTTGATAGGCAGATGGAGGTTCAAACAAGGGAGATTGCAAACCTAAGTGCTCAAATACAAACTTTGCTCTTAAACCAAGCTAGAGCCAAACCAAATGTAGCTCCAAATGAGGCTAGGGAGCAACAAATTGTGCAAGGGGATGAGGCAAATAATGAATAACAAGAATGAGATCCTTATGCTTATGATGAAGATCATTGAAATCAAATGAGAGCACATCAAGAAGAAGGTAGAGGCATAGGCCTAGGGTTCCAAGTTCAAAGGTCAAATAGAGAGTTTCCTCTTGCTAGAAATGATGACTTAAAGGGAATCAAATTCAAAATTCCACCAGTCCAGAGCAAGACTAATCCAGATTAGTACTTGTAATGGGAGGCACAAACTGAGCACATATTTGATTGCAACAACTTTAGTGAGCAAAGGAAGGTATTTTTAGCCATTACTGAATTTACTAATTATGCTTTTATTTGGTGGCTTTAGTTAAAAGCTAAGCTTAGAAAGGAGAGAAAACCACAAATAGAAACATGGGTTGAGCTTAACGGCATGATGAGGAAGGGATTCATTCCAACCACTTATGAAAGAGATATAGTGTTTGTAACGCCTCGTTACAATGTAATGTAAAATTCCGATTAAAATTGATTTTTCATTTAATAATACCGAGTTTTGAATTTTCGATATAAAACTTTCTTAATTTCATCCATAGATTTGATGGGAGAAAAATTACGATGGGAGGACTCTTTAGCAATTTGTTTGGAAGGAAGGATGCAGGATCAATTTTAGAAAATTAAGGATGGAAGAGGCTAGGGTTTTACTCACGTATCAGAAAAAGAATAAAAATAGAAAGTTCCACTCTCTCTTCTCTTCTCTCTCACGTCGCCACCCTCTTGGTGTAGTCTGGAGGAATTCGTTCGTTTCTTTACCGATTTATCGTTGTCTCTCCATTCGAACTTGGATTTTGAGTAGTTGGGAACCATCTTTGTAATCAGGAAGGTAATATTTTCCCTTCCCTTATTTCCTCCATGGTGCCGCAGCCCTTAGGGTTCATAGAATTGATATTCTTCGTCAATTTTGATGATTAGATACTTGATCGTGATCGTGGGTGATTGTTAGGGGAATATTGAAGGCTTTTCCCATGAATTCCTAATCTTTGGGTCTTGTTCGTAGAGGAAAGTAGAGTTTAAGTTTGGAATTAGCGAACTTCAAGGTGAGTTAACGATTTGATCATTGGTGGAGTTTTAGAGAATTATAAGGCTATTACCATAGCTAAATATATTCTATATATTCAATCATGATATTCTAGAATTTTAGGATGAGAAATATTATTCGAAACTCCGAAAAATATATTGGGAGAATTAACTTTTGGGTTAGAACTAGTTTAGACATTTTTTGATATTTTTAGATTCGAAATATTTCTGAATGTTTATGAATTCAATTATGGAATTTTTGGGAGTTATTTATGATCATTTTCCATGAATTTTGGGTTAGGAAGTGTAAAAGTGCATTTTCGATATTTCAGCAATTTTTCCGTTTTTCGGTAATTTTGAGAATTGAATGTTATAAGTTTGGCTGTTGTATTTTTATGTTTATATCTGAATATTATTGAACATTATCATGTGTATTATGTTGTGGTTTATGAGATTGATGTCCTGTCAGGATATGCTTACTAGTGTCGAGGCTACGAGCTTAACACTTAGTCAATTTAGTTATGAGAGAGTCCATAACCGAGTACTAATGATCATTGTTTGTACGAATGAATCATTAGAGGATTTTCAGTTATAGTTGTGGCTATAACCAGGTACTAGGAAGTGTTAGTAGTCCCAATGGACTGCCTACTTAGTGTTATTTGTTAAATTATTTGCTTTGTTAAATTAGGATTATCCTAGTTATCCAAAAATATTAAGTATCGATGATAGGAGTTTGTGAATGAGAGGCCTTGGGTATGAAACTAGTGAGAGTTGTCTATCCATGTAAATTGAGATTATCGAAAAACCTTGAATATGAAATTTGAGATAATTGCGTATTCATGTATCAGATTGAGATTCAGTTTAAGTGACGCTTTGAGCATAAGAGTTTGGGAGAGTGATGAGTGATCGACTCGATTTGAATTGTTAGAAACTATTTAAGCGTTACCTTTGATTAAGTCGTTTTCTCAGTGTCTTTAACCTCACAGTGCTATAATATTATTTTTCAGGTAACAATGGACCGAGAGGTGGTAGTTGATGAAGTGGAAGAGATGAGGGTTCATGTCATGGAGGCCACCTATCACTTATTGCTTAATTATTTATTCATTTTTATTGATGAGTAAACTGTTGAGTATTGTCGGTCTGAGTTGATTTATAGAGTTTTGAGACTTTGTTAGTCTTTAACATTTTAATTGTTTAAGAACATGTTTTAGTTCATTGATATTTGTTTTAAAGTTTATAACTCCGAAGTTATTGTTTGAAATAAACGTTCACTGATTCAAGTGAAATTTTCATATTTTCAATAAATATTATCGATTGAGTCTTCCGCTTCTTTTAATTATGTTTGTTTTATACTCTGAAAATGTCGAGTCTTTACAGTGTTCAAGTTGCAAAGGTTTGATCAAGGCTCAAAAAGTGTAGAAGACTATTACAAGGAGCTTGATACCTTGATGACAAGGGGTGAAGTCTAGGAGACTGAGTTAGCTACCATGGGATCGTTTATGGGAGGCTTGAATAGAGAATTAAGGAACAAAGTTGATGCTCACTCTTACTATGATAAGGAGGAAATGCTGCACATTACAATCAAAATTGAGTTACACATGCAAGAAATTCTAAGTCAAGGTATTATTCTAAACCATATTCATCCAAACCTATTTCATCTAAACCCACTTCTAGCCAACCTTGTGGATAAGACAAAAAAAACACTAATTTTGGCCAAGGAGATCAATTTTTAAAAGAAAAATACGTTTTTGATAAAAAGAGGGAAGGTGAGAGTTCTTTCAAGGGTAAGGGTAAAATAGAAGAAGCTAGAAGTAGGGACATCAAAGGGTGGAAGTGTCAAGGGTTAGGGCATGTCATGAAAGTTTATCCAACCAAAAGAACCATGTTTATTGAGAATGAGGAGTATATATCTGGGGATGATGAGAGTGAACATGAAAATGTAGAGTTTGAGGATAAAAGGGATGGGAGTGTTGAGGAGGGAAACAAAGTTACTCTAGTATCTAGGAGGGTACTTAGTGCACAAGTGAAAGCGAATGACCAAGACCAAAGAGAGAACTTATTCTATACTAGATGTTATGTAGAAAGAGTGCCTTGTAGTGTCTTCATAGATAGTGGGAGTGAGAAAAAGAAGTATACATTGATCAATGTAAGTTAGAAAAGAGAAAGAAAGAACTTGAGAGTGAGAAAGAGAAATTGAGTGAGTCAAAAGAATTGAGTGACAAAAAGAAATTGAGTAATTCAAAAGAAGTGAGTGACAAAAAGAAATTGAGTGAATAAAAGAGTGAAAAAAGAGAGAAAAAAAAGGAGGGTGAGCTTCTTTGCAAGAATTGGTGAGGTTAAGAGAGGTTTGTTTTCAAATAAACTAATTCTTGTCTTTTTATGCAAAGGATCTTGCTTTATCACTAACCAACTTAACCAAAATTTTCCTAGTGTCTTTGTTGATCTTTGCACAATATGAAGATGTCTTTCCCGAGGAGATGCCCAATGAATTACTACCAATTAAAGGCATTGAATACAAGATTGACTTCATTCCAGGAGCTTCAATTTAAAATAGGCGAGCATATAGATCAAATCCAACCGAAGCACATGAGATTCAAAAGCAAGTGGAGGAGTTGCTTGCTATAAGTTATGTAAGAGAAAGTCTTTCTCCTTGCATTGTCCCTGTTTTGTTAGTACCTAAAGAGGATGGTACTTGACGTATGCGTGTTGATTGTAGGGTCATTAATAAGATCACCATTAAGTATGGACATTTTATCCCTAGATTAGATGACATGCTTGATGAATTACATGGTTGCACACTCTTTACAAAAATTGATCTAAAATCAGGTTACCATCAAATTAGAATGGAATTAGGAGATGAATGGAAAATAGCTTTTAAAACAAATTTTGGATTGTATGAATGGTTAGTAATGCCTTTTGGATTAACTAATACACCTAGAACATTCATGAGATTAATGCATCATGTTCTTAGAGACTTTTTTGGGTAAATTTGTGATAGTTTACTTTGATGATATTCTCTTTTACTCTAGATCATTTCATGTTCATGTAGAGCATGTAGGGGTTGTTTGTGAAACACTTAGGAAAGAAAAGTTGTATGCTAATCTTAAAAAATGTTCTTTTTTTCTTTGAAAGACTAATGTTCTTAGTATTCATTGTATCTAATAAAGGGGTAGAAGTAAATGAGAAATAAATTAAAGCCATCCAAGAGTGGCCAACTCCTACAAATGTGAGTGAAGTGAGGAGCTTTCATGGGCTTGCTGATTTCTATAGGAGATTTATAAAATACTTTAGCACCATTGTTTCTCCTTTAAATGAATTGGTTAAAAAGAATGTTGTGTTTGCATGAGGAGTAGCACAAGAATATGCCTTTCAAACTCTTAAGGATAAATTGTGTAATACACCACTACTTGTATTGCCTAACTTTGATTTGACCTTGGAGATAAGTGTGATGCAAGCGGCATAGGCATAGGGGCTGTTTTGATGTAAAATGGGAAGTCAGTGATGTATGTGAAGGAGCTATTTACTAAATTAGTGGAAATTCTTTAGTAAATTAATTAACATTTAATTACGGATCCGTTAATAACATGCAACTGTGATCAAACCTTAAACTAGAATTATAAGGGTTTTCGAAAAACTTACATTATAGATTTAATGAAGAATCAGTTGAGGTTTTCTTTACAGTATCAATCCACTTTCACCAAGTATTCTATGCTATATCCGATCACAAACCAACCCGACTTAATTATGGGAATCGAACCGAAAGAACAAAAGAAGAAGAAGAAGAACAATTCTTCTTATTTTGGGATGCAAAAATGGGCAAATGGGAGAGCTTTTGTGAGAATTTTCAAATTATGTTTATAATGAAACCCTAATGGTCCTATTTATAGAAAAAGATTAGGTATATTAATCCCGCTAATATTCCTATTTATCTTTATCTTAATAAATAGAAAATTGAAAAATCCTATCTCCCTTCTAAGACCATGTTGTTGATTTTACAAAGTAAAATAGGGAAGATAATTCTTCGATTTTATCTTTTACCATTTAGATATTTATCTCATTATTTAATACATTTATAAATAGGAAAAATACAAATTATCTTTTCTAATTACTTGTATATTGCTGAAAATAATATTAAAATTGAATCAAATTCACTACTTAATTATTTTAGGCAAAATACTAATTTGTTTCACAAAAACAAATATTTAATTCTCTCTCCTTTTATTATTAAATTAAATAAACTCATTATTTAATTAATATTATTAATGATTAATTTCCATTTAAATAAACTCGTTATTTAAACAATTAATAATATTAATATTAATTTCCATTTAAATAAACCTTTTATTTAAACAATTAATATTTCCCTTTTATTTAAGTAATTAAATTACTTAAATATAATTCTTTCTTCCTAGTTAAATTAATAACTTGGTTAGTTACAATGATATATGGGCTAGCATTAGATCATGAGCTCCAATAATTCTTGATTTATCAATTAAACTCATTAGTTAATTAATCATAATTATTAACCTAGAGTAATTCCACTAAAAATTTTAAGTTGAACTCCCCTCACTATAGATGAGTTATGTCCATTTTTTATTAAGTTCTTTCTGACATCCTTCACAAGGTAATCTCATAATTACAACCAAATAAAAAATAACTATTTTACCCTTGTAATTATCTCTTTTATCCTTGTGTACCCGATGATCCTCTAATGAATATTTTTCTATAGTTTTCAAGTATAGAGTGATCCTTCTTGGGCCAGTGAGAAGGTGAGACTTCATGTTCAAGTACCGAATCATTACAACATGGGAGATACCTAAAATTCCTAAGTTAGAATAGTGTTGCACTAATACTTTTAGTTGTTTTAGGAAAGATATGAATGTCATCTTGTATACAAATGTTCCTAAGCACCAATTTAGTCATTTTCCCAAAACAGGAGTTTATCGAGTGTATCAACAGATCACCCTCAACCATGTGAATGAAAAGAAAAGACTTCATTAATGTGAGTTCACAACATACTCAATATTTAGACGTATCAATCTTAATTATGTAAATTTGATATTATAAATAATTTCCTATCAATGTTGTTATTTAAGAATCGATTTATTATTCTGGTCCAGTCTTATATAAACTCATTATCTATGATGTTTTTACTTGCATCTACATCATGCTAATGATTTGAATCAAATCAGTGAATTACATCAACAATGTTACCAGAATAAGGTTTCCTAACCGTATTCGTTTACTGTAGACTATTTGAGTTACTATTTTGGACTAGATCCACTTTATATCTATCTCATAGTAGTCAAGATTACAGAATTAGTAACTCTGAAATTTTCTATTAATGTTTGAATATTTATCGAATACAACATATAATAAATTGCACAAAATTCACTAAAATAATACTTTTATTTATTCATAAAATATTCTATTACAAATTATAGGGCATAAATCCCAACAGTATTTTAGTGAACAGTTGAGTTGAGCTTCATTGAATTATCCAACTAATGATAAAGAGTTGTATGTGTTGGTGAGAGCATTGCAAACATGGCAACACTACCTATGGCCAAGAGAGTTTGTCATCCATACAGATCATGTGAGTTTGAAGCATTTGAAAGGACAAGACAAGCTCAACAAAAGGCATACCAAATGGGTAGAGTTCATTGAAACATTTCTTTATGTTATTAAGTACAAGAAAGGTAAGGATACTGTTGTGGATGGTGCATTGTCATGGAGGTACACTCTTTTCAATTCTCTTAATGCTAAGTTCTTAGGTTTTAAGCATGTTAAGATACTTTATGTGATGACTATTTTGGAGAGATTTATGCTTCTATTGGCTGAGGGACTTCTTTTGATGACTATGTGATGTGTAATGATTTTTTTTAAGAAAGGTAAACTTTGTATTCCTAAATATTATATTAGGGAGCTTTTGACTAGAGAGGCTCAGAGTGGAGGTTTAATGGGACATTTTGGGGTAGTTAAGACATATGACATATTGTATAAACATTTTTATTGGCCTAAGATGAAGCATGTAGTTAATGTGTATTCTCATTGCATTACATGTAAGGTAGCCAAGTCTAGGGTTAAACCACATGGATTGTATTCTCCTTTACGTATTCGTTTAGCACCTTGGTTAGATGTTTCTATGGATTTTGTGCTAGGCTTGCTGAGAACAAAAAGGGGAAAGGATAGCATTTTTCTTGTTGTTGATAGGTTTAGAAAAATGGCTCATTTTATTGCATTTACAAAAACTGATGATGCTAAACACATTGCTGACTTGTTATTTAGAGAAGTTTATAGGTTGCATGGCATTCCTCAAAGCATTGTGAGTGATAGGGATGTTAACTTCCCAAGTCATTTTTGGAGTGGGGTAAGCTTGAGACTAAGTTAATGTACTCTACTACTTGTCATCCCCAAACTGATGGTCAAACTGAGATTGTCAATGGGACTATGGTTACATTGCTTAGGACAATAATTGATTTAATTATACTTATGGTCTATTTTCTTCTTTGTTTGTGTCAATTCTGTCCCTAAGCTTTCAAAATTTTAAAAAACGCCCCCATCGATTGAAATTGTAAATCTAGATCTTCCCTTTGTTGAATGTAACATAACCTACCACAAATCGGAAAAGATGACAGGATATATTTTAGCCTCTTATATATAAATTGAAAGACTCTTTTACAATTGACATCCTGGCTTATGACTTCCTAACATTCGGCCTACATGTTATAAAAATTATGAGGGTGTCACTACGTAAATGCGGCGTGGAAAATTAAAAAGGAGTCGCCACTAATCATTGGATTTCTAAATTAGGTGTGATTAGTCACCTAGTCATTAACTAAGGATGGTCTACTAACTATAGAAAATGGGTTCGAGAGTTCATTCACACATAGGAAAGGTATTAACACCCTATTATGTTCGTTTAAAAACGATTGTTTTTTTTATTTAGTGTATTATTGAAAAGCCTTTATCTATAAACAAGAATTATTTGATTTATTTTAAAAGTCCCATGTGTTATCAATACTTTAATAATAAAGTATGATTAAATAAGTATGAGTGGCGTAAACCCATTAGAAAAATATTGTCGGGAATTTTAACTCAGTATCCCGAGATAAAATTCCTTACCTCAAGAATGTTTAGAAGCATGGTATCCCAACACCTCTATATTCCGTCGTCGGAGTTTTCGAAAATGATTTGTTTGTTTATTTTTTTTGTGTTTAAGTTTTAAATATGAATATTTTAATTAATTATGAATCTTTGTTATTAAAATAAATTAGCTCAATATTATGTTTTGGGTAAGTTTCACTTTTATCCCCTAAGTTTTAAAAGGAAAACCTTTGTTTGTTAAATCTTTTATTTATGGTATAAATGGACAATTAGTATCCTAATAAATTCAATTTTTATTTAAGGCTTATATTATTAATCTTTTTTTTTTTTTGGAAAGTTGGTAGGTTTATACCCTAGTAAATTCTAATGAATATTTAAAATTTCATTGTCAATATTTATGATTTGGAAAATTAGTATCCTAATTAATTCCAATTTCTATATTTAAATTGTTAATTTTTATGCTTTGGAAAATTAGTATTCTAATTTATTCCAATTACTATATTTAAATTGTTAATTTTTATGCTTTTTGGAAAATTAGTATCCTAATTAATTCCAATTACTATATAAAATTTTATTTCCATTTTTTAATTTCAACTTTAATTTTCAATCTTTATTTACTATTTTGTTCAATTTCAATTTCAAACCTAGTCTATTAATCTATTCAAATAAAAATAAATATTTTATACAAGGAGAAAAATAATAATAAATCAAAAAATAAATCAAAATTTTACAAAATGTCAATCATGTTAAACAAAATATTTTAAATCCATTAGAATGAAAATTTATTATGATATGACATGTTTATTAATTTGGCCTAAATATAATAATCATCATTTAAATTACAAACTAAACTAATTAACAAAATCAATGTAATTATGAAATCTGTATTACAGTAAAAAAATATGGCATGATAATTAAGTTAAAAAAATAAAAAAATAATGATAACAAAAAATGTGTAAATTAAACTATGGTCAAATTAATGAAATAAAAAAATGACATGCTAATTAAACAAAACTTGATTACATAAAAAAAAAAATACAAATAAGACAAGACAAATTGGTTTTAATCATGTTTTGTTAGAAAATGCTTCAATTAAATCAAACTGATTGAACAAAATGTATTATTATTATTATTTTAAGAAAAAAAACGAGGTGTGATCATGAATTCAAAATGCATAAATTTAATGATATTAATTAATAAATCTATTCTATTTCAAATAAGAAAAACAAGTGGATATATAACAAACGAAGACAAAAAGAAAAAAAAAAGGCTAGAGGAGACAAAACAAAGTCAAAACAGATAAATATGAAATACTAATACCAATTCCAATTCCATTTATTTTCAATAAGCCAAGACAAACACATTCAATGAACTTTTAATATCACATAGCAAATTTCTTATTATGATGATGAGTCGTGAACGAGTTGGAGAAATCTTGCTCTTATGAATCTTCTGTGTTTTAGGGTTGGAGGAGGGTCCTTTCTATAGCCAAATGGAGGATAAAAATTAGAAAAGTAATAAATGAGAATAAAATCAAATTTTAATTCACCCTAAAATCATGCATTTATTTTATTTGACAACTAATAAAAATTATTTCCTACTCATCTTTTCCTTGTTTTGATTCTCATTTAAAACTTATTTTCAAATTTTTTTATTTCTAAATAAAATTAAATCAAATAAAATTAAACAAATTTGGCACATTATTATTTTATCATTTTATTTTTACTCTTGCTAATAAAACATTGAAACAAAAAAAATGTAATTATATTTACCCTAAAAATCTATTTACTAAATTTAAATTAAACATAAATCAAATATTCTTTGTTTTTTTATTTTCTTCTTCTTTTTTAATACTTAAAATTAAATTAAAATCACATCGGACGAAAATGGGTGTCTACAGTTTGCCCCCGTTTGTTCATCTTGTAGAATTAGAAGGTGGACAAACACGTAGACTTTGATTCGTTCGATACTATGTAAAATTAATGAAAAATTAAATGGGGAACTTCGATCTATATCAGGACTTCACCTCGATACGATCAGGAACATAAAATAAAAATGATACATATCGGCACTTCACCCTCGATACGATCAGGAACATAAAATAAAAATGATACATATCGGCACTTCACCCTCGATACGATCAGAGACAGAAATTAAAAATGATACATATCGGTACTTCACCTTCGATACGATCAGAGACGGAAAATAAAAATGATACATATCGGCACTTCACCCTCGATACGATCAGAGACGGAAAATAAAAATGATACATATCGGCACTTCACCCTCGATACGATCAGAGACAGAAATTAAAAATGATACATATCGGCACTTCACCCTCGATACGATCAGAGATGGAAAATTAAAATGATACATATCAGCACTTCACCCTCGATACGATCAGAGACAAAAAATTAAAAATGATACATAATCACCCTATACAATGAGAGGCAGTTCACTCACCCTCATACGATCGAGAGACGATACATATCGGACTTCACCCGTCGAGGGGGGGAGACAAAAAATTAAAAATGATACATATCGGCACTTCACCCTCGATACGATCGATGAGAGAAAAAAATTAAAAATGATACATATCGGCACTTCACCCTCGATACGATCAGAGACAGAAAATTAAAAATGATACATATCGATACTTCACCCTCGATACGATCAAATTAAGACAGAAAATTAAAAATGATACATATCGATACTTCACCCTCGATACGATCAGAGACAGAACATTAAAACGATACATATCGGCACTTCACCCTCGATATGATCAGAGACAGAAAATTAAAAATGATACATATCGGCACTTCACCCTCGATACGATTAGAGACAGGAAATTAAAATGATACATATCGGCACTTCACCCTCGATACGATCTGAGACAGAAAATTAAAAATAATACATATCGACACTTCACCCTCGATACGATCAGAGACAGGAACCCTCGATATGATAGAGACATGAAATAAAAATGATACATATCGGCACTTCACCCTCGATATGATCACGAACAACTGGTTCTTGACTAGAGTAAATAACACGATGTCTTTAAAAATTGAACGGTCAGGAGTAAACAAACATTGTTCAACAAAAGTGACAGGCAGGGTAACACAAGGATTGTTTAAGATGTAATGTAAAGTTTGGAGACCAGGGGTAAACAAGCATCGTCCAATTTAGAATCCAAGAATTCAAAGAATTTTATCTCAATCTTTTTCTCTTCTAATCAAAAGCTTGAATTTTTCATCAACGAACAAGAATTTTTCTTTTTTCAAGATCAAAATCTTTCAAAATTTTCCCTTGTATTGTAAATTTTTAAAATAAGTGGACAAAAAAATAGCCCAAGGTGAAAACAAAATTCACTTTTTTTCAAGTATGTATGATTTAAGAAAATCAATGTGATGGTGACAAATGATTTGATGCTCTGAAACATTATAGCCAACTTCAAGTTGATGCTAGATGTATACAAAAATGTATGCTATTGATTTACTAGTCTCAGGAACATGTGTTAGCCATGTGAAAATATTTTAATCTCATAATATGCTAAATGAGAATGAACTCTCATATGATGATTGTACCATGTATGGAGATTTTTATGCATGTAAGGAATGTGATGAATGCTAATGCATAACTTTGCATGTGAGAATGCGATAAATGGACAAAAATCATGACTTATGTGTAAAATGCATATTGACGATGCAATTAATATCTAAGCTTCATGAAAAGGCCTACAACAGTTTTTTCTGTCTTTTTTTTGAACTATTCAAGCAAAATTTATACGATAAAACTATGTTCATGAATGAAATGTAGATGCATGAATAATGCCTAGATATGAGGTCCTATGATGCATGATGTAAACATGTAAAATGTTACTTATATCAAATATGAAGTGTGAGCAAATATGAACAAATAAAATGTTGATGCCCCTTTCCTAAAGATGAGGTCCTATGCTTGATGATGCAAAAATGTAAAATGCTAAGTCAATCAAATATGAAGTGCAATGTTTTTTTGTTTATGGAGAGCGTGTGCTCAAGCATAAAGTTTTTTTTTTAAATCAATTGTAATGTTGATGCATTAACTAAGAAAAAATATCCATGATTTTTTTAGTAAAAATAACCCATTCAATTTAACCTCAAATTCACCAACGAACTGTTAGGTAGCATGACAGCATAACAAACGAAGTTTCTTCATTGTCCGAGGGAAGAAATTTTTGTTTTTTGTTTTTTTTTATCTATCTCTTTTTTTAGTGAAGGTCACCATAATGACAAATAACTCTCTTATTCAACAATTGATTTTAATGCCTAAAAAATTGATCAAACTGGAACAGGTCATGAAGGTAATCTGGTAGGTCATTTAAAAATAACTCATATGTTTAGAAATAGCTTGTAAAAGTAACCCAAAGTGTTATTTCATTCAATCAAAAAAAAAATTACCTCAAATTTACAACAAACAAGCATAATGATGATGCTGAAAGCAAATGAGTAGATGACTCAATGCATTAAAGGTATGAGAATTTGACTTTAAAATGGAAGGATTCAGGAAGGATGAGAAGTCATATGCGTATGAGATTTAGATTACTTTGAAATTTCACGTTCAATCAAATAGAAACATGATTAACATGGGAAATGAATCTCAAAGATCTCAAGGTGTGTATGAAAAAAGTAATACAAAATGTATTAATGAAAAAGAGTAAAAGTGCACAATTCTTCAGATAACTTTTGTAAGGATCGAAGACACATGACTTCCTATGATTATTCTTTTCTTGCATTGCACTCAACTCTTGGGCCTAACAATCAATGACTGATATGATATATACTCATTCTCACATGGGTTGTTGCTTATCATTCCGAGCTCTCTTAGCCTTTGAGCATATTGTCTAAGTTATTTCAAATTGAAACTCTGAAAATGTTTGAGTTTCGTCATATCTAACATTATTGAAAGAACATAAGTTATATGACTTGGACCTTGCTTTCTCAATCTCTATTTTTTCTTTTTTTCCATGACATTCTGATTTCTTTCTCTTTTTTTTTCTTTTTGTTTTTTTTGTTTTTTTTTCACTTTTTTTTTTCTTTTCTATTTTCACATTCTTTTTTTTCTTCTTTTTGCTCTTTTTTTCTTGCAAGTGACCTACATTTAACACGTCAAAGTCACAATATGAACAATGCTAACTTTGTTAAGGAATCCAACAAATATATAACAAAACCCAAGGTAGATATGTTCTTCTTCCCAGGACCTATCAAAACTTATCAATCATTTTACAAATCATGTGATACATTCAGATAAAATAAGTACTAGGAAAATCAAATCCTCTAGTGTAACGCCCCGTTACAAGGTAAGATTAATTTTGGAATTAAATTAAAATTTATTTAATTTAATTAAAGGGTTTGGAATTTTGATAAATAATCTTTTTATTTATTTAGGCTTTTGGGTGACACCTTTGATAAGTGTCACTTTTTGTAAATAATGAGGAGTCTTGGATTAATGAGTAGTGATGACGTGGCGAGTAGAGATGATGTGGCAAGTAGTGATCAAACCCTAATTTGTAACTAAGGAAAAGAAGAAGAACAATTTTTCTCCTCCCTTTCCCACACCTTGCCGCCGCCCCCCATAGTGAAAGAGAAGGAGGAGATTCGTCGTTCGCTCGTTGATTGATCGTTCGTGAATCGGGTTTTTGGATCTAGGCAATTTGGAAGCGATCTTGGTCGAAGGTAACGAAACTTCTCTTTTCTCTATTTCTTCTTGATGCCGTGGGGTTAGGTGTGGCTAATGATAGGATATTTCATCAATTGTTAATTAGGGGATCGGTGGAAATTGCCCGGAATCGAAGGAGGAAGATCGGGAGCCTTTTTCTTGATTTTTCGTTGAACGGGTAAGCTTTTGGGATGGATTTAACAACCTTTTTAATTCTGGATTTTTGTTTTTATTTTCACTTTATGAACACCAAGAACCCTAGCCATTGTATTGATCTCCATAATTGCCAATTTCCGAAAACCGTGGCCAAATACCTAATCGATCTTGATTACCAACACCTAAACCATCAAGATCGATCACCCCAACTACGAAACCGCGACCGAACCACGTCCCAATGACCATGGCCAGCCGCGGCACCCACACACCCCCCACGCCCACACTTAGCCAACTTCCTTCGCCGTTTGATTTCCGTTCCTTGATCCACCGAACCCCAAACCTCTTTGTTTGATTGTAATATATTTTAAATGGTATTTTAAGCTATTTAGGGTCTTCGTTTCAGGTCTGGTTCGTCGAGGGAAGTAGCTTGTTTTCGGATTTAAGCAATTTTCCGAGGTGAGTTAACGGGTTATTCAACGGTAAGGTTTTGGAGAAATCTAAAGCCTTTACCGTAGCTTATTCTTTCACATATAATTAAATATGTAATTCTGGAAATTTAGGAAGAGAAACAACATTGGAAACACCGAAAAACAATTGGGAGAAATAATGTTTTCGGTTAGAACTTGTGAAGGCCAATTTCGCCAAAAGTGATGTTTTTAGATTCGATTTGCTTCTGGATGGTAATGAGTATTAATCTGGAATTATTTGATGATTTTTAGTGCCAATAGCCTTAAGTTTTGAATTAGGATTCATTAAGGTTCATATTTTGGTTTTCGCGCTTTTCTTGTTTTTCGCAGCTTTTGTGAAGTGTATGTAAAACTGAGTGGGCTGCTGTATTTTAATATTATAAACTGATTTTGAATGATTATTATTATGAGGTTAATGTGGTTGTGATGATGAATTGAGATTGATTAAAATATATTTACTAGTGTTGAGGCTACGAGCTCAACACTTGGTCATTTTAGTTATGGAAAGGTCCATAACCTGGGTACTAATGGTCATTGCTCGTCACGAATGATTCATTAGGTGAATAATAGTTATAGTTGAGGCTATAACCAGGTACTAAGAAGTGGTAGTAGTTCCGAGGAACCGCCTTCTTAGTGGTGTTGTGAAAAGAGAATGTTTGTTTAATTACTTATATTTGTAAATCGGATTGATTGTATTAAGTGTGATTTTGATGTTGGGACTTGGGTAATATTTGAAAGAGGTGGATTCCATGAAAAGTTAAGTGTTGATAGCGAATGTTTAGTGAATAAAGAATGAGTGGAGGATTAAGTGATGGTTGGAGTGTAAGAGTCTTTGGAAGAGTGTTGAGAGCTTGGGACTCGGTTTGGGTTGTTAGAGACTACCTAAGACTTTATCGTTGTTTAATTCGTTTTCTCACTGGCTTTAGCCTCACAGTGCTATCTGTGGTTATTTTTCAGGTAACAATGGACCGAGAGGTGGCGGTTGATGAAGTGGAAGAGATGAGCGTTCATGTCATGGAGGCGCCTCGAATTTATTCTTCTTTTTGAATGATGAACTAAGTTTATAAACTTTTATTTGAATTATTGAGTCGTTGTGAGTTGTAGTTGATTTTTAGACCCTTTTGTCTTTACTCTTATATTTTGAATGTTGTTGTTTTAGTTTAAAAGTTGAACTCCGGAGTTTCTTTTGTTTTAAATTCTCAATGATTATGAAGTTTGTTTTATTTTAAATAAAGGAATTTTATTGAGTCTTCCGCTGTTGAAAATAAGTGTGTTTTGCTACTCTGAAAAGTCGGGTCTTTACATCTAGTCCTTGATGACAACTTCAAAACAACCAACTTGGACCTTCAATAAAACTTGCTAATATTTCTCTTCATAAATCTCCTTGTATTGATTTATCTGCTTCCAAGACAATCAAAAATTGGTGTTCTTCATTATCTTCCCACACACTTTTGGTAGTCGCTTCTTGCAATACGAAAAAGTATACTCATGAGTTGTCGAGATATTCAATCGTTACAATTCTTGTCTTGAGAATTAATCCACGATAGTGTAAGTCGAGAAAAAGGTGAGCTAAAGAAACGATTCCAATGAGAATGAAAGTTAGAATGACCATGTAGAAATTTTGGAGAAGTAGCAATGAAATGCAAAAGACATGCATGCTATCACAAATTCGAGATGAAAAAAAATATTTGACTCAATGTCTTAACACCATTTCATTACTTTTAAAACTCCTCTTAACATATGAATTTAGGCTCTAAAGGGTTGAACACATTGCATGGCATGTATGGGTAGGGAGAAGGAGAGGAAAATGGTCAATTGCCTCAGTGTTGGATTAACCGTGGTGGGTAGATATGAAACCGGGTTAGATTCATGACTCGAGACTTTGTGATTTATAAAATGAAATTGGACAAGATGAATAAAACAAACATGGCTAATTGCCCAAGTGTAGTGTTGCAGGGTGGGTCAAGCAAGAGTTTGGTTCAACTTGTAGCTCAAGTTTTGATGGCTAGTAGCAAGAAGATGGACTATATGGATAAGGAGAGAAATAATCAAATGCCCCAAGAAATGAAGAGGATGAATTGATGAGAGAATGTTCATGTTATAACTCGGGCATGTATGGCTAGCAAAATGGTGTTGGGCTTGAAAATGGTTAGGTCATGAATCGGAAGATACATTAATACCGCAGTGAAGGCTAAGGAGAAATGATGGTTATTATCAAAGCATACGAGAGGTTTGATGATGAGCGAGAGTTGAAAATAATAAGCCTAAAATTATTTGAGGGTCCGTTATGACATTCACTTTTTTTTAACTTTTTTTCACTTTCTTTTTTAACTTTTTCCCACGAAATGAGTCCGCTTTCTTTCATTATGATTTCAAATTTCTTGATAGTTCATTAACGAAGATGAAACTAAATCAACTGGACTATTTTGACAATTCTTTTTCAAAATATTGATCATTATCTAAGAAATACAATGCATGATTTGGATGAAATGCAAAAACCTTGATTTTCTTTTTTATTAAAAAAAAATGCATGAGAAATGAAATCCTTTATTTTATTTTTTTTCCTAAATGCAATGCACATGTGTGACGTGTTTGGATCTTATATGCATGAATTAGTAAAGTTGATAAATATGTACAAATTTATTATTCATGAATTGATAAAATTCTATGTATTTTTTTTTGTGAATGCATAATGCATATTTACACTATAAATGCTGAGAAATAAATCCTACTTCACAGAGTCATCGTTTTGTTTCTAAAAAAAATTATGAGAAGAAAATACTCCAATGAAAGATGCATAAATGAAAACAATGATGTGTATTTCATGTTCAAAATGCATGGAAGAATGAACAATTTTTTTTTTTTATCTTTCTTTGCATATTTTATAAGGATGAATGTGAGGAGCAAGATGATCTTTCCTTTTTATTTTATTAATCAAATGGCTGATGCTTTTTTTTTTCTAGTAAACGAACTCGAAAAATGAACACACACAAACAAACATCAAAGTAAAAATAACATATAGCATGTGAGGATGATGTGTGGCATTAAAGTCTATCTAAAAAGTTTAAAAGGCCCCCAAGATTTCTTTGTCATGATAGGTTTTTTATTTATTTATCACTATTCTGATAAAATTAAACCAATCATAACAAAGTAGCCCTTCCAGTATTCTGGTCAGGTTGACTTGGGCGGGAAGTTTCGTGGGTCTGCACGAGAGTAAACTCCACGAAGGCAACACTACCATCCCAAACTATTTCTAAAGGGTGAAACCCGGGTAGAGGGCTGTGAAAGTGTGTGCAATCATGCAATGCATCAATTGTAAACAAAACAAGTAAGGCTCAAATAATAGTACACCACAATAAGCTTAAAAATAACAAGACTCTCAAAGTGTCCCCAGTGAAGTCGCCAAGCTGTCGCTACGTAAATGCGACGTGGAAAATTAAAAAGGGAGTCGCCACTAATCATTGGATTTCTAAATTAGGTGTGATTAGTCACCTAGTCATTAACTAAGGATGGTCTACTAACTATTGAAAATGGGTTCTGGAGTTCATTCACGCATAGGGAAGGTATTAGCACCCTATTATGTTCGTTTAAAAATGATTGTTGTTTTTTTATTTAGTGTATTATTGAAAAGCCTTTATCTATTCAATACTTTAATAATAAAGTATGATTAAATAAGTATGAGTGGCGTAAACCCATTAGAAAAATATTGTCTGGAATTTTAACTTAGTATCCCGAGATAAAATTCCTTACCTCAAGAATGTTTAGAAGCATGGTATCTCAACACCTCTATATTCAGTCATCGGAGTTTTCGAAAATGATTTGTTTGTTTATTTTTTTTGTGTTTAAGTTTTAAATATAAATATTTTAATTAATTATGAATCTTTGTTATTAAAAAAAATTAGCTCAATATTAGGTTTAGGGTAAGTTTCACTTTTATCCCCTAAGTTTTAAAAGGAAAACTTTTGTTTGTTAAATCTTTTATTTATGGTATAAATGGACAATTAATATCCTAATAAATTCAATTTTTATTTAAGGCTTATATTATTAATCTTTTGTTTTTTTGAAAGTTGGTAGGTTTATACCCTAGTAAATTCTAATGAATATTTAAAATTTCATTGTTAATATTTATGATTTGAAAAATTAGTATCCTAATTAATTCTAATTTCTATATTTAAATTGTTAATTTTTATACTTTGGAAAATTAGTATCCTAATTAATTCCAATTACTATATTTAAATTGTTATTTTTTATGCTTTTTGGAAAATTAGTATCCTAATTAATTCCAATTACTATATAAAATTTTATTTCCATTTTTTAATTTCAACTTTAATTTTCAATCTTTATTTACTATTTTGTTCTATTTCAATTTCAAACGTAGTCTATTAATCTATTCAAATAAAAATAAATATTTTATACAAGGAGAAAAATAATAATAAAACAAAAGAAAAATCAAAATTTTTACAAAATGTCAATCATGTTAAACAAAATATTTTAAATCTATTAAAATGAAAATTTATTCTGATATGACATGTTGATTAATTTGGCCTAAATATAATAATCATCATTTAAATTACAAACTAAACTAATTAACAAAATCAATGTAATTATGAAATCTGTATTACAGTAAAAAAAATATGGCATGATAATTAAGTTAAAAAAATAACAAAATAATGATAATAAAAAATGTGTAAATTAAACTATGGTCAAATTAATGAAATAAAAAAAAATGACATGCTAATTAAAAAAAATTGATTACATAAAAAAAATTACAACTAAGACAAGACAAATTGGTTTTAATCATGTTTTGTTAGAAAATGCTTCAATTAAATAATACTGATTGAACTAAATGTATTATTATTATTATTTTAAGAAAAAAAACGAGACATGATCATGAAATCTAAATGCATAAATTTAATGATATTAATTAATAAATCTATTCTATTTCAAATAAGAAAAACAAATGTGGATATATAACAAACAAAGACAAAAAGGAAAAAAAAAAAAAAAAAAAAGGCTAGAGGAGACAAAACAAAGTCAAAACAGATAAATATGAAATACAAATTCCAATTCCCAATTCCATTTATTTTCAATAAGCCAAGACAAACACATTTAATGAACTTTTAATATCACATAGTAAATTCCTTATTATGATGATGGACAGAAAAACGAGCCTGCTTATCATCAATAAGAGATTAAGGGCAGACGATACTAAAGGACGAAAAGAAAACGATTCCCGTGAATCGAGAATTTGGCGGGTTGGCGTGATTCTCAATGGTAAAAGGGAAGAAAGTTGGAATTTTTTTTGGATATTAGGAATATGAAAGGGATTTATGGGATTTCGAGGAGATGAGTCGTGAAGATGAAAGTCGTGAACAAGTTGGAGAAATCTTGCTCTTATGAATCTTCTGTGTTTTAGGGTTGGAGGAGGGTCCTTTTTATAGCCAAATAGAGGATAAAAATTAGGAAAGTAATAAATGAGAATAAAATCAAATCAATTTTTAATTCACCCTAAAATCATGCATTTATTTTATTTTATTTTATTTGACAACTTAAAAATTATTTTCTACTCATCTTTTCCATGTTTAAATTGATTCTCATTTAAAACTTAGTTTCAAATCTTTATTTCTAAATAAAATTAAATCAAATAAAATTAAACAAATTTGGCACATTATTATTTTTATTATTTTATTTTTACTCTTGCTAATAAAACATTAGAACAAAAAAATGTAATTATATTTACCCTAAAAATCTATTTACTAAATTTAAATTAAACATAAATCAAATTTTCTTTTTTCTTTTTACTTTTTTTCTTTTCTTCTTTTTTAATATTTAAAATTAAATTAAAATCACATCGGACTAAAATGGGTGTCTACAAAGGGGAGGGTCAATAATCCTTAGATTGAATTTTTAGAGGTCAATTTTCTCAATTTCCCTCCTGATTTATAGAAAAGCTTTGAGCTTTCATCTGAACGATTACTTATGTACCGATATAGGTGATGCATTCGCTTTCTTAGTTCATCATCATCATCTTCAACAAATAATAAAATCACATGGTATCCTTCTATTGCTTTTAAACTCAATCACCAAGATCTTGTTTTGCTTGAAAATGCCATAAGAGATACCAATTTAAGCAGATTTTGGGACATATGATGAGAAACAATCTTATTTCTCAAACATTTCCAATGAGTAGGCTTCTTTTTTTCTCAGCTGTTTCATTTCCTGATAATCTAGATTTGGTAATTTTGCTGCTTTATCATTATACCCTTTATCCCAATTTATATATATACAATATTATGATTTTAGGATTGTCATTTTCCACTAAGGATTCTTTCGCCGTTTATAATTCGATGCTCCAAAACGATACTTGCCCGGATCGGCAAACGTTTCTTTACCTTCTTTAGACTACTAGATGTGTTGTTGAAGTGAAATTGATTCATTGTCATGTCTTGGCTCTTTTGAGTATTTGCAATACTCCTTTATTAAGATGTATGTTGAGATTCGAGAAAGGATGTGTTGGGTTTGCGTGCCAATTGTTTGTTGAAATGTCGAAACCGGATGTTGTCTCGTATAATAACATAATTGCTGGTTTTTCTAAAATGGGAGATGTTTTGGGAGCATTGAAACTATTCCGTGATATGGATCGTTATGGTCTTGAACCTGATGATTACACCATGTTAGGCCTTCTTTTGTCGTGTGGGTAGTTGGGAGAGATGAAGTTGGGAAGATCTGTTCATGCACGGATTGAAAAAGTGTCTCAAAAAAGACGTTACGACATGGACAACATTGATAACTGGATTTGCCTTTCATGGATATGGAAACAAAGCTCTAGAATTCCTCTCTGCTATGCAGCCTGAAACAATATAGGGTTCAATATTGAGTGCTTGTAGAATGCATGGAAATATGGAAGTAGCCGAGAGCTTTAACACAGCTGACTGACCAAGTTGGAGCCTGAGAAAGAGGGTGGATACATTTTGTTGTCTAACGCATATGCAACGTGCGGGAGGTGGAGCTATTCAGATAGCATTCGAGAAGTAATGAATAGTAGCTGAGTTAAAAAAAATGGCAGGTTGTGGCTATTGACGGTGTCGTCCATGATTTTACCGCCGCTAATAAGCAGCATCCAAGATGGTTGGACATCTGCTCTATGCTCAGCTTTCTAACAAGTGAAATGAGGTTGGAAGCTGATTGTCCATTAACAACCACGTTGGCTTCATGATGATATCTGACATTGAAAGAAAATCAGTTTTATGTATTTATGAAAATCAGGTTTCAAGCTTGAAGTCAATATTTGGGATAGTCAAGTTTTTTTTTCTTAAAAAAAGAATTTTTGCATAAGAAAATTAAATAGTTTTAAAAGGGGCAAATTTTTTTATTTATTTGAAAAAAAAAGGGGGAAATTCAACAATTCTCCCGAATAAAATTAGAAAATTGTACAAAAATCAGTTAATTTATCACTCAAAACAGAGTCATAAAAATATATTAACTCGATCATTTTTTAATTAAAAATGATTTTTAAATTTGTAAAAATTTAAATTATAAGTATTGTATTGAAACATTATATTTATATCAAATGTTTTTAATAATATAGCGTTCTATTTTTTTTTTCTTTTCCAAATTATCAATTAAAAGGAAGTAACCCTTATTTATTTTATTTTGTAAAAAAGAAAAAGACCAATAAAAAATTTTAAACGAGTTATTACTGAAATAGTTTATTATTATATATTAATTACTAAAATGTCTGAAGTTTATAAAAATAGCATTTCAATAAATTATTTTGAACTAAAAACCAAAAAATTCATTAAAAAATAACAATGAAAAATAATAAAATAGTTGAAGCTAATTGGGTAATTTTTAAAAATTATAATATTTCAATAATTAGTACGTAAAAATATTCTATTTAAAACAATTTATGAATATTTTAAAACTAAATTTATTGTTGGTTGACAAATGCCTTAAACTACAATTGTTTCCGTAGATATTTTGCGTTAGAAATGGCTGTAACAATAATAAAAAAAATTAATTTGATATAAAATATTCATTCATTTCTTCAAATGTCTCAAATAAAATTAAAAAAAACATAAATTCCACATTAAACAAACATTTCTCTCAAGTTTCTCTTTCTTACCTATATTTATCTTCTATCAAAATGGCGTCAAAACTTCCTTAAAAACAGCGGTTGTAAGCAACTCAATCTCGGGTTAGTTTGGGATTGCTATACTTTTAGAATAATTGTTTTCAGTTGTGTTTCACAAAAATCAGTTGTGTCAGGAATCAAATTAGTGTTTGATAAATTTAGATTATGTATAAAATTAGTGTTTGATAAATTCAACTTCTGAAACTACTATGAAATACATATTTATTTAAGTAATATTTAGTAAATTAATTTGAAAAGTACTTATCTATTTCATATATGACACGATTATTATAACAAAACTTAAAATTTTCTAAATTAGAAGAAGGTTTGTAAAATATTATAATAATCAGACTATAGACTATATTAATTTAATCACAATAATTCATAAAAAAAACAATGCATTATAATTAAAAAAACGTTGAAAATACAAAATTATATAAGAAAACTCCAATAAAGAAACAAAATAAACATTATCAATCATTTTTGAAGAATATGTGGTATATTTGATACAAATGTATACTTCTTCTTAAGACCATATTCTGCATAAAAATAATTATCAAAATATAATTATGAATTTTGATAGACCATCTTCTGTCAATGGCGATTGCTGGTCGTGACACCTTAGGCTCCCATTTTCTCATTTTAAATATAAATTATTTTAAGACAATACAAATTTAGTTTTGTGGCATATGATGATGTACGAATTTGAGAATAGAAACACTAATTTCTAGGTTTCTCAATTTGTTTTGGGTTGGCCAAATTTCTGATTGTTTAGATACTTGAGTTATCTTCCCTAGAAGATTTCCAGCCACATTGTCGAGAAATCCAGCCATTGATTGTTCCCTTTTTCGTTTGGTTCCCAAAGAAAATGAAGACCTGATTGTAGTTTATATTAGAAAACTAGGGCTTCGCCATGGAGATAATAAATTCGTTTGCTCTAGAAAAAGAAGAAGATTTCTGGATTTTCTTGATCCGTTGTGTTTTTGTGTAAAAAAGAGAAACAACGGAAAGAAAGAGCATGAGAAAGCTTAGGGAATTGAGAATTGTTGCTCGTAACTGGTTGAGTTTGACATAACTGGAATTGAAGATTTAAAAAAGAAAAAAAACTAAATAATTAAGGAAAATATAATCTAAATAGACAAAGATAAGTTAGAATTTTAGTAATATTTCAATAATTACCAACTCAAACTGTCACTCACCTTAAAACTTGATCTATTGGGTTACAGAACGATAAACTGTGTCGATTACATTGGAATCATGATAATGAGATGATAATACGGGTAAGAAGTTGTATCAACATCAGGCCGCCGTGCACAAGAATGCGAAGTACGAGTGCAATCATTGTCGTCTGCGTTTCTTGAACGCAACGGAGTTATCGACTCACAATTGTGTGCGGTAGGTAGTTCGTGATTTTAGAATTTCTCAGTATTCTTTGTCCATTAATACAATAATACTAGTAGTTTTTAGGTTTTAGTTTTTTTCTTTCCATTTCTATTCTTGAAATTTCCAACATAATAATACTATTTTTTATTTTCTTGCATTCTTGCATTCTCAGTTTCTTTATTACGTTTGAATTTAATCAAGTTTAATTGGGTGACCTTTATGAGATATATCAAGTAAAGGGACGGACTTGCTTGAGGACCAGGGAGCACGTCCCCCCCCCCCCCCTCACTTGGAAATTTTTTCCCAATTAATATATAATTTTTTTTGCAAATGAATTAATATATACTTAATAAAAATGTATTTTAGTAAAAAAAAATTGAATAATACACATAATAATTATTTTAATATTCTATAAGACTATTTTTTTCTTATCTATTTATTATAATTATTTTGGTTTTAAATGATTTGATGTTATTTTTAGAGAATTTGCCTATAATGACACTTTTATTAGTGTTAGTGTCTTAAATAGCTTAAGTTTTAAAAAATTCCTCAAATGACATTTTTTCTAATATAACAAAATTAATTATTTCGTTAAATTTACAAAAATGCCACTCATTTATCAATTCACTAAATTTACAAAAATGTCACTCATTTATTAATTCATTAAATTTTTTCTCTTATTTACTAATTAGTGAATTAAATGAAATAAGTTAGTGAATTAAATTATAATGTAAATTTGGGATACCTAATATTGATTTTAATTGAATAATTTAGTGAGTTAAAGAGAATATTTTAGTGAATTAAAGGGAATAATTTAGTGAATTAAATTTAAATATACATTTGGGATACCTAATATTGATTTTAATTGAATAATATTAGTGAATTAAAGAGAACATCTTAGTGAATTAAAGGGAATAATTTAGTGAATTAAATATAAATGTACATTTGGGATACCTAATATTGATTTTAATTCAATAATTTAGTGAATTAAAGGGAATAATTTAGTGAATTAAATTATAATGTATATTTGGATACCTAATATTGATTTTAATTCGATAATTTAGTGAATTAAATAGAATGATTTAGTGAATTAAAAGGAATAATTTAGTGAATTAAATTATAATGTACATTTTGGATACCTAATATTGATTTTAATTCAATAATTTAGTGAATAAAAGGGAATAATTTAGTGAATTAAATTATAATGTATAATTTAGTGAATTAAATTATAATGTATAATTTAGTGAATTAAAGGGAGCCAATTACATACTGGTTCGGTTAGTAACATTTCCCGTTCCGATTCTGGTTAATTTTTTTTATGAATTTTCTTACCGGTCGATTTCGGTAAAGTTTGTAAACTCTGTCATTTTAGTTTTTAAAATAGTTTTTCATCCTAAATCCTTTTTTTGTGTCAATATAGTTTTTCGTTATACAATTCAATAACTTATACCATATTATTCACTAAATTATTGAACTAAACTTATTTGTTTTATTCTGCAACATAGTTTATTGAACTTTTTATTTTGCACTGTTGCTTTACATGTACTTAGGGACTAGGGTATATGTGAATTGGAGAAGAAAACAAGGAAGAAAAAAATGTGAAGATAGGCCAAATGAGGATACAAGAAAATGCCATTTTTTAATTCTTTTTTGTGTTTGTTATAAATTTTAATGAACTGTTGATGTATATAGGTTTAAATAGATCTTGCTGTTGAGATTTATAATTCAATTATTTAATGCGTTGAGTTCAATAAATTATTGAATTGAAATCTTGATACTATCTTACCACTCTATGAAAATATTATTTTGTATTTTTCAAGTTTATAATCACTAATATTGGTTACTGATGTTGCATACTAGTGTAAATGAATGCGATTTTTATTTGCGGAAAGCTTTGAGATTTTATGTATTTTTTATAGGCAAAATCAAAACCGTTATTCAATAATTTATTAACTTCAATTACTTATTGAATTAAAATCAATATGAAGATCTCAATTATATGTTGTAATTTAGTTTAATAAATTATTGATGAAGGGAGAAATTTTATTGAATTAATAAAACTCAAATTTTAATTCACTAAATTATTGACTATGAGAGAAAATTTAGTGAATTAGTAAAGTTCATATTTTAATTCACTAAATAGTGAATAAGAGAACAAATATAGTGAATTAATAAATTAGTGGCATTTTTGTAAATTTAATGAAAACAATTAATTTTGTTATATTAGAAAAAATGTCATTTGGGGAATTTTGAAAAGATGGTGCTATTTAGGAATTATTAGTTTTATAAAATGTGTCATTTGAGTCCATGCCCCTTTTTTTACGTTTATTGTTACCAATTTTTCTTCAAATTTAGTTATTTAGAGTTGTGATTTTTTTATGTGAAACGATAATTTTAATTTTGTATTATTTATTAGTTTTTATACATTATTTTATTTCTTGTTTTATACATTGATTATGAGAATTGAATAATTAATATTTTTATTAATTCAATAATTTATCGAACTAAAAAAAAATCTAATAAATTCACTGAAAAATAACAAAATATTTCAATAATTTACCGATGAACAACGATGACTGGATTTGTAAGGAATTTCCATGGCTATATTAGAGAGAGAAAATCAAGTGCAACATTTAAAAAAAAAATGAAATTTCAAACATAAAAAAGAATAAAAAAAATACAGGAAAAATAACTTAGTCACGGCCATCCATGATAGGTTCTGCAGTGACGGATCTAGGATCTTAGTCGGGGGCACAATATAAATTATAATGTATACAATTCAGTATACCAAAATTTTTACCCTCACCATTAGTAATTATTATACTAAAAAAAATATAGAAATACATTTTTTTTAAAACTAATCAACCACTCCTTATGTCATTTTTATTTATTTTTTGCATATATAAAATATCAATATAAATTTGAAAAAAAGGAAGAAAATTTAAAAAACAATATCATAAATACAAAGATAACTTATATTTGATCCCGTGTTTCATTTCAAATCATGATACTAAGTAATAATAAAATCATTACTAAAAATGATATTAATGTTGTTTTTTCAATTCATTTGTTTTATTTTTAACACTTGAACTATTATATCTATTTTATATTTTTTCAATAATTTCCCATCAAAATTATTGAAGAAATCTCTATATGAATTATTTATTTATATTGAATAATGTATAATTTCTCTTTTTTTACAATTTCTAATTGATCGGTCACTAGTGATTATAAATAATTTTTAATTTATTGAGATAAATAGTAGTTATATAACAAGAAATAAAATAATGTATAAAAACTAATAAATTATACAAAATTAGAAGTTATCGTTTCACGTAAAAAAAAATCATTTATCATAAACTTCAACTCTAAATAACTAAATTTGAAGAAAAATTGGTAACAATAAGCATAAAAATAACATCAAATCATTTAAAACCAAAATAATTATAATAAATAGATAAGAAAAAAATAGTATTATAGAACATTAAAATAATAATTATGTGTATTGTTCAATTTTTTTTTACTAAAATACATTTTTTTAAGTATATATTAATTCATTTTAAAAAAAGAATTATATATTAATTGAAAAATATTTCCAAGTGAGGGGGGGCACGTGCCCCCTGGTCCTCAAGCAAGTCTGTCCCTGGTTGTCGATGATGTTAGAAACGCTCGCTTGGGAGTAGGGGTGTTCATTTTCCCCGCGAGGATGGGGACCCGCCTTGAAAGTATCAGGGATGGGGACGTAGATAGGGATGAAAAGTTTCTCGTTCGATTCCCCGTCCCCAACCCCGACCGCGACCCCGGCCCCAGCCCCGTTCCCATATTAAATCCCTAAAAAAAATATATAAAAATTATTTATATTTAAACTGTTTTTAATTATTTTTCAAACTGTTTTAAAAACATTTTTTAAAAACTGCTTTCATTTTTTTAAACTTTTTAAAATACTGTTATATAAAAGTTTTTTTTAAAACAGCTTTAAAAACTATTTTATAAAAAAAAAATTAAACCTATTTTTAAATATTTTAGGGTTAATTTCAGTAATAACCATTTAATAAATTGAAATTTTTAAAAAAAATCGTTATAATATATCAAAACTACCCAAAAACCGCGACCGGTGAAATTAAATTATATTGTGAAAAGACAAAACATGCCCCCGATTTAATTTTTCCTTAATGTATGCAAAATTTCAAGAAATTATTAAAATCCCTTAATAATTATTGAGCTTGGGCTGACCGGAGAACTCCGCTCTACGAATGAATTTGAATTTGTGCGTTTTCTGGCAATGAAGAAAATGATGAAAAACGTATGTGGAAGAAGGAAAATAATCTAATTTAGGTTAAATTATTATGCTTAAATCGTGATTCCCAAAAGCAAGGAGATTGATTTTCAAAATTAAAAAAATTAAATTATATGTAATTAATAAGATATGGTTATCAGGAGAGATAAAAGGGTAAGATAGTAAACTATCAAATCGAAAACCACCCAATCACCACCATAAATGATGGTTATTGGGTAATTCTGAAATAAAAAACAAACAACCCTAAAAATTAGATTTTAGGTGAATTAATGTGGTCATGGGTGCAATTATTTAAATATTTTTTTAAAGAGTGTTTTTCACACTTTTTTTAATTTTTTTTACAGTTTTCACACTTTATTTTGCTTTTTTTTTACTGATTTATTGTATTTTGTTTTTTTTAATTGTAATTTGTTGTATTTTGTTTTGTTTTAGGTGAAAACGGGGAAAATTCCCTGCTAAATTCTCCGTTCCCCATGATTTCCCCTCTGGGAATCCACGTCCCGGTCCTCGACCACTTTGAACGGGGAATTTAACGGGGATGGGATGGGGACGAGAAATTCATTCTCCGTCCCCGCCCCATCAACACTCCTACTCAGGAGAAGAAGCAACTTGAGCAGCAATTGGTATTGACAAACACCACCAGCATCATAGAATAGGGAAAATATAGAAAATGATGACCAGTAAGGCTTCTTAAGTTAGAATTCCCGTATTTCAAATTATGAAAGTGTCACTCACCTTAAAACTTGGTCCATCGGGTCACGAACGACAAACCGTGTCTATTACATTGGAATCATGATAATGAGATGATGATTCTTGAACGCGGTGAAGTAGAAGTGTTCACGGGCGGGCGGGCGGGAAAGGGAAATGCATTCCCCGTCCCTTGTCCCCGCTCTCATTCCCCGTTCAAAGAGGTCGGGGACGGGGATTCCCCACGGGAAATCACAGGGAATTTAACGGGGAATTTTCCCCGTTTTAACCTAAAACAAAAGAAATTTTGTAATAAACAAATTACAATAAAAAAAAACAGATTAGTAAAAAAACAGTGTGAAAAACAGTGAAAAAATGACATTTAAAAAAAAAAGGTTTTATATTAGAGACTTTAAAAAGTATTATAAAAAAAGTTTTTAAAAAAAAATTATAAAACAGTATATAAAAAAACTATTAAAAACAGTTTTATAAATAAAAAATGAAACCATTTTTTTAAAAAACAGTATAAATTTTTTTTTAAACAGTTTAAATATATATATTTTTAATAATTTATATATATTATATTCGGGGATTTAATCGGGGATTCGACCGGGGTCGGGGACGGCATTCCTCATCCCGTCCCCTCAACGAGAAAAACCCCACACATAATTTTTCCTCAAATACCAAAAAGTCCACATAATAAAAAAAACATACATTATCTTCAAAACAATCTTTTGTTGCTTTTATTTACTTTGCGACAGAGACAAGAAGAAAAAAATAGCTAGGGTTGTCGTGAAGAGAGCATGTGTTTCTATATACTTAACCTGATCATTTTGAATATAGTTATGTCTTTCCCTTCAATGGTGTTCTATCCTTTCATAGCCTTTTCACCATGTGTGTCATGGAAATGTAAACTGAAATCATTTGAATCACTTTTTATTTAAGTTTTTCAATCTTGTCTCTCTAGAATTTAGATAACGTCCTGATTTATTCACAAAACAAAACTATGATTGATACAAATTGATATAAGATAACGTTGAATTTTTCTCTCTAACGTGAGTTTACGAGAGTTTTTCAGTCCGTGTACAAGTTATCTTTGAAAAGAAATATTAATTTTCTTTTAGGAAATAACATTAAAATTGTGTATTTATGAGTTTAGAAAATTTTATTTTGCAAAAATTGTGGTTGTTTTTCTTTGGGAATTTGCCTAGAATGACACTTTTATTAGGGTTATTGTCTTAAATAGCTTAAGTTTTCCAAAATCCCTCAAATGACATTTTTTTTTAAAACTGTCATATGAAATCAAAATTCCTTCAGCTCGTTCAATCAAAATCCCTCAGCTCGTTCAATGAAAATTCCCCAAAATCCCTCTCGAATTCAATCAAGCCCCAAAATCTCTCCCTCGATTCGTTAATATCATTAATTGAGAATTTTCTCTCTCAAATTCAATGAAGTTTGATTCATTTCTCTCCCCCGATTCGCTCAGCTGCGAGATCTGTTCCCGTTAATTCTCTTCCTCTTCTCGTAGCTGCGTTAATTCTCTTCCTCTTCTCAAATTCAATCAAGTTTGATTCGTTTCTCTCCCCCGATTCTCTCAGCTTCGTATTAATTTGATCATCTTCTTTTCTGTTGCATTCTAGATTTTAGGTAAGTATCTTTGCTTTCTGTCCTTTTTTTTTGCTTGTTATTCTTTGTTTTCCTCTCTGTTTTCTTTTTGTTTTCAAGCTTTTTTGTACTGTAGTTTTTTTGTTATTCATTCACATCATCTCATAAATTCTGTTTTTCATTGATTTTGGAAGGATTTTCATCATCCAGCTGCTATTCGTTAATATCCTTCATCTCTATCAGCTGCATTAATGGCGTTTTCCTTTATGTTTGGATTTTGTTATCTCCTTCATCTCTATCAGTTGTTGTTTTGATTGTCTTGATTTGATTTTAGTATTTGCAATTAGATCTGAGTTATCTCCCTCACTTTGTATTGCTTCAATTGTTTTCTTTCGTCCTTTAGTTTGTTTTTCCCTCACTCTGTTTTTTGCTTCAATTGTTTGCTTTTGTGCCTTTTTTTTATTTCCATCATCCATTCTGGAAACAACCATGTTTAAAACTATTTCAAAGTTTTGAGAAAAACGGGCTTTTATTTTGGGCTTTATATATTGGGCTAAAAAAATGTCATTTTAGGAATTTCTAAAATGGGCTGCTATTTAGGGAATTAGTTTAATTTTTAGTGTTATATGAGTCCAAGCCCCTTCTTCTTTAGCTTTTCGTGAGTGGTGTGGCTAAAAAAAGATTCAATTTTGTAGGTAATAATATATTTAATTAATATCTAAGATTTAAATATTTCTAAAAAAGAAGTTAAGATTATCTCATTTATTTACAAATTTTTTTAAATATATATCTCCAATATTATCTCTTTATTTGATTTATTTTTTCCCTATAAAATCTGAATTCCTTTTTCCTCTCAACAGCTATCTCTCATCCGATCTTCCATCGTCTCTCGTTTCTTTCTCTCATTCTCCAACACACACCAAGGTACGTAGCTAATGCTTTTCTTTTCTTTTTATTACTAATTACTGTTAATTTAACACAAGAAATAAAAAGGATGTAAAGTGATTTTCAAGGAAAACGTGAATATGATTGGGCAACACTCTAGACAATTCACTAATATATATTTTCACTACTAATTCAATTGTTAAATTACAAAACGAGTTTTTTACTAATTGATATGAATTTTAAAAATTTCTTTTTATTACTAATTATCTAAGGGTTCATGCGAACTCTTAAGTTCGCTTTTCTTTTCTTTCTAAAAACGATTTTAAATAATGTCTTAGTTATAAAATTATTAATCACATCCCGTATAAGCTAGTTTTAACCAATTTCAAATATGTCCAATTTTTAAAAAAGTAATCGAACAAATTTATTTTACGTTTAATAAACGGATGACCATATCAAGACCTTGGGCGTCACTCTAGGGCTTTAATGCTTCAAAAATAAAATTCCTCGTGTCCAGTTTGAAATTATAGGTAACAATAGATTAAAATTATATCTAAGATTTTAAAATTGTAGCTAAATGGTTTTCTTTTCTGTTACGAATTACTATTACTGTTAATTTCAATTTTTTTTTTTACTAACTCTTAATGAATTTTTACACAGGTAATTAATAAAAAGGGATGGAAAGAGATTTTGAAAGAAAACGTGAATGTGATTGGGCGACACTCCTAGACAATTTTCTTGTTGAGATTCTCAACCGATTGACATCTATCCAAGATCATCTCAATTTTAGTTTGGTATGTAAACGTTGGTTATTATGCAAGAAAGATGAAATACACAAAATAACACTTCCAATACTTATTGTTCCCTCAGATGATGGTAAGCAAAAACTTTACGATTTCACCGAACATAAAATCTGTGACTTTAACTTCAAAGTTTCTTATAGTGAAAGATGTTTCGGTTCATCTCACGGTTGGTTAATCATGGTTGGAGATACCATTGATATTATTCTGTTAAACCCTTTTTTAGGTCTTGTCATTAATCTCCCTCCCATCATAAGAGATATATATATATATATATATATATATATATATATATCTCTGAAAAACCTTATTATTACCCATGTCACTTTACAAAATCTATATTAACCTTAGATCCTTTACTTTATCCAAATGATTATTTGGTCGTAACCATTTATGGACCGAATAACAAATTGGCTATCATTAAACTAAATGACGATGAAACTTGGACCTATATCAATCCAAATGATAGCCCACATTTTGAAGACGTTAATGTTCACAATGGGGTCATCTATGCTTATCGGTAACAATGGTGCTATGTTTATCGGTAACAATCGTTCTATGTGTCTTTCAACTAAAGACGGGCCTCATGATGCTGGAGTATTTAATCTGGAAAACGGAAGTTTTAGTACATAATACATAGTCAAATCCTGCTCATAGATATTTGCCACCTCCTATCTGGATCATCCCGACGCTGCAGCTGTGAGGATTTCTTGGATTAAACTTCTTGTGGGCACTTATTTTTGCAAAACCTAATTTTCTTTCTGTTAATGTTTTGGATTAGTTTTATTTTATTTGTTTATTTTTTTTCCCCTAATAAATACGTTATAGCTTATTTTCATTATACAATTTTTGTTGGTGTTGGATAAATCTTTAATATATTAAAAGTGGGGATGTTTTGAAATTATTTTTAGACCGTTTTGCCCCTCTATTATTTATCAAATTTACAAGGTTTGCCATTATTATTAACTTTTTTATGATTTATGTGCCATTATCATTAATTATCCATCTATAAATTAATTATTTTTATTTCTCTAATAACTATTAATTATTAAAATTCATATTCTTAAGCTTTTTAATTTTTTTTTATTTGATACTATTTCAATTTAGAATTTTTCCTTAATATATAAAAGGTAAGATGCCTTGAAAATTAAGGTGTGAGATGTTTTAAAAATAATTTTTTGACACCTTTAATTCATATCATTATTATTCATTATTTTTATAAAACAATATTAATAGTTAATAATATTATATTTAATATTACAATCTTTTAAAAGCATTTTTTTAATACTTATGAATACTTTTTAATAATATAGCGTTCTATTTTTTTTTTCTTTTCCAAATTATCAATTAAAAGGAAGTAACCCTTATTTATTTTATTTTGTAAAAAAGAAAAAGACCAATAACTATTTCAAAGTTTTGAAGTGACCTTTGATTGAGATGCCAACTTTGATAAGAGCCACTGCATGTAACCTTGAATAGGACTTAAAGTTGCAAATGTCTCCAAAACAAGCACCTCGATTGCATAGTCTAAACAACGCTATGATTGATATTTCATAGTATTTTAGTCACGTCATGGTTGCCCACGTAATTAAAAGTCCGAGACATATGATAGTGTTGCTATAAACATTCCAGTCGATTGCATACTTTGAATGTTATGAAAATATAACATAACGCTCTAAAATGTTATTATAACCCTCTCCCTTTCTCACGCTAATTTTTTTTTAGGGCTATCTCCTTCTCTTCTCCTTCGTTAATCACCATTGAAGACCGTTCGTCAGTGGCCATTGAAGATCTGTCTCTACTCTTCTCCTTCGTCAATCGTCATTGAAGAAAACTTCACGAAAAATCGCCATTGAAGACACTTCATGAAAAATGTACCTGCGTCTTGTTAAGTATGTTTTGTAAAAAAAAAGGCTTATTAAATGATCACACAATTTCTGCCACGATGATTAGTTTTTGTAATTATCTCTTGATTTGTCTCCTTTCAATACAAGCCAAGCCAGACCCTTCTTGCCTTTTTTTTTGGGTCTGTTGTATGTTGGTCATTGAATTTTATTTCCTAATCATAGGAAGCCATTTGCTTACTTGGTTTACATATGAGAATAGATCATTTGCTTAATTGGGTTTAAGATTTGGTAGCAGCTTTTTTTTTTATATAAGTTTATGGCTATTTTTATTAATAAGTTTTATGGCTCTTTTTTGTGAGGTTATGGGGCTGTTTTTAGCAGATTTTGTAGTAGATTTGTGTGGCTATTTGGAAGCAGAATCCTTATAAGTTTTGTGGCTGTTTTGGTGAAATTATGGAGTTGTTTTGGGCATATTTTGTAACAGATTTGTGTTATTGATAGTAGATTCTGTTTTATCTAAAATTTACCTGTACATTGCTAATATGTAATATGGACGTGGACCACACAACACACCTTCATTTCCATGATGATAGAAAGAAAAAGAAATTAAATTTATTGAAGAGAACCACAGACAATGTCCTTTGCTTATTGCACTCAGTTTTGTGTGGCTGTTAAACGTGAGAATTTGTTGACCAAATGGTCTGTTAACTTGAAATCAAATTCCAATTGGTTTATCCAAAACCTATTGAGACATACTTTCCTTTGTTTAAATGCCTTTTTATGTAGCAATACGACAAATAAATGAAGTCTTTCAAAAGTGATACTAATCCGTTACAAAATAGATCTTCAAACGCAACAAGTTAAACAACAAAAACAATGCTAATTCATGTCAACTGCAGGCTTCAACGTTTTCATTCCTTGTTGCCCATCCTCACGAATTGTATCTGGCTCCTACTCTATCACAGACCAAAATTTACAAGGTGGGGTTACTTGTTCAGTCTCATCATTCATAAGTTACGTGAAGCCACCCACCGATATATCTAGAATCCGTTACGAACGCAAGATACCTATGAGCCTCATCAATGGGTCGGCCTGGGCTAGCCTAGCCCTTAAATGAATGGGCCCGGCCTAGACCTGGTCTATAAATGGGCCGGGCCTGACTTAAAAGGGTAAGCCCAAGCCCAGTCCACGGGCTTGGACCCATGAGATAAAATACTTGCCAGGCCGGGCCTGGCCCGTTTTTGCAGGCTTGGCCTAGCCCGTTCAAATTTGTTTGCATTTAATTAAACTTCCATTAAATTATTAGTTGTAGTTTTAAAAAATTATTTTTAACTTTTTAAACTTAAACTTAACTCTAAAGTGATGAAAAAAAAAGTTAATTTAAATTTTTACTATTTCATTATTTATTTATATTTGTTCCTATATGTTAATTAAACTTAAATTTAACTATAAAGTGATGAAGTTAATTTATTATTTTGTTATTATACATCTTTTTATTTATACTTTATTTTATATGGAATTAAACTTTTTAAATTAAATTTATTTATCATTCTTTTAACTTAATTTGACTATATATATATATATATATTTAATTTAACTTAAAAAGAGACAAACTAAAATGGATAAAATAATAATAATGAAGTATAATGATTTCACCAAGAAATAAGATTTACATAATTGTTTTTCGAGAAATAATTTGCATCATTGCAATGTAAATACATCTCAACTAGGTTGACACCTACTTATATGCATAAATCATGTGCATTTTTCTCAAATATAAAAAAATGACAAGAAATAAAATTACATGAAATAATAAATAAAACAAGTAATTTAAAATATTAACATTATATATATATATATTAAATAATTTTTGAACGAGCTTTGAACTGGGCTTAGGGCCGGGCCTGATGGGGGCCCTATGGATAAAGCCCGCGGGCCGGGCTTGGGTTGAAATACATGATTCATATCAAACCCATTGATTTATAGGTCGGGCCGGGCCTGGCCCGTCAATCGTTGACTTACGGGTCAGGCCGGGCTTGGGCCGGCCCACAGGCTTTATCCATATGATGAGGCCTAGGTACCTATCATTATATAGCTTGACTGTTAGAAATTCTTCCATGACTGCAAACAATGCGTGAAAAAGAAAAATAAATAACCACATTTGATACATAAAATAAATATTCACATTTGATACATTGTATTTAACTATAACAATTTTCTATATTAATGATTTTTCTTCCAGAAACTCTAAAAACAACAAAACATATTTTTTTAGTTTTTTCCTTCGCAGTAAATATAAAAGCATATATTCACTTCTCGGGTATGCTTAGACATAGAAGAATCTGTCAAAAATTAGGCTATATATGAACAAAATTGTTTCTAGAGTGAAAGAATCCACACTCAAGGTCATCAAAGAAATGGATGGGAGATCTGCCCAGCTCCTGATTTTTTTTTTCTATTTCTTGTGAATATTTACAATTGATTCTAAAAATTGTTCAGACCCTTGAAAAAAATCTAGTTGGGATTCACTAAATTACAATATTAACATGAAAGCTTTGGCAGCGATAGAAAAAAGGGTCTGACTTGGCTTGTATTTGAAGGAGACAAATAAAGAGATAACAAATTATAGCAGCAGAAATTGTGAGCATTATTTAATAAGCAAAAAAAAAAATTTGACAAAACAGACTTACCAAAACGCAGGTACATTTTTCGTGAAGCGTCTTCAATGGCGATTTTTCGTGAAGTTTCTTCAATGGCAATTGGCGAAGGAGAAGAGTAGATACATGTCTTCAATGGCGACTGATGAACGGTCTTCAATGGTGATTAACGAAGAAGAAGAGAAGGAGAAAGACCTAATTTTTTTTCTTTAGAGAGGGAGAAGGATTTTGAATGAGTTACTTTTGTTCTTAAGATTAAAATGGGGGAAATTGGTCATTTCACAAATCAGATAAATTATAAAAAAGAAAAGAAAAGAATTGATGGCTGTTAGAATTAACCTTCCAATTGGATGTAAATTGGACTATTTTTAAGTGTACGGGTGAAAAAATCTAAATTGATAGTGTAGAGGTGTAAATTAAAAAACGCTGAAAGTGCAGAGGTCATTGGTGCATTTTACCAAAAAAAAAAAAAAGGATCTAATAATATTTTTTTTCACTACTAATTCAATTTTTAAGTTACAAATTAACATAACACGGTTTTTTACTGATTGGTATGAACATTAGAAATTTAGACACTTAGGATGCTTGTAAGAATATTGCAAATGAACTATTTTATGAAGAAAAAAAACTTTTTGAGTGAGTTGTTCGTGTTCAATATCTATTCAAGCTGGAAATTCACAACTTATTTTTTTTTAAAAATAATCTTTAAAAAAATATTAAACTAACGAAATTATCAAAATAGTAAAAGTTACTAATAAACTAGAAAAGTTGTTCAATTCTAATTTAAAGCATCCTAATAACCACCATAAAAAATAATAATGAGATTCGTGATTTTGAACTATAATAGAAAGAAAAAAATTAATAAAAAAATATGTTAATTTAATAAAAAATAAAAAATATAATTAATTTAGTTTTTTGCTTTGAAAATATTGGTTTGAAAAAAATTCTTGGAAAAACATTGAAATGGTAAAATAAGACCCTTGATTGCAATAAACTCATCACAAACAATATTTTGGATATACTAACCAACATCTATTATTAAATTTCGAGTTTCAAACTTGAATAAGTGATTAAATGAACAGAATTTGTCTCAAATAACATAAATCTACATATTAATTATTAATGTTATAATTTTGTAAAAATTACTCAAATAGCATAATCATAAGTTAATAAATTATTGAACTATAGTTCAATAAATTATTAAACTATTTTTCATAAGTATTTTAATGAATTTGTATATATATATTTTATTTTTTAAGTTCAACATCAATAATTTATCGAGCTATTTGAATATTTTTTTTTATTATTATTCAATAAATTTTGTTTTTATTCTTTTTTTTTTTTTTTACTTTTTTCATTTAATAAATTATTTAACAAAAAATTATTGAGTAGAATTATGCTATTTTAGTAATTTTTGAAAAGTTCTCACATTTCAGTAATTAGAATGTAAAAATATGTTATTTCAAGAATTTCCCCCTAAATGATTACACTTTTTCAAAATTGTACAAAAATACATTGATGTATAACTAAAAAGAAAAAGGACTAATCCAAACATCGTAATTATAGCAATCAACTGCTACATAATTATTTAATAGTGATTGAGACACGCCAACATAAACATAACTCAACTGAAGTAGTTACTCACTTCCCATAAATTCGAAGGTTCAAATCTCTCTCCTAATTCGATGTTATATATAAAAATAATCCTGAAAAATTCTCTACAATTTCTAATTGGGAGGCTAATGTAGATAGAGAGAGAATGAAAGAGCTAATGACAACGTTCACATCACCTCTTTGATATTAGTGAAAAAAAATGAATACTTTCTATAACATGGAGGCACTATAAGAATTTTGAGAATAGGTGACTTTTTTTGACGTCACCTATTCGAATAGGTGACGGTTTCATGACCGTCACCTATGACAGTGTCACCTATTTAAATAGGTGACGTCCATGAGAAACCGTCACCTATTTGAATAGGTGACATTTTTTACCCGTCAACTTTCTGAATAGGTGAAGGTCATAAAACGCGTCAAGTTTTAGAATAGGTGACGGGGAAAAACCGTCACCCTTTGTCTAAAATTTGAGAAAAAAAATATTTTTTTATTAATTGATTTCAAATTAGGTTTTTAATGCACCTATCAAATTTAAATAAAATATTACATAAAAAATTAAAATATCACTCAATGGCTATATGAATTACAATATTTTTAAACAAAAAAATTAAATTATATCATACTTAGACAATAAAATAAGAATTGCTAAAAGAACTTCAGGTCACCATTCCAAAAATTAAAGCACACAGCACAAAAAATTGGCTCTCCTACAAGCTTCTCGCCCTTATCTCGGAGATTGGCCAAACCATAGGAATACACAAACCTGAAGAACTCGAAATGTAATCAATTTTCTTCTAACTCATTAATAAAAAATATATAGTTTGTGTTCACAAAGAAATGTAAGGATACGAACATATATGATTTATTTTATTGAGCAACTCTAAAGAATAACAAATACATAGTTGATATGCAAGAAAGAGATTCATGAACAACAACAAAGATAAAAAAAAAAAAAAAAAGGTCCATCAACTACATGCTAACTACTTTTCTTCAACCTTTATGTTATCCACAAATAAAAGAGGAAACAATTGTAGGATACAGAAATTCAGAAATTTAGTAAATTTGCAAACGTATGATACACACACGTAGCATCTATTACAAGGAACTAAAAATTCTTACATTGAATTCACATAACTACAATGGTCTTCGACTCCTATCGCATTATCTTACATGTAATTCGCTCACGTAATTTGAAATATATTTAAATAAGCTTAGATTTCGAAATGATACATTCACCGATTCCAGAAAAATAACGAAGCAATGGTGAGTGATTTTCTTCTCCGTTGCCATTATCTAGTGAACTTTTTAAGGCAAATGAAATAACAGAACAAAAAACAAAAACAAGCCTAGAATACCAAATGAGCAAATCGTAGTTCTTAAATAGTTTGGATTCTAGTTCCAAAAAGTTTGAATACCAAATACATTCACCGATTCCAGAAAAATAACGAAGCAATGCCGGAGTGATTTTCTTCTCCGTTGCCATTATCAAAATTTTACGTTCATAGTTCTTAAAAAGTTTGGATTCTAGTTCTAGTCCAAAACAAGATTCACAAATCATAAATGTCCACATATTGCAATGCCAAATTTATAGGCCATTTACCGATATATACGATAGTTATTAAGTTGCACCAGCTACTAATCACAAGACACATCACAAGCTTACTACAGCCTGGAAAATAATCGTGTTAAAGCAGTATCTCCAAGAGAGAGGAAAAAAACAATTGTAATCTAACAAGTTTTGCAGGTATAATTATGAAACAAAGAAACTCTAACAACATCACAACCATTCCAAAGTTGAACCAGCAGAATTCACTATACATCCCATGTTTTTTATGATAACCTTCACATCCGTTCTCAGCTCCCATTTAATAAAAATCACATTGGCTGATCTAAAAAATCAGCCTTTTTAGAGTAAAAAGAAAAAAAATGACATAAATACTTTAAAGAAAAAGGTTATTTCTAACATATAATATAAGAAAATCAATTTAAACTCTAAGCATCAACTTCCTGAAGCAGCTGCAGGCTGAGGAGATGAAGAGACTTCCATACTTCTTCTTTTACCTCTCATGAGTCATGTAACTTGTCAAAGATAGACTCTTTCATAGATTATAGCTTAAATTTTTTAAAATGGTCCTATTAGATTGATGCAAATAGGAATTTTGTGGCCCTATGAGTTTATCTTTAAGAAAATGTGAACCGTCAATAGAGAGAGAAACTCCCCAAATGTTAACCTAATAACTTCCCCTCCCTTCCCTTTGGCCGGCGTCACCTACGCCGGCGAAAATCTCCACCCCTCCTCACCCTCTCCTCCCCCCTTTCCCCATGGCTTATCAAACACAAAAAGGTTACATCGATAAGAAATACTTCACCAAAGGTCTCTGCCTAGCAACACAAATTGGAGTCCCATCTCCCCCGAAGAAAATACTTCTTTGATCAACCCTTTCTCAGAATTTGAAATCTTCACTGCAGTAAAAGACCTTGACTCCAATAAGGCTCCAGGGCCAGACGGTTACACAGTGTGAATTCTATAAAAAATGCTAGAACACTATCAAGTCCTGATATTTTGAAAGTGTTCCAGGATTTTTTGAGAACAGATGCCTCAATGCTTGCCTTAAAGAGTCCTACATTTGTCTCATTCCCAAGAAAGCAAGGTCTTCCGAGGTAAATGACTTCAGGCCTATTAGTCCGATACATGGCCTTTATAAAATTATTGCCAAGGTTCTTGCTAATCGCCTAAAAAAAGTCATCCCCTCTACCATCTCCAACTCTCAATTTGCCTTCGTTCATAATAGGCAAATTATCGATGCAATCTTAATCGCAAACGAGGCTTTTGATGATTTCAAAGCCTCCTGGTAGGCAGTTTGGGTCCTTAAAGTTGATCTTGAGAAGGCTTTTGA